>CM023452.1:6548998-6863425 GCA_013339765.2 Haemaphysalis longicornis | reverse complement strand
CACTAGGGGGCCTCATCGCCTATGTGTGCGTCGGCGCGTTAAACCCCACACTCAATCAACAAAGAGCTGAACGATTTCGCAAGCCGTCCATGTAATTATACTACTAGCGCAATGGATGAGCAAACTTGAGGAGTAGCATCCCTTCGGGCATGTCTCGGAAAGCTACTTAAAGTAAGCTAAGTGCTATTGGACAAATATAAGGTGTAGCTGAAAAGTGGTCCACCGTGTGACTACCACGCACAACTACATCGGTACCACCACCACCGGCACCGCGGCAGCGGACAACTACGACTACCAGCGTGTCACGGCCACGCTACGGGTACGACACGTCAGCGCCGGAGACAGCGGTAGGCCCGTCCGCTAGGGACTTGGTATTATATGACCATTGTTGTTAGGATTGTTAACATGGACGTTGTATAGAGTGGAACTAGGACGGGTTGCTTTATTAGGGACTTCATTGTAGTGACTTTTGGTTTGGTTTGTTGGCTTTTCGGGTTTTTTTACCGATGAGTATTTAGGAACTGCTTTGGTTGAATTCTTTGTTTGCCTTGTGTTTATTTTGCTTAGGGGTTGTAGTTGTGCATAACAAATGTGTGCTGTGTAAACGTGCCAACGATTCTCCCGTGTCCATTCTTCTGAGCTGGTCGAGACGTGCCACAAAACGTGACATAGACACTATATGCAATACGGTTGAAAAACGATATAAATTCAGACATCAAACGAAGTTGTGGCTACCGGGCACAAAAGCTTAAAGCGAGAGAGAGAGAGAGAAAAAAAACTATTTCTGGTCAGATTAATACCTATGCGTCATACTCATCCGCAAGAAGAATCATGACCCGCTGGTCAACGAGGGCCGCTTACGCCAACCACACTCGCCAGTTGGGAGGAGGGGGGGTTACGGTAATGAGGAGAGTGCTGGGCAGCGGGGCAGGAGAAAATGATGTGCTCAACATTTGCGTACGTAGCGGGGCAGTTGGGACAGTGTGGGTAGGAGCGATAGCCATAGTGGTAAAGACATGCCGGAGTGGTGAGCGATGGGTAGCTACTTGCGACCGGCCATCGGAAACTTCTATACTCTCTTTGGTAGCTGGGAGTCGTAGACGTTGCCGCCTCTCGCGCGTCGCTGCAAAGACGGTCACCGAGGATTGGTGCTGCGAAGTCCAGGAGGAAGAGCAGCGCAGGCAACAAGCTTGCTGCGTACCAAGTAGTCGCTTTAGGCGTTGGGCAACACCAGTCATGCGAGAGTCCTAATCGTTGGCTATATTCCTACTCGCACGCTGGTGATAGCACGGTACCGAGTGAGGCGAAGCGCATTCACCTCTTTCTTCTCTGGCAACCGGGATCTACAGAGCGACACCAGCGACACGTCTCTAATGCGGAAGCATCAGTGCATCAGTTGCTGATCGAGCCGGGGGTGCATGTGCCACATCCGCAAACCTTTATTGTTTTTACCCAATAATAAACCCACTGTACAACACCCTGGAATGCTGTTGCGGGGGAAGCCCCAGACGAAATTTTGTAGACCACCCCTAGTATTACAAGTGCTGCAGCAGCTCGGTTCACTTTCTCCCCTGCATTGTCAGAACAAGATGGGCGTAAGTTGCCCACCCGTCTGACTTCGTCAGATGATTACAAAATCCCCCAGCGAGAACTCCGCGGAAGAGATGTGGAGAGAAATTGCCCGACCGCAAGGTAGTTACTCCGGCTGTCAGGACTATCTTTCGTTCAGTTTTAGGATCGGTTCTTCTTGAAGGACGGGCAATAACGCCGTCGTCCCGGCTACGGAGACGTTCTGAGCGAGAGTAAACGAGAGCGTACTGGTCAGGAAACAACGTTTCCTATGATGCCACAATATGCCGGCAGCGAGGAAAGTTCTTGCCTTATTACTTGAGTATTATTCAGTGAAGGGGGGGGCTGAATTGCGTATTGGCACAAGTTCGGTGCAGTGCTTGCCAGTCCGTGTACAGATGATGATGCGCAGCAGAAGTCATCAGGCCTTCCTTGATGAGTTCTCCTGTGCATTACCGTCTGCAACGGCTGCTGCGGGAATGTGGACCCCTATGGGCTACACAGTATTTTGTACATTCCAACCACGCAAATCGGAGCGTTCGCTTATTGTAATGCAAACTGGCCGCAACCATTGCTTTCTGAAAAACAAGAGAAGCCTGGTGAGGTTCTTTGGGTGCCGCATGCTGCTAACCGATTTGTCTGAGTCAAGGTTCAGCACTGCTGCCGCCAGAATGGAGAGATGTGTGGGGAGCGATCAGTGGTCCAACTGAACATAGATATGGTTAGCCAAATTATCTGCATCAGTGTATACGGGAAATCCCAACACCTAAACAGTTGCACTACAATTTTGCGCTAGGGAGCATCGTAATCCCCGAAAATGTTTTTTTTACCCATCACCGTGTTTACTCTAAATAAATTTTGATTTCTAACTGCTTTCAGATTGTTCTATTTGCCTATTGGTGTTTATGTGTACTTTATTTATAGACAGATGGGATTCATCGTGGCGGCGAAGATTGTGGTAGCATGACCTCCGCACCTCCGTATCTTTGACGGCGAAAGAGCTGGCCTTCCTGTGCGCGCTCATGAAACAACGGAGGAGAAACGTGTGCGCATCTTTACACTGCGGACATACTCTGGTTTCGTACGCTGCGCACGTATACTGTTTTATTTTGCGTTTTTGTCAGCACCGTTGTATTTAGATATGTCATTTTGTCAATGAAATTTCAGCTGCAAGTTAGCGCTTGTCTCTGTCCTGTTCGTACTCTGTCTGAATGTCCTCGCTTGAAATTGATGCAATGCATTGCCAACTAGTTCGAACTAACACGTTGTCGCGCTTATCCCGTCGTGTCCTTACGAAAGGCTTGTGTATGCTTGTGTAGCAGCTCTGCCAAACAACGTTTTCTTGATTGCTGATGTCCGCGAAGGTGTGTCGAGCTCCTTTTTCCAATTGAATCCCTTTTAACCATCTCTAACCGGGGGCTATTTCCGGCCTGCCCACGGTTTCGTAATTTAGCGAAGGCAGACAACCCTTATCACTTAACCGGCCTTGCTTCATCCTTCCTGCTCCTTCCCCGAACACTGCCTCACAATCCTTTCTTTTCCCACCACACTCCCTTTCGCTTGACGTACCAGGGGCAAGCTTTTTGCGAGACAGCCGTGCCTTCAGAATTTCTCTAGACAAATAGGAGAGTCGCCGTTCCTGTTGAGGTGCAAGTAAAGGCCATTATCCCAGAAGGGCAACCCCAAAATTAGGAAAAACGTATACGCCTTAAGGTTTGCCCTTTCAAGTCCACAACTTGCCTTCGTGGTATATTGCGCTGATATAACTCTAGACCTAAAGAAGGCCAGCCGAGGGGAACGTTAACACTCTGGCATGACCCCTGTCGGACTTGTGGGAGGCGGCAGTCACGACGAGAAGTGGCGTGTCCGTCCGAAGGCATGCCGTACAGGTTAGACACGCCAAGGGTGCTGCTGGTGTGTAGGAGTGACATCGACAGAAGTTGAGTAATCCCGCACTCTTCAGTGGGAGCATGCAAAGCGCATTGGTGCCACTTAATGATTTGTTTCTGTATGTAAATGCACGCCCACAACCTATAAGTTGAACATCCTTATAAAGAACACTGCTATAGCTAGTTATCGGCTATAACGAACCAAATACAGACTTTGGTTGGTCACTCTTTATTTCTACCACACTTATTCTTTTATAATAAAACTGAAACCGTCGCATCCGTGTGATATCGGATATAACGAAAACATGTTTTACCAGGAGGCTTGGAAAACCCCCCGGTAGTCCAAAACTGCAGAAATATAAATGCCGTTTTGTTGGTTGACAATGTGGAAAACTTCATCCTGCTCAGTGCTGTGAGTATCCACCAGGCGAAGATAATATCCTTCATCAAATAAATAAGGACGCAGTCTTGTTATGTCAGGTGAACTCTGTTCCGTTGTAATTTCTGGTACTCGTGTTTCGGTTCACTGTGCCCGGAATGCAACAGGGAGAAAGGGGAAGGGTTACCTTGTGTATAGTAGGTTCGGAAGACTAAAAAAATGCATTTTTCTATTAAGTATTTTTACGTGAGGCAGATTGTCGATTTGTTATAGCCGATTTTTGCCTATTTTTGCAGATATCCCTATTATAAGGGATATCCGTTGTAACGAACTAATTTGCTGCCGCCATACTGCTTAGTTATAACGAGGTTCGAGTGTTCCTGCAGCCGGCTTGCGTTGTGTAGGATAGCATGGGCGGATCGAGCTAAAAGGTTTAAGTTCATATTTAGTTCTTGCCTGAATACCAACACCATTCCTGTCCTTGTAAAGCTCGGAAATGTGTTGTTTCACTGCTTGGGAACAATTAAAATATTAAATGGATACACTTTCAGGAGCGTTTCTGTGTTTTAAGGCGCTTTTATGGCTGCTAAGCTGTCGAACGAATTTTCATCGAAGCAAGGCACTACAAGAAGCAGGTTGCTTCTTTGCATTGAAACATTGCAATGGAAAGTAATAAATCTGGTGAAAAATCCGTGGGCTCAAAGGAGAGGGATTGGGTGTATGAAATCTTGCAATTGGGAAGACCGCAAAAGTACAATTATTGGATATCAGCCACCTGTTATTCCACTATCCTCCTTAAGGCAAGAGAACGAGAAAGCTTGTAGGGAAGGGGTGATGACTGTCATTGAACAAGGATGCATGCTTAGTATGGGGATACTTACTGTTCATCCTGAGCGTAGGTGACCACTGGGGCGACGAGGAGAAGGCCAAACAGAGGGAGGGCAAGAAGACGAAGCATTGTGGTCGATGTCGGCGTACTCTACTCTTCAATTAGACAGCTGCAATACATGCGTGTCTATAAGCACAATATACATTCAAAAACAATGTGTGTTTGTTTGTGTACGCTTGTACGTTTGTGTGTGTGCGTGTGCGTGTGCATGCGCTTGCGCGTGCGTGTGCGCGGGCGTGTGTGTGTTTTGTGTGTTTGTGTAGGAAGAAGTTACGATGAGCCCGGTAAAATGTACTGTAGAATGACAAAGCGAACGGGCAACAATCTGGAGTTTTATTACATTTCGCCTTGGGGAAGACTGCGCTAGAACGTTCCTGGTTGGTATAACCCGTCGCCATACAGTTTCGGATTGGGGCAAGCATTGGTCAGAATACCTGGTATTGCGATGAATCATTCCCCCAGCTGCAACGTAAATAAAACTCCAGTTCCCGACTCCTTCATCGTCGCGTTCTGCAGTAATATATATATATATATATATATATATATATATATATATTATAATATATATTCTATATATATATCTATATATCTATATATATATATATATATATATATATAATATATATATCTATATATATATAGCGAATCAGAAATGGGAAATGAGGGGCTCGTCAAATAAGACAGAAAATAAGGGTTGGCTGTCAAGAAAACCTCTGAAAGCAAAGGGGAGTTGTGGTGGGTCATAGAAAGAGATGAAGCATTTTTTTAGTCGAAACGAAGTACTGAAAAAATGCCCGAGGGTTGGAATCCGAACACCACGACCTGCAGAATACCTCCAGAATACCAGACCGGTATTCTGGAGCGGATCCCACCCGGCGGGCATTTTTTCACCACTTGCTTTTCGACTAAACAATTCATCTCTTTCTATGACCCACCACAACCTCCCTTTGATTTCCGAGGTTTCTTGACTGCCAACCCTTATTTTCTGTCTACACACACACACACACATACATATATATATATATATTTATATATATATATATATATATATATATATATATATATATATATACATATCAAGGTTGCAGTCGTCATTGCCAGTGCTATTCGGCTTTTTTTTTTCGAAATATTAATAGGGCCGAATGACGTGTGCTTGTCACGTTTCTTTGATTCATTGATAAATAAGCGAAAATATAAGTCGAGAAAAAATCCGCCGCGTTTTTTCCGGAGCGGGACTCGAACCCACATCTCCGCATAACCGGTGCGGTGCGTGGGTTAATTGGTTGCGTGCGTGCGTGCGGTGCGGTGCGTGCGTAATTGGTTAACGCACCGCACCGGTTATGCGGAGATGTGGGTTCGAGTCCCGCTCCCGGAAAAACGGCGGATTTTTTCTCGACTTATATTTTCGCTTATTTATCAATGAATCAAAGAAACGTGACAAGCACACGTCATTCGCCCTATTAAATATTTCGAAAAAAGCCGAATAGCACTGGCAATGACGACTGCAACCTTGATATGTATCTTTACCGAGTCCCTCGTCCCGTATCTCTCTGTTCTGCTATTCTATTCTATATATATATATATATATATATATATATATATATATATATTATATATATATATATATATAAAGAAAATATTTACAGCGTGTCGAACCGGAAAAAATACCGGTTCGGTTACGGTTCGGGTTCAAGCGAAATCAATTCCTTCCGGTTCAGTTCGGGTCCGGCAAAATAACGTACCAAACAGGGTTTGCGAACCGGTTCGATGATTTTAATTATCTCTGAAATTAGAAAAACGTTTAGTAGTTTAAAACGACAGTCAAATCAAAATAGAAGCAAAACTTCAAATTGCTGCGGTTCCCCAAGGGCAGTGGCGCAATTTCAAAGCAAACTTTAAACAATTGCGAGATATTAGAAAAACAGATGAAGTGGCGACGATTTACCACCTACTTTCTTGCCAGGAATTTATCTTGTCCTAGCGACGATTCATATAGCCACCGCCAAGAGATATGACGGTGGGACATATATTTTCTGGCCCTTCCTTTTTCTTGAAATCGCAATCGTCGCTAGAAATCGCCCATCACGCTAACCTTCAAGCCTCAAGTTTAGGCCTGTGTACTGGCGCGTTCAAATACCAGCGCTTAATACTAATGACGCACATTTTTTATAGGTTTTGTCTATTATCCCGGCAACCGGGAGAATTACCGCCAGAAATTCCTTACGGCGGTCGCTTCTTATTGGCTAAGCACGCTACGCGGTGATTCAATCTGTTAAATATCCCCTAAAAAGTCGCGTCGGCAGCTGTCCCTGTAGCGCTGGGGTATAGGGCTCGGTTGTAAAAGACGATGCTCGGGTTCAAGTCCGACGTTGGAATGTTTTTTTTATCTTTCGGAATTGTTTGGTCATCGTGATTTTGCTAGTGCTTTTTTTTACTCTGGTTTTTACTATATCAAGAGAAAGGCGCACAGGACTTCTAGAACTGGTTGAATTACGTTTAATTCAGGTTGTGTTCTGTGTCGTTGGGCTGGGTTAGATTAGGTTTGTTGCCGTATTGCAGGATTTGGATAGGTTATGAGGCGTTCGGTGAGGTTAAGTAAGGTTCAGTCAGGTACGTTACATTAGGTCACGTTAGGACATAATATTATTCAGCAATTTTTCGACCAGCCAGCTTTTATGGAAACTGCCGTGAGAATTTCCCGGAGGCAATTCTCACGGCTGCCGTGAGATTAGATGCAGCCTTTTTTATATTTGTAGCAAAACAATAAATCCTGCAGCCGGCACATAAATACTACCAATGAATTAGAATATTTGGTCACCCAGAATGATTTGTGAGCTGTTACCTCAATTGAATGCATTAGCCACAATTTTTTTACAAGCAAGCTTTAGTTAACGCTCAGGCACTGCATTATTGCTCTGACCAATACAATTCCTTTTGTGATAGCTATACCGGATGTGTGCTATACAATCAGTATGTCATCGTACTACCTGACCCCCGTCCATCTTTCCGTGTGCTACATTTCGGAGTCGTATAAAGGATTATGCTGTTACAAAATGAACGGTAATAGTGACGCGTCGAGCATGAGATGGGACTGTTTTGGGTAGACGCTCTTTAATTCTTCCACAGCACTACTCCCCTCCGGAAGGAGTGGCTGTAGAAGTAATGTAGCGAGTCGGTCAGTCAGTACAAGTGCACCTTCGAGAAAAAGCAGATTTAAAAAAGGCAAAACTGCAGACCAAGCACAAAAGATGATCGCTGGATGAATGGGACGGTGTGAGGGACCGGCATGCCTTTCTGTACGTGTCATTTGCTTTATTACTGTTTCTGCTTCCAAGACAAGGTCGAGGGCTGCAGTTTCTTGCCATACGATTAAGTGCGCAACTTAAAAGTTTTCCCTGACATATCTGTTGTTATTTGTATCTGTAAAAACGGAACGTTTCCACTTAACTGTCCTGAAAAAGTGAAACCGCCACTCACTTCCTTTGCATTGATGACACGTTTGGTTGGGAAAGGCAGGGCAAAGAAAAGTATACAGCAATATCCGCGTTTTGGTGCTTTTCTTACTTATTCGGTTTTACTGACTTTTTGCGTAATATTTTAAAACAACGTGATTCGCCTTTTTTGGTGTTTTCCATGTAAACACATTTTTTTTAAAACACTGGCGCATTTGATGTCCCATGCTATATCTCTGCTCCGAGGTGCAGCTTATGGTGCTGGCCGGCAGACTTATTTTAACCTGATTGTGATATTAAACGTGGATAAAAATCTCGATTCACGGACGTTCTCGATTTCCATCTACTTCAGAAAACTGTCGTGGGGAAGGGAGATCGAGGCCACTTGTGGTCAGCAGCCAACGGCTTAGCCACTGAGCAGCTCCTGCGGTCACATTGTCAAGTATAAACAATTTGCAGGTGTCGAACCTTTTAAACAAATTATGAAATGCAAAACGTTTGCCCACATCGGGTGTGGGCTTTCGCTGTTGCGTAGTGGAGCACTCCTGCAGCCTGATTGCTCGAATAAAGTCACAGCTAGGGAAGGGCAGATCCGTTTTTTATTCCCTGCAATCTGCCGAGAATTACATTTCGTTTGGTAAGCTTGCACTACACGCGCGCTTCCAGCAGCTACAGACCATTGCTACATTGGTGCTCATTCATTTCCCTCGTTGTTACATAGAGCGTGATAATGTTTAGTTGTCTGGAAGGGAAAGTGCGCGAGCGGGTACGATGGTGATGGTGGGTGAAAGAATAAAGGCCTGAATTGCATAGACTGTGCAATACAAACAACGGAGGGTCGAACCGTTTTTGCAAGAACTGGTAACCGTTATTTGTTTTTTCGGTTCAGTTCCGGTTTGGGTTTAGCTCCGGTTTTGGTTCCGGTTCGACACCCTAATTTATATATATATATATTCGCACAAATTGTTTCGACCACGGTAAAAAAAGAGAACAGATTTAATAACGTTTCGGCCGTGGGACCGGCCTTCGTCAGACGAAGGCTGGTTGAAGGTCGGTCCCTCGGCCGAAACGTAAATTAAATCTGTTTTCTTTTTTTCCCATGGTCGAAACAATTTTGTGTATATTCTACCGGCGTCAGGAAAACTTTGTTCCTACCCCCCCCCCCCCACACACACACACACATATATATATATATATATATATATATATATATATATATATATATATATATATGATATCGTGGAAATGTTCGACCCACCATCCACTACAACGATGGCGACAGTGATGATGATGGAGTGGCTGCTGTGCGTGGCCGCTTCTAGATAACGGAAATAGAGCGTGTATCATCTGCCGCGGTTCCCCTCACCTGTGTCCTTCCGCCACTTAACATATTGGTGGCGATGTGGGGTATTTTTTCCCTGGACTTGGCTTTTGAAGCGAACACAGCAAGCCTCTTGGGTCACATCGGCCCACCCCAGCTTTGTAGAGACATGGACATGATTATCCCCAGGCCTGATTTCCCAACCAATGACTCGCTGAGACCTGCCGACGTGACCAGCCCTAACCCTACAAGCCAATGCCGATTCCCTGCCCAGTGCTCCGGCGTGATGTTGTGGGACGCTGCCTCCTTGCATCCTCCGGCATCGCTGTTCTTTAGCTGCTACTCACAGAACTCTCCGCTGTTATCCGTGGGGGGCAACAACTTTTCGATAGTTATTATCGTCTCTCTTATTGGCATTTTCGCCCCACGCACCAACTGACACCGGCCTGGACCCGAACGTCGTCCTCGAGGGCGGTTATATCGCGGTACATGGCAGAGAATGCCCCATGGTGTGCAGCCTACGCGCGTTCTGTCACCGCCGCTTGTACATAATGGAAATCGATCATCCCTAATCTGTCATGGTTCTTTCACCTGAGTCCTTCAGCCGCCTAACAACACACACACCACACACACAAAAACAACACAACACACCACACACACGCACACGCACAGGCACACGCACAAACACGCACACGCACACACATACACACGCACACACACACACGCACACGCACACATATAGTTACGAAGAAGATGGAATGAAGATGGTGTATTTCTAAGTATTCACATAGGCGGTAGGAGCTCAAGTTTACGACAAGTCGGGTGAGACCGACACCGAATCCTCTCCTCCTTCATCGTTCTCTTCAAGGGCTAGAAGCAGGACTCCCATGGCCCGAATACATACCCCGTAATCTTTCATGTGCTGGCCTTTGTGGTCGTCCTGCATCTTTCTCCTAGCTTGTCTCGGAACATTACCCCCCGGGAGGAAAAGCACCGTATCGGTGCTAGACAGCGGGAAGAGGAGCAGGCGAGTGGGTGCGTTTACAATGTTTGTTTGTGACGTAATGTCTGTTTGACGGCAACTTAGTGGATCCGATCACAGTGCTGGAGAAATCTGGTAGGCAACGTCTGTGACCTGGCGCAACACACGGTACACGTAACATGAAAAAAGTTTGAGACATTCCCGGGCAAGAAGTAGGGTACCACAGCAATACGAATGCGCCGCTGGCAGCTATCCTAGCGGTTCATCTGTGACATCTGTGGCGCTACCACTCTTACACGTGTGACATGCCGTGCCAGGTGGGCCCGTGTGATAGTTCTGTTGGCCTATTCTGTTGCCGGTGTGCACGGGAGAAGCAAGGTGTTCATCGGTAATCATGGCTCACGTTAGTAAAGAAGGTAAAAAGAGGAGATACCCGTTGTGGCATGGCGGGCAAAATTTTAGGCAAAGGTGAAGTCAGGTAGCGCGTGGTCCCAATCCTGCTGATCAGCTGACACGCACATAGAGGGCATATCCGTGGGTGTTCTGTTAAGAGGTTCCATGAGACCATTCGTTTGAGGGTGGTAGTCGGTTGAAATCATGTGGGTGGTGGAGCAAGAGAGCCGTAGTTCGTTGACAATTCGGGAGGCAAAGTACCTACATCCGTCGGTAAGAAGTTGTCGAGGACCGCCATGCTACAACATGGCATCACGGAGGAAGAAATCTTCAACGTCAGTCGGACATCTTGTTGGGAAGGGCGTGAGTAATGGCGAAACGTGTTGTATAGACCGCAGCAACAGCAACCCATTCTTTGCTGATAGAGATTCAGCAAAAAGTGCCCAGTAATTCGACGCCGACCCGATCAAATGGTTCAGATGAGATTTCCATCGGTAGAAGTGGACGGGAAGGCAGTGCTGGTGGAGTTTGGCGCCATTGGCAAGAGTCGAATGGGTTGAAAATGCACCGCATAGACTTGTAGAGACCAGAACAGTAGAAGCGGTGATGTGCGCGGTCATAGGTGGGAGTTAGGACTATGCGCCAGCTATTGGTGCGGGGTGAAGTTATCTAGGTAGCGACAAGCGCATCTGCTCCGGAAGGACAAGGAGCAATGCTGGGCCGTCAATGGGAAAGCTTCGGCGGTAGAGCATTCCAATCTGGGGTAAGAAGGTGTGAAGCGAGGGGCGGACGTTTCAGGCTGGTCTTTCTATAATGTGTCGCAAAGAATGGTCCCGACGTTGCTCTTCTCCTATGCGAAGTAAATCAGATTTTGCTAAGACGCACTCGTCGGAGTCAACCATAGACGTATCAAATGGATCGACGTGGTTGCGAGAAAGGCAATCAGCACCTTGATCTAGATGGCCAGAATTGTACGTAAGTGCAAATATGTATTCTTGAACGCTCGAAGCCCAGCGGCCAAGTCGTCCTGTCGGGTCTTTCAACAAGGAAAGCCAATAAGGCGCTTGGTGGTCTGTTACGACAGAGTAGGGTCGGGTGCAGTCGTAGGTGCGGAATTTAGCCCCACAACAAGGCAAGACACTCGCGCTCTGTAACCGAGTAATTTCGCTTAAATACGGACATCACACGACTCGGATTTGCAGTAACGCGTTAGTGACGATTCCGTCGTGCCGCAATGGCGCCAAAACCATGGCCTCTGGCGACTGTGGGCACCTCACGCGGGGCCGCCAGGTTGAAGTGTTCGAAATCGGGAGGTTGTGTAAGTAATAAAGCCAAGATCTAGGTTGCTCCATCTTGTTTGGGTTCCCCCCAAAAAAGCCGTATTTTTGCGAAGAAGCTCGGTGAGGGGGCAGGCGATAGTCGCAAAGTCCTGAATAAAGCTGCGAACATCTATGGTTGACTGCGTCCTAGGAAAATGCTGTACAGCACAAATTCCTCGGGCTCAGGTCTCACTCCAATGGCGTCAACAGAGTGACCAAGAATTGTTATTTCGCGCCACGCTAAACAAGATTTATCCGTGTTTCACGGAATATCCGCCCATCCAAGTACATCAAACGCGCCGGCACGTAGGTGAAGATGACTGTCGAAATTTGGACCAAAGGTGACGACGTCCAGGCAACACAGGCACGTATACGACTTCAAACCATGCAACAAAACGTCCATCATGAGCTCAAATGTGGCGGGTGCATTGCAGAGGTTGAAGGGCATCACTTTGGATTGATAAAGACCATCCGGTGTTAAAAAGGCCGCCTTCTGCCGGTCGAGCTCGCCAATGGCAATCTCCCAGTATCCAGAGTGGAGGTAGATGGAGGAGAAAAATTTTGAGCCATGAAAACAATCAAGTGCGTGATCGATACGGGGCAGGGGCTACATGTCTTTGTTGGTAACCTCGTTTAAGTGGCGGTAACCGACGCAAAAATGCCATCTGGTATCCTTTTTCCGGACTAAAACGAAGGGTGAAGCCGAAGTGCTGGATCCGAATCCGTGTATTCGAAGCATCGGATTCCACGATATCTTCTCAAAGCGTGGTGTCTACACCGTCCTGGATAATTAACCTTCGGCGTGGGACACACAGTAAGGCTTCCGGTGACTGGGCTGGCATCGCAGTTGGCGATGTGATATTGACGGTTGTCGAGATTTAAAATGTCCTGATAAGAGGACAGATGTAGGGGCTAAGTGGCTTGTGGAAGTGGCAGATCGTTGGAAATCAATGCAGCATAACGGCCGTCGATATTTAGAATCTTGGGATGGTATTTGGAATAATCAGTGTTATCACCAGCGGTTATGGCTGAAACGAGGAAGTCGTTGAGAAATGAAATCGTTGCAGGCGACATTCTCTCCAGAAAGATTTGCGCTGAGACACTAAAATTGACGAAAGGCAGATCCACGTGATTGTTAGTAACCGCAATGATGGCGTGACGGAGCACCACAATGCGTGAGAGGAGCACATTAATAATTGAAGAAACCATGTAAATGTCATCGGGACCAGGAGGGGGTGGTGTGAATGGTAGACATGTAGCAGCTTCTGGTGGCAACCGAGTGTGGCCAGCAGCGTAAAAGTGGAACTCGCGATCACTTCGTCAATGTCGGCTTGAGAATAAAGCAGCTCATTGTGAATAAGTCCGGCCGAGCAGGGAAAATAGGCAGAGGGAAAATCGACACCAAAATGAGGTCGTATATGCAGTGGTCCAGAATAGTGTTGAGAACAACAGTTTGCTGGGAGGCGACGGTGACACGGGCACCACACACTCCCCGAACTACTTCTATCGGCGACACGGACAGCACAAGAATGGGCCGGGGTGAGTACTTTGCAAAAATGACGATGGAGAGATCCACTAATGACTGAAAGTTGCGCGCCGGTGTAAACGAGGCCACACAAACTATCGTACCGGGTCGTGGGGTCTGACTTACAACACCCGCATAGCCCCATTACAGCAAATTGAAAACAGGGTACCGGGTGTAATCACGTGTAGTCGTTATGATGCTCCCATTTGTCCGCCATTTTTCTTTATTATAAACTTCTTCCTATTACTGACACCTTACCATGTAACGTTGCCACAACTGCCTTTCGCCTTTTCAACGAACTCCACCTTCTCTACATTATTGGTAGAACCAAACTAGAAAACACTAATCAAGCCCCTTTATCATTGCAAAATAAATATTTTACTTTCGAAAATACGCACGAACTATAGTAAACAGACATTCGGTTTTACTTCCATTAAAATAAGGAACGAGATTCCTTATACGGTTAAAACACAAGTACGTCCTTCAACGTTTGTACAGTTGTAGTAAAATATAAATACCCCAGAAAGTGAAGCAGAACACAGTCGCCCAGATAGCCGAATTGGTAAGGCATTCGAGATCTAATCGAAAGGCGTGGGTTCGGTCCCCGCTCTTGGGCGCGTGTTTTTTCTTTCTTTCTGTCTTTCTTTCTTTCTCGCTTCAATTAATATAAAAAAAATATAATTTCACTAACGGTAAAAAATATATATATAGTCCAACCATTCCCCTATGCCTTCTTTGGCGTTGGAGACTGCCCGCATTTCTTTCTGTATTTCCTAACGAGCCCCTCATTTCCTAACCATATTATCCTGCGAAAGCTTAGCGAGGGCCTCGATTGTGGCAGCCTTGATGCCAAGGTAGCATAAGAGGGTTTCCCGCCAGTTACCCGCTTATGACAGGCTGTAGACGTTCGAAAAGAAGGTTTAAAAAGAAGGTCCCCTTCACCCCGAGTAGTCCGAGTGGCGCTGGCTACCGCCCCCCAGCGCAGGAAACAAAAACACCTGAAAATAAATACCCCAGTAATTGGAGGCTAAACTAGCCCCGCCGGTAGCGTAGTGGTTATCGCACGAGACGGGTATTCTGGAGGGCGTGGGTTCGAATCCCACCTGGCGGGAATTTTTTCTCCACTTTCTTATTTTCCAAATTCTTTATCTTGAGCTACTACATCCTCCCCTTTGCTTTCCCGAGGTCTTCTTGACTGCCAATTCTTATTTCTGTCTTATACATATATATATATATATATATAACATATATATATATATATAGATATATATATATATATATATAATTAAATCTAGAGAAAGATAAACTCACAAAGCGCGCAGAAATAGTAATAAGTAAAGAGTCGGATACACAGCAAGAACAATAACAATGTTTACTTACGTAGCGGCAACGGGACTTGCCTTCATCAGAGTAAAGTTACATGATTTTGCTGTAACTTATACTATATATAATATATATATATATATATATATATATATATATATATTCTTTTATTTATTTATTTATTTCAATACCTTCAATGCCCAGAGGGCGTTACAGAAAGGAGTGGATAAGTTTACAAAACAATTGTACATCGGGAGATTGGTCAAAGGACACTATAAATGTGGTTTACATATCTCAAATAATAATGTTTCCAGAAATTATATACATATAAAATATATATATAAATATATATATCTTTATTTATATACATATATATTTCCCACGAACCATGTGTGTTTGGGGTTTATTTATTGCTTCGTGGCAGTATATATATATATATATATATATATATTATATATATATATATATATATATATATATATATAGATTTTCATGTATTTATACCCACAAAGTAGAAGTACGCTCTTCGGAGACTATTTCCAATGTTTCGACCTGAGACAGGTCTTCCTCAGGAATGAAAGCTTTTGGTTAAAATCATACGGACTAAGAGTGGGGGGGGCGGCGCCCCGAAACACAAGCCACATGGGAAAAACAAACACACAAACGACAACACACCAACATACTGGCTTATTCTGCCAAAGGCAAGCGAAAAAGAGACTAAAAAAAAGACAAAAAGGAAGAGGGACGAACAAGGTGGCAAGGAGGAGGCAAGAAAGAGGCAAGGAGGAACACTGCATGAACGCGAGTGGTGGGGATAATAGGAAATGCGACGAGTTCACGGGTGGCGAAAGGCCCAAAAACATCCGGTGTCTCCGTGAGGGAAAAACTACAAAGCAGACGCTGCCACGAGCAGCGAGTTTATATGCGCGTCACCGGTAACAATGGATTAACTACCGACCGTCTTCAGCGGCATGGGCACAACGGTCAAGAAATATATATATATATATATATATATTATACGGAAATATTATTTTTTTGTTGATTTATTTTTTGTAAAAATTATTGTAAACATTTTCTAAACATTAATATTCTGTTATTACTATTTTGTTATTTTGTTGATGCGTCACTTTTTTGACTGCCGCTTCGCCACCTCTGTATTCTTTGAGTTGTTAGGGGAGCACAAGTTCACTCCAATAAACTTGTTTTCTGTAAAGACAACTGCGTCGTCTTTGACTTCGTGACAATGTATAGCGAATCAGAATAGGAAATGAGGGACTCGTTGAAATAAGACAGAAACAAGAGTTGGCAGTCAAGAAAACCTCGGAAAGCAAAGGGGAGGATGTCGTAGGTCATTAAAACAGATAAAGATTTTGGAAAGAAAGAAAGTGGAGAAAAAATGCCCGCCAGTTGAGATCCGAACCCACGACCGAGGTCGTGGGTTCTATGATTAAAGAACGCGCTGTCTTCAATGGAGTCTCGTGGTGGTGGGTCGACGGGGGTGCGGAGCGGGCGTCGGAATCGGAAAATGGTACCTCCCGGATTCATAGTCTACTGTAACGTCGAATTCTTGCAGGCGCAAGCTCCACCTACGAAGACGACCAGAGGGGTGCTTCAAATTCGCGAGCCGACACAGCGCATGGTGGTCTGTCACAATCTTGAACGGTCTTCCATACACGTATGGGCGAAATTTCGAAATCGCCCATATAATCGCGAGGCACTCTTTCTCAGAGGCTGAGTAATTTCGTTCTTCCTTGGACAGACCACGGCTGGCATAGGCGATTACTTCTTCGCACCCGCTTTGCTTTTGTACTAGGATGGCACCCAAGCCTATATCAATGTCGTCCGTGTGCATTTCCGTTTCCGCGTATTCGCAGAAATGCGCGAGCATAGCCGGGCTTTGCAGGCATTATTGCACCTCGCAGAATTCTGTTTCTTGGGCATTTTTTAAGCTTAAAGGGGTGCTATCTTTCCTCAAGCGGTTGAGTGGCTCTGCAATGCGGGCGAAGTTTGGGACGAAGCGCCTGTAGTATACGCATAGTCCGAGGAATCTCCGCACGGCCTTCTTATATTTCGGTCTTGGGAAGTTCGCTTTGGCAGAAGATTTCGCCGAATCAGGCCGGACTCCCGCAGCGTTGACGACATGGCCCGAACAATTGAGTTCATCGTACGCAAAGCGGCACTTTTCAGGCTTCAGCGTTAAGCCCGACGTACGCATGGCTTCGAGTGCAGAAAACAACCTTGCAAGGTGTTTGTCGAAAGTCCGGGAGAATACCACAACATCGTCGAAGTATACGAGGCAGGTGTGCCACTTCAGGCCGGCTAGCAGCGTGTCCATGACTCGTTGAAACGTTACTGGCGCCGTGCACAACCCAAACGGCATCACCTTAAACTCGTATAGACCATCGGGGGGTATAAATGCAGTCTTCTCTCGGTCTCTCTCGTCCACTCCAATTTTCCAGTAGCCGGTCTTTAGATCCATCGATGAAAAGTACTTCGCGCGGCACAGGTGGTCGAGGGTGTCGTCGATTCGGTGGAGGGGGTATACGTACTTTTTGGTGATTTTGTACAGTCACCGGTAGTCAACGCAAAACCTTAATGTGCCGTCTTTTTTCTTCACCAGTACGACCGGTGCAGCCCAGGGACTTTTCGATGACTGTATAATGTTGTCGCTGAGCATGTCGTCGACTTGAGTCCGGATGGCTTCCCGCTCGTGTGAAGAGACGCGCTACGGTGACAGTCGGGTCGGTCGGGCTTCATCTTCGGTTAATACAGGGTGCTTCGCTAGAGGTGTCTGGCGTAGTGTTGTGTTCGGTGGAAAACTTTCTCTGTAGCGACGCAGCAAATCCAATAATGTGTTCTGTTCTTCTTGCGGTAACGCCGGATTCACGTCGAATTGAATCGGAAGCATTAAGGTATCTTCGGGTGCGCGTTCAAAGTCGGCCAACGGAATCACGTCCTTTGCTTCTTGCGTTTCTTCGAGGAACGCAATTGCAGCGCAACTGTTCAAATGCTGTATTCCTCGCTGATATTAGTGACCAAAACTTGGGATTGGCGTAGCCGCGCATGGCATCTTGCGACGGAGACACCGCGGTCGAGGAGCAACCTGTGGTCACTCTCTACGATAGCGTCGACGTCAGGAACACCATCTTCGCAGTAGACACTGATCATCAAGCTTGCGCGGGGTGGCAGTGGTGACATGATTATCGGCGATCCTTAGAGCAGCACGGTGTTCAGGGTTCAGATCCGGCGTCATGGAGTGATCGGGGGAAAAAGGTATTATTGCACCGTTGTCCATGCAAAAGTCCATTCCCAGAATTACGTCGCGGGAGCAGTTAGGTAGAACCACGAACGCCGCAGGTTATGTTGGTCCGTCTATGGTGACCCGCGATGTGTACCTTCCCCTTGGCGTCACGAGGTGGCCACCTGCTGTGCGTATGTCCGGACCGTCCCATCTGGTCGTAACTTTCTTCAGCTTAGACGCAAATGGCCCGCTCATTACTGAGTAGTCGGCTCCCGTGTCAATGAGAGCGACTACAGCAAAGCCGTCGATGGACAGCTGAACGTCGGACGCCGCCTTTCTAGAATTCCCGGTGCGTCGTGGCGTCGTACCTCTGCTTGTAAGTGTTGACAGTCGGGCACTATGCGTCGTCGTCTTCGTCGTATTCTCAGCGGCAAGTTCGGTCATGTCGGGTACGCGTCGCGCCGTTTTGCTGTCGTCGTGTTCGGAAGTCACGTCAGGCTTAGATCGGGTCGTCGGGCTGAGGGCATGTCGGGAATCATGGTCTTCGGCGAGTCGCTGCGTCGTTGGAGGGATTTCATTTTTCCGCTGTCCTGCAACTTTACCTCCAGAAGTTGCTGCATTTAGTTTCAAAACCCCGCGTGGGCTGGGGGACATTCCACGTGAAAAGTGAGTAGTGCTGCGGCAGTTTGGCGACTGGTACGGGTAGGGCGACGGTGTACGGTTGAATGGGGCTGGTCCTCGGTTGGTGTTCGACAGGTAGGCTTCGATCTCAGTAGGGTGCTGGCCGGGTCGGGGTCGTGGTGCGTCGATGGAAAAGCCTCGCCAACAGAGTTGCGGTCATACTGCTTAGTACGCATTTCAAGAACCTTCTCAATTGTGCTGGCATCGGTCACGAATGCGGCGAAGGTTTTGGGCGGGTTGCGGACATGTCCAGCAAACAATTCCTTCTTCACATTGCGCATTAGGAAGCGTAACTTCTTTTCTTCCGCCATGCGAGGGTCAGCACGCCTGAAAAGCCTCTTCATCTCTTCGACGAACACAACACTTTCGTTAGAGTGTTTTGCCCGCGTCTGCAGCAAGACTTCGGCCCTCTCTTTTCGCACAACCGTGGTGAACTTCGTTAAAAATTGCGTTCGGAAATCGTTCCAAGACTCTAGGGAGCTCTCGCGGTTTTTGAACCAGATCCTTGCTTAGTCCTCAATGTAGAGGAACACTTGGCTCAGTGTCTCCGCGTCGTCCCATCGATTCAGCAGCCTGACCCGCTCGACTTGCTCCAACCAGTCTTCGGGGTCCTCCGAATGGTGACCCATGGAATGATAGGGGCTCTGTGGGTGTCTCAAGAAGGAGGGCAGGACTTGGAGCGATGGTAAGGGTGCCTGCGTTGGTCATAGTGGTTTTCACGACGTCTTCTATTCTCACTTTATCAGGAAGCAGTCCAAACTCTGGATGGAGATCTTGCTGTCAGCGGCGGACACGAGTCCAGCTTGCTAACGGCTTTACGAGGGCTTACGGTGCATGTTCCCCGCACCTCACAAGATGTCACAAACTTAAGGACGACGCAGTTTTCATGCAGGAGAAACAAGTTCATGCTGGAGTGAACTTGTGCTCCTCTAACAACTTAAAAGAATACAGAGGCGGCGAAGCAGCAGTCAACAAAGTGACTTACGCAGGAGAGTGTCGCCGAACCGAATGCCGCGGCATTTGCTCTGCAGGCTTTTATCTTTTGGTTAGAGTGTTTCCAGAACCGTCGATTCACATCCAGAACATGATATACCACAGAAGATTATTCTTGGCTAACGACGTTAGGGCGAAACAGTCTGCTTATCTGAATGTAATAGCCCTTGTGGCATAAAAATAAAGAATGCAAGACACGCTTTGCTTGGAACGCAGATAACACAAATACTTTCAGAACAGGGACCCTCGCTATGCATGTTGCGAATCACAGGTCGTGGGTTCGGATCCCACCCGACGGACATGGTTTTCTGCAGTTTCTATCTATCAAAAACTATATCTGAGTCAAGAAGAATAACTGACCTACCACATTCTCCTCTCTGCTATGCTATCCATGGCTTTCTTTACTGCCTATCCCTGTTTCTGCCTCTCTCTATATATATATATATATATATATATATATATATATATATATAGTACAACGGCAACGCCAGACGGCAGACGCCGCGGAGTCCGACGACACACGGCGTTTATTCCGAGTGGCAGCCCAGAGCACAAAACCCAGGGAATTGTTATGTGGACGTTTCCCAGGAGCACATGAGGTATGACATCATGGTAATAATGGTAATGAGAAGCTGAAGTTCCAGATGATCTACAGATTTTTGTTCAGTTTCCCCCGCCCCTATGGAAAAGCGACCACCTGGTCGCAGCTTCTCATGCTATGCGAGGCGTGAACAGCTTCAGTCTGGACACATGCGCAATGTCGTCGTCTCAGTAGCGGTGGTCCGGTGGAGTGGTACTAGCAGCAACATGGTAGTTACCGGCGATGCTTGAGCAATATTGATGTACGGGCCAATAAATCGATGGCGGAATTTTTCACATAGTCCTGCCTTACGAAATGGTGTCAAATGAGCACCTGGTCACCACAGCGGAACTGAACATCACGATGGGTGGCATCATAACGGAGCTTCCGATCGTGTTGGCAGGCATCAGTATGCAGGCGAGCAATATGATGGCAGTGGTTGACGCGAGAGACAAACTGTTCAGAGAACGGGCTTGATGCAGATACGGGAGCGGAAAAGAAAGCGAAGAAACCAGGGGCGGTATTCCCGAGTTTTGTCCCTTTGCGTCCCTTTCAAAAGTGTCCCTTTTGGCGAGCCCTGATTGGCTGTAAGCAAACAACCGGAAGTGACGTAACGCAAGCGCGGCAAATCTACTGCCAACGCCCATTGCTTAACCGGAAGTACGTCACGATCAAAAGGGACGTCAAAAGGGACGTTTTCAAAAGGGACAGTTACGAGAATACCGCCCCAGGAGTGCCCGCCAAAGACGAGAACGAAAGGGAAATATCCTGTAGTCTTGTGAACTGCACTATATAGGCAAAGGTAACGAATGGGAGAATCGTGTCCCAGTTTGAATGGTCAGTCCTAGTATACATTGAAAACATATCTGATAGTGTAGTGTGAAAACGCTCAGTTAGTCTGTTTGTTTGGGGTTGATAAGCGGAAATGGTTTTATGCACCGTGTTAGAGGCACGAAGAACTTGAACCACGTTAGACAAAAATGTCTTGCCGCGATCACTCAGGGGAACTCGGGGGGCCATGATATACTGCATGATAAAGTTCTTGACTTCGGTAGCACAACCAGAAATCACTGAGCTCTCTCGGCGTGCCCCTTTATGTGGTCAATGGCTGTCACGACCCAGCGATATCCTGTAGCCGTACAACGTAACGGTTTGTAGCGGTTGATTCCAATGGTTTCGAACGGTGCAGAAGGGCAAAGAGTTGCCTGCAGTACTCTGGCAGGCGCGGACGTTGAGCACTTCAGCTGCTGACATGACACACATGATGCTATGTAGCGGGCAACCCACGAGGCAAGCCCCGGCAAGAAGAAGCGGCTGCGGAAGCGATCATAGGTCTTATGCAAAGCCAAGTGGGCTGGCTGTGGCATCGTCGTGTAGGGCTTTCAATATCTTCTGACGAAGCGGGCACAGGACAATGGGAACCCAGTTGCAGCCGGAAGAATGGTGATCTAAACACGCTGAAGAACTCTGTCTGAAAGTCCAAATTGCTGTAGCTGGCTTCGGCAGCGGCTGGTCAGACGTTGCTTGGAGTCGGTTAGATGATCAATCATTGGATGGCAGTAGGTATCTGATCGTAGAAAGTTGCCAAACCCGAAAGGTTGTGAAAAACAATCTGGCTGACAGGGGCGATGGTGAAGGCCGCGTCCCTTGACGTCGCAGGAGGAACATTCGGATGATCCCAGTGGGCACCGCGGGGGGCATCTGCATATGCAAGCAGCAAACTTTTTTTCCGGACTTGTATGTAACCGTAAACTCATATTCCCGAAGCCGAATAATCCAGCGTCCGAGGTGGTCCTGAGAGATTTGTTCAGGGATTGCAACCAGGATAGTAGGCTGGTGGCGGATGGTACCTCGGTAAAGGGACGACCGTAGACCGTAGGCCCGTTATGGCCCAAATTTTGAACCGTCCACACAACAGCGAGACACTCTTGCTCTGTGGTGGTGTAGTTCTCTTCAGCGTCACTGAGGGATCGGCTGGCGTACGAAACAACCCTTTGTCGTTGTTGGTCATCCGACTGCAAGAGAACAGCCGCAAAACCTGGGGCACTCGCCTCGGTGTGAAGAATAGCCGGTCGGGACTCATCAAAGTGGCACATAAAGAGGACCGGAAGTCAGTGGTTTTTTCATTTCTTGAAATGCCTTCTCAAATGCCTGTCACCACACAAAGGGTGTTCCGGAGAGCAAAAGTTTGTTGAGTCATGCAGGAACAGTAGCGAAATTCTGGACAGAACGGCAGAATTATGAGGTCAGACCCGGAAAACTGAGTAGATTCCTTTGCTGCAGAGGTCGGGGAAAGTCTAACACTGCGGTAATATTGTCAGGATCCAGCCGAATTTCGTCGTTGCTTACTAAGTGCCCAATACCTGAATACTTAGAGTAGCGAAATGGCACTTCTTAGTACTAAGCTAAAGGGCTGCATTGGCAAGACATGTGAACACTTCTTGCAGGCACATCACATGCTCAGGGAAACTCGAGGAAAATATAACAATGTTATCAAGGTAACATAAGCAAGTTTCCCACTTCAGCCCTCGCATAACAGTGTTAATCATTCTTTCGAACGTAGCCGAGCATTGCAAAGCCCCAATTTGTAGCACGTTGAACTCATACAAGACATGTGAAGTGGCGCACGCGGTTTTTTCTTTATCAGCCTCATGCGTTGGTATTGGCAATACCCTGAGCGCAGATGCAGGCTTGAAAAATATTCGGAGCCTTGTGAGCAATCCAAAGCATCATCAATCCGTGGCATGGGGTACACATCTTTTCGCGTGATCTTGTTCATCTAATGGTAGGCAATACAAAATAGCACCGAACCTTCTTTCTTCCTCACTAGAACAACCGGAGACGACCAAGCACTGGTGGAAGGGCGAATTATTTTCCTCTCAAGCATCTCGGCGACATTTTTACTAATCACTTTTTCTTCTGAAGCGGACGCGCGATAATGGCAGCGATGAATAATTCGAGAGCCATCATTTTCAATGGGGTGCGTTGCACAGTTTGACCGAGGGATTACAGTGGGCGTCGAATAAAGATTTGTGCTTGTGCAGGAGTTCCAGTAACGAGTTGGTCTCTGCCGTGTATAGGTCAGAAGTGATTGTGGGAGCATGGGTGGCTGTCAGCTGGCGTAGAATTCAAACAGCGAGTAGGAGATGATATGGCACAGAGAGGGAAAATACAGGTGGCATTAGAGTCAGAAACAGCTGCGATTTTAGTGCTTTCATGTAGAACAATGGGTTCACAACAGGCGTAAATGACCATGAGCAAAGCAGTTCCATGTGAAAAGCGCACAAGGCTTGCAGTGATGACGAGACCTTTGGGCAGACACCGAGGAAGAATGAGGACGTCCCCCTTGGAAAACTGGTCGCAACTGACGGAGATAATTGTCTCATAGCGTTCAGAACATAATCAGAGCTTGATACCAATTACGGCTTCGGGGTCTAAGGCATTCTTGAATGATGTCTTTCCATTAGTTCTGTCGCGACGGCGACAGAGAGATGAGAAGACACACGTCTGCACGCTACGCGCCCGTGGACCCAAACTGGGGTCCCCGCTTTATTCCACCTCGTGCCCGCGCGCACCGCAAGCGCGTGGTCAGCACTCGCCACTCGTGGCTCAGCCCCAGCGTCATCGTTCCTGGAGCGTGCCCGTTTGCGGCAGCAGACGACGCAAGCTGCTGGGGCGCCGCCACATAGCCCCCCCCCCTCTTCAGACGGAGTGTCGGCAAAACGTACAGTCTTTGCGCTGGGGTGTTCACGGGTGGGGCTGCGAACGGAGGGGAGCTATGTGGCGGCGCCCCATGTGGCGGCGCCCCGCGGGCGATGTGGTATGCCGAGAGACCTTGCATTGTTGGCAGGCGAGGCAGGAACGGGCCCAGGCGCGTACGTCAGTATTCATGCCCGGCCAGACGTATCTCTCGCCAATCAAACGCCGTGAGGCACGAACTCCAGGATGAGAGAGGCGGTGAATAGAGTTGAAGGCAATGCGCCTGAGAGACGCAGGAAGGTACGGCCGTCTGCGGCCTGAGACCGGGTCAATGTCGCAAACGATGCTGAGTCCCGAATCAGGGCATAGAATGTCCTCGAGTTGCAGAGAGGAGCTGTTTGAAGAACGTAGAGTTCGGAGCTCCTCGTCATCGCTTGGGCTTGGGCCAACTCCTGAGAACTGAAACCGGAGCGCTGTATGGCGGAAATACGGCTAAGGGCGTCGGCTGGAATGTTGTTAACTCCCTTGACATGCCGAATGTCCGTCGTAAACTCTGCAAGATAAGCCAAATGTCGCGTCTCTCGGGGAGAATATGTAGTCTTCGATGACTTGAAGGCGTTCGTAAGAGGCTTGTGATCGGTGAAGATCACGAAGCTGCGGCCTTCGAGGAAAAAGCGGAAATGCTTCACAGCGAGGTATGCCGCCAGGAGTTCCCGTCCGAAAGTGCTGTACGTTGCTCAGTGGAGAAAGCTTCTTCGAAAAGAAACCGAGCGGGTGCCAGCTACCGCGGATGTGCTGCTGAAGTACACCTCCAATCGCACAGTGGGAAGCATCTACCATCAGGCTTGTGGGAGCGTTGTGGCGCGGGTGCACGAGGAGGGTAGAAGAGGCCAGGCGCTCCTTGGTGGTAGTGAATGCGCGATCAGCAGCTTCAGACCATTCAAGACTGCACTCGGGAGACTTGGAAGTTTGAAGGAAAGTTTCGAGAGGTTGAACAATGGCCGCACATTCCGGGATGAACCGTCGGTAATAATTCACCAGCCCTAGGAAACGGCGCAGTTGGCGCAAGGACTCAGGTCGGGGAAAGTCGATTATGGCCTTCACCTTGTCTGGCAGAGGGCGAATTCCATTGCAGTCTACGAAATGACCGAGAAACTCCAACGACGGCAACCCGAACGCACACTTTTCGCTTTTGAGGATGAGGCCATGCTCTGCTAGGCGTTCGAAAACTATCCGCAGATGGTGCAGGTGCTCAGATAGCGATGAACTGGCGACAAGAACGTCATCTATGTAGGCGAAAACAAAAGGTAGACCACGGAGGACGACGTCTATGAAGCGCTGAAAGTCTGAGCTGCGTTGCGTAACCCGAATTCGAAGAGGCCAAACGGTGTAATGATGGCAGTTTTCTTGACGTCATCCGGGGCTACGGGGATTTGGTGGTAGGCTTTTTGGAGGTCAAGCTTTGAAAAGATGGTACATCCACTGAGGTTATTGGTGAAGTCCTGTATATTAGGTAGGGGGTACCTGTCGGGTACAGTGGCCACGTTCAAGGAGCGGTAATCACCACAGGGTCGCCAGTCTCCTGATTTCTTCGGGACCATGTGTAACGACGAGGACCAGTTGCTCGATGACGGCGAGCAATGCCGATTTCAACCATGTGGTGAAATTCCTGTTCCGCGATTTTATGTTTCTCTGGAGCCAGTCGACGCGCCACGGCGTGCGTAGGTGGACCGGTGGTGATGATCTGATGAACGACGTCATGCTTCACTGGCTTTGTCCCAGTCTGGAGGGGCAGTCAGGGAAGGAAACTCGTTCAGCATTCCCGGTACGGAGAAGGTAGGTCGCAAAGAAGCGTAAATGCGAACGGATGGACTGGAGACGATTTGCCGATGACAGAAAAGCCGGTTGTGGCGTCCAGGATTCTTTTTCGGGCCATGTCAACCAGGAGGCCGAAGTGCGAATGGAAATCGGCTTTTAGAATGGCGTGACTCACGTTGGCCACGAGGAAAATCCAGCGGAACGCACGCCGAAGGCCGATGTTTACCATCAGGATTTTTTTCGGTACACGGGAATGCTGGACTTGTTGATAGCTTGGAGATGGCACAGTGGTGCTTGAGTGCGGTCACAGGAATTAGCGGGGAGCACACTCACTTCAGCACCAGTGTCAACTAGGAAACGTTGACCACTGGTTGCATCTGTGATGTAGAAGAGGCGACTGTCGCTGGCTTGGGAATCGGTCGCCGCCGCTAACGATCCCTCGTCCCGTTTCCCGGCCAGCCGCAAGGACGGGTGCAACGTTGCGCCGCTGCACCGAAGCGGCGATGGTACCAGCACAATGAATCAGGGTGTTGAGGTGGCTGGCGCGTTGTGCCTTCCTGGCGAAATACTTGCGGAGACGGGGTACGGCGAGAAGGGCAAAACCGGCGAGCTCGAGGGTTGCGAGGCGGCGGCGAGCTGTAACCAGCCGAGGCGACAAGCTCCTCCAAGTTTTGCATGCGCTCTCGGAGAGCGGCGAGGTCGTCGGATAGCGGTGAGGGCAAAGGAGTAGCAGGCGCCGCCACGGTGGTATGGTCGGAAGATTGAGCGGATGCCACCGTGGACAAAGGCGGATGCAACGTGGCGACTTCCATTATCTTGTCAGCATGCGCGGCCAACGCGGATAAGGGAAGGTCAGAAGCAGTCGCGAGGATCATCTGCACAGAAGAGGGGAGCCGTCGCAGGAAAAGTTCCTTCAACAAACGGGAGTCCGTGGCAGAAGGTGCGTCGCCGAGCAGGGTTTGCAGTTCGTGAAGGAGCTGCGAAGGTCGACGGTCGCCCAACTCCTCTGCAGAAAGCAGCCCCTGGAAACGCTGCCGTTCCGAAGGCTCGTGCGGCTCAAGATGGCAGCCTTCAACGTGTCGTAAGGGTTCGTGGTAGGCGGGTTGGCAAGGATGTCACGACCTCAACCGCGATCTCAATAGGCAGCGACTGCTGTAGATGGTTGAAGCGGGTCTCTTGCGACGTGATGTGACTCACTCGGAAGCTTGCCTCGGCTTGAAGGAACCACACGTCGGGGTGCTTAGCGCTGAAGGGGGGCAAACGGCAAGCGACGGCGGAGATGCCAGGTGAAGAGGCAGCGGAGGACACAGAAGGACCGCTGGCGCCGCGGGGAGGGTACATTCTGAGTACGTGGCTCCGCTGCAACGTCCGGGTCACCAATGTCGTGACGGCGACAGAGAGATGAGAAGACACACGTCTGCACGCTACAGCGCAGTGGACCCAAACTGGGGTCCCCGCTTTATTCCACGCTCGCGCCCAGCGCGCCACCGCAAGCGCGTGGTCAGCACTCGCCACTCGTGGCTCAGCCCCAGCGTCATCGTAACTAGAGCGTGCCCGTTTGCGGCAGCAGACGACGCAAGCTGCTGGGGCGCCGCCACTGTTCTATGCCGGGAAAATGTCAGGAAATAATGGCGGATGCGGATGAAAGGAAGTCCCAGCCTTAAATGACCTAATAGGCACAATTTGATAAGACCGCGCACTTCACGTGGTGGCGAAGTCCGTCTATAAAATCCCGCACTGTGAAATGTCCGGTTGGTTTGATGGCACTTTGGTTAGCGCTGCATAAGAAGAGTCCAACGTACGGATTTTATCTTTTCGCCGCCGTAAACCCAAACTCTGATGAATCACTGAAATGATCGCTCCTGTGTCAACAAGCGCGTCCACGATAATACCTTCTACTTCAACTGCTGAGTTGTTCAATGGTCTCACTTGAGGTGATGTTAAATTCCCTAATACTGCAGCTTTTCCTCCAAAAACTGCAGGAGCTAGTTTTTCAGGGTGTGGTCGGTAGTGTGAGAGGCAGGAGCGGCGACAAGGAACGACGGGACGGCGAGAGCGATTGGAAGAGAGTGCTTGACGGTCACGGGGAGTAGGGTCAAACAAGCCAGAGGGCGGCGATATGTGACGGAGAGGTGTAGCATATCTGGGACGAGGATAACCGTAGTTAAAGGGGGTGTAATCGCGCTCCAATGGGGTGTAACCTCTTGGCTCGTCTTGCTGACGCAGAGGGCAGAAACAAGAAATGCGGCCTCGTATCCCGGAATAGAAGCAGACGGGGCCATCGCTTATAAACCGTTGACGACCAGGCCGCATGGAAGAGTAATTGGCGGGCCGTGGAGCTGCAGCGGTGAACGTTGTTACATGGTAATGTGTTGAAGGGATTTCGGCCTGCGAAGGTGGTCTGGCCGCAAAAGCGAAGTAGGGCGGCGTGGAGATGGTGGCAAAATGACAGGGCGTGGGTACATATCCTGTCACTGACGGGAGCTCCTCCCTGACAATATCACGCAGCCCAGACGGTCTAGTGTGGCAGTGATCATGCGGTGAAGGAGGCGTGTCATGGTGCTTCAGCTCTTCCCAGATGATAGTGCGTATTAGAGTACACCGGTCCGGGTACCCAAGTGCCTAAGTGGCCCACGCCACATGGGCAGACGAATTGACTGGAGCTGGTCCAGGCGGTGGCAAGTGGTGCGCACGTCCCTAACGGTGGCAGGACATCCAGGGCATTAAATGCAAAGAGCGCGCTGCTTTTCAGGATGTGGCGCACCTTATCAGGCTCGGGCATGTTTCCATTTGCATGGCGGCACAGGGCGAGGACGTCCTCAATGTAATGTACGAAGTGTAAGTTTGTTCGGGACGTTGCACGCGAAAGCCCAACCTCTTCTTGGAGCCGTCGGAGTGAGCCGATGGGGTGTCAAAAATATGGTGTTAAAAATGCTGCGCTCCTTACAATTTCGTTTGGCTGTGGAAAGATTATAAGGAGCACGACGTCACGAAACTTTGTACGCACATGTATAGTGCCCTCCCTTTCAATGTTCCATGGCCCCAACCCGTCTCACCTTTTAACCAGGGTGCACTGTAGCACACTTTGTGCACGTATAAAAGCGTGCGTGCTTCTAAGTTGCATGTTACTCAAATAAAGACTGGTCCTCCAGTCGAAAGGTCAATAAAGCCCTGTTTTTGTTTTGAATCATGAGTCAACCATTTTCTCAAACATTTCTTCTCGCTATTTGAGAAGTTTCTCTACTCCTTATATATATATGCAGAGTCTTGAAAGAAGAAAACTCAGAAACACTGCGAGATACTAATGTAAGTAAAGACAAAGGCAAACTTGGAAAATAATAAAAACTGGAAGTTTACGAACGTTTCAAGAAGAGGACTTCCTCAATACGACCTTCAGAATACGCATCTGAGGTTTGCCCTGACGAAGGCAAGTCTCTTGGCGGAATAGGGGTTTATACCGTGTTCCAAGTTTTCTTGTGTTCCCTAGCAGCTTCCCAGCGTTCTTTTCTCTCTCTCTCTCGATATATATATATATATATATATATATGGGGAGAGACAGAGAGCCGTACGGGAGCTTCTGTATGTCCACAGCTAGTGGCCGCTTGGTATAGCTTACATCGAACAGTAAAATTACTACGAATGAGACAACGACATTGTCACCGTGATTTTGGTCGCTGTGTTCATAGTCTTTCAGGGCAGCGTGTCTCGTATCACTGCATCCGCAATGCGGCACAGGGCCCCTCTCGTAATGTGTTTAGTTGACGGTAGTCTTTCTTGGGCGGCTTAAGACCAAAACTTTTGGTCTGTTGGTCTGTCTGTCTGTCTGTCTGTCTGTCTGTCTGTCTGTCTGTCTGTCTGTCGGTCTGTCTGTCTGTATGTATGCTCAGCCTTTCTGGGAAAAGATGAAATATTTCTTGAATAGGATGTTTATACTGACAATACACCTCAAAACTATTAATCTAGGAAACACACTCCACACTTGCAACATTACTGAGCAAGAAAAGAAACATTAGGCTTATATGGGGCAAAACGTCAAAGTAAAAGTTGTATTTGGCGTGTTCAATTAAACAAATTTACATCGGTGCCATTTTTTTACGATAGCAAAAAAGATAGGTTTTGAAAACATTCTTTTAAACCAAAAAATAGCAAAATATTCAAGTGGTATAGCTAGGCATCGTGGCAGCTCCAGTGCATGACGCGCCAGCAGTGGAATGCGGGAAAATTAATATAGACTTGAACAGATCTCCATCGTGTTTTTTGTTTTAGGGGATACCCCGAAGAGAAGGGGGTGACAGATGGGCGGGCGAGGGAACACCGACATTTACGTGGCTGCGGCTGCACAGCACCCCCATGTTTTGGCGACAGTTGCAGTGAAGTGCGCAGATAAGCGGTCAGTTTTTGCCTTTAAGTTTATGTGTAATAGAAAAACTCGAGAAAGTTTAGATGGTTTAAGTTGCAGCTAGGAGGTTTTTCTTCTTCTAGCACCGTGAGGCAGTGCGTGTTACGCTTGTGTTGAATACAGATTCGGTTTACCACGGAAGTAATCGTACTGAAATCAGTTCCACGCAGCCTTATGATGTAATTTTGGAGGTGCTGCGCTGCGACAGAGGCGCATCGGAGAACGGTCAAGACACTGCGTCCCAGCCTCGCCCGTTTTACGGGAGACACGTAATTGATGACGTCAATGCACCCCTTGCTGTCGCTGGTTACAGCCTCCCACCGAATGTGTTCGTTCGAAACGACTCCAAGTGTAAGCAGCAAAATATCTTGCACATTTCACGTAGGCGGGAAAGGCTGCTGGACGGTGTACTGGGGAGGAAAAACATGACGTCCGCCACAAAGACTCCATAGGAGTAGGGTGGCCGTGCCACTAAGGCGCGTTAACTAGCTGCACGCCCTCCTTTTTGTTTTAAAGCGAACTCATGTTTTCTCACCGATTGGTTCTTGAGCATCGAAAACGCAGTGCAAGAAAGCTAACTTTCTCTGATTATGAGGAACAGGAGGGTGATGATGATTTTTATAATGATGATGATGGTGGTGGTGGCGGTGGTGGTGGGGGTGATGATTATGATGATTGTGGAAGCGCCTCAATAAAAAACTTTTCTCGTTGTCGCAAATGAACGTGGGTCTCTGGCGTTATAAAGCAGACGTTTATCCGATTGCGCCGTTTCTACCTGGCCAAAGCAGTTGTGGTTTTGAAAGTGATGCGTGGACGTGCAAAACTAGACAAACGTTATGTACCGCTTCGTCTCAGGACGGCGATAATTAAATCGTCAACTCTTCTTCGTGCAACTCAAATGGCGTACGGTCAATGTCAAAGCAGCTTCGACCAGAAACGCATACTTAAAGGGAGTCAAATTCCAAACCGTCTGCAAGAAAAGTCCAAACTTAGACGCCAACCAAGCATTTTCTCACAAGAAGGCGTCCCATTTAATTGCCTCGGTCGTTAGACGGAGGGGTACATGATCTTTTTATATTTAAGAGCGTGCTGAAAAATGTGTCTCAGCGAATGAGCTTGCCCACTAATTGCCCGGCTGTAGGCACAGCATGCAGCATGGAATAAATTTCTGCGAGTGCGAATGCCCGGAGGTTGGCTTATAGGCCATTGCGCCCGGTAGTAAGCGCTTGCAGTTATGTCGTTGTAGAATTGTGGTACGCGTCGAAGGTAATACGATGTTTTGGAGCCGTTTCGCGGCTGCAGACACCAGATGTTGCTTCTTTTTAACTCAGTAAACCGTGTCATGCTTTCTAAATAGTTAGCTTTACCAGCGTTACAGACACATCGGCTTATGGTATACAAAACGCCCTCGAGGTCACCCTTGTTCCATGAGCTATGAACGGAAGTATGGTTTCCTGACGTTTCACTTAACTTGTCTACGGTCCTAAAACCGCAAAACAGTCTCTTCTTTACCACAGTTATACGAACACAAGTGTTCAAACGAGTGACCGAGATGTGAAAAACTTACCGTTTAGGGAGGGCGTGGCGGCTCTCACGGATCGTAGGTTCCAGAGGCCTCGATAGCAGGTTTTCGCTTAGGCTCCTTCCGTGTTGTCCTCTTCTACGTCATCTCAAAAAGAACCGATGCTCCTTGATGGCAATACCGATAGTGTCATGGTGAGATGTGCCCTATGATGTAAGATTCCGTAAATAAGAAATTGGCCTCCAATGAGGTTACTTTTGCTGCACTCCCACCTTTTCCAAGTGGTTATTGCAGAAAAGGTGTCTTCGATATAAGCTGGTCAATTTCCGTTAAGAAAAGCGTGAGCACGTGAGAAGTTAGGGGAACATAGCAAGGAGAGTTTTCCCCACCCTGCTGCGGTGGGCTGTTTTTTTAACGCGCAGTGCGACAAGTTTATCCCCGCATGGGGCAGGTAAGGTAGCCACTTCGCTGCAATGTCTGCCATATTGTTATTATCATGCAAGTAGCGAAATTTTCGAAGAACCATCTTCTCCTTTACCTGAAAACGACAGGCCTCACATAGCGGCTGTAGCCCCTACTGCAGTGACGGACTTATGTGCCGGGACTGACAGATTTCTGAAACTGACAGCTATCTTTTTACCTTTCTGTGTCTCCGTATCTGTCTCTCTCCACTTTATCCTGTCACTTGCCGTCTATTTTCCGCCCGCAGACCTGGGTTGTATGCAGATGAGCTTCCTGCCGAGCTCAAAATATCCCCAGTGCGTGTAATTGCCTTTTCTTCTCCCGCAAACCACATCCACCACCAGCCACCACCTGGAAAAGCTGGGCTCGCCAAGTCATGGTGAATAATATATACAAAACTAGTGGGATAAGACACTGCCCTCGCAAAGGGAACACAAGGACAGCTACTAGAGTTGCGAGAAATCTTTATTTCGAAAACTACTTTACTGCACTGCCGATCCTGTGGACCAGACCACTGAATTATGTTCACCTTTATTCTATTGTCCAGACCTCATGGTTATGGTCTGTTTTAAGCAACTGCCATAAGGCCTCCGCTCTTCGCCTTCGTTGCGTAGAGGTAGTCCTTGGCTTTGGCGGTAACGCCCTTGGTTCGAGTACCATTACTTATGCAGGTTTATTTACCAGGCAAATTTTGTGCTGTAACCTGTTCTCTTGGGTCATTTATACTCTTTATTTATTTAAATAAGTGTGGATTGGTATCTTTTATGTTGCTTTAGGAAAATTAGGATCAACTATACTGTGCTACAGCCAACAGATTAAACCTGAAAATTACCCTGTGTCTGATCCGCAGAATAATGCTGCACATTGCTCAGTGATCAAGATCATCATCATCGACTGGACCACAGAATAGGCACTGCCCTACTTTGGGTAGATTTCTTCTTATAACACTGGAGGGTAAGAGCAGAATCCACTCCCACTCCATTTCCTTTATTACTATTTCTATGTTCAGTACAGAATAAGAATGAAAAACGCTACGAGACCTAACACACATGTGGAGAAAAATTTATTCAAGCGAAAGAGGTTCCGCTTGAAAGCGGGAGAAGCCCGCAGTCCAGGGCCCCTGCGGCGGCTGCGGTTCTGCGTGCCCGGTCCACCAACTGCGCTGGTCCTCAGGTCCGAACTGGCAAGCGCGGTCTCCCACTGCTTGAAGTTGGGGTGCGAATCATGGGGGCTTGCGGGTGGTGTGTTTTGGCAAGCCCACGTGGTTGGTACAGGGTTGGATGTTCGCTGCATCATGGGCATGTTGGTGGAACATTGTGGGGTGTATGATGTGCAGGAAGCTAAGGTGGGGTATGTGTTGGTCTGTATGCCGCCAGGCACAGCTCCTCTCGGGTGAGTTCTGGGCGGTGGTGGGTAGCACATCTGGCAAGGCGGTGGTGTTGCGAAGTGCACGGTACTACTGCTGAGCAGGCCTGGTCACGGAGGACTGGTGGGTGCCCGGAGGATCATGCTCGGGCTGTAGCGGGTCTCGCTCATTCCGTCGAGCCCTGCGTGCTGGCGTCCATATTATTACAGTTGGGTTTAGGGTGTCTGGTTTTTTAGAAGTCGGAGAGCGCATATTGATCCGAAGTTGCGAGTTCTGCAGCCTGCTGGCAGTCTGTAATTATATGAAGTGGGCTATTCGAAGTTGGAGACGTATCCCAGTCGATGGCCGCTCTTCGGCTTCAGTTTTCGGTTTTTACGGTCGCAGTGCGACACATCGCCCGAGCCGTAATGACACTAACTGCTGTGGCTGGAGGGACGCGTAGTGGGCCGCGTCTGTGAAGCGCAATGCGGGTGGTCAGAGTACTCCCTTGCAGGAATTGTATCGTGCTTGTCTGCGCTGTACGTGATGCTGAGGATGCATTTTCGCGGGAGCGGAGCAATCCTGATGAGCGTACGGATGTCTGAGGAACAGTTTCCGGTCAAGGGTGCTGGCGTCCGCTATCCGGTAGCCTAGCTGCCTCAGCACCGTGCGACCGGTTAGTTTGTCTGAGCCGCTCTAGTTGGCTGACAGGTGGGCATCAATGATCTTCGCACCTTGTTGTGCACCCCGAGCACTCAGCTTGCTATGGCGGTGTGAGGAGGGGGGCCTAGCGCTTGCTTGTAGCCTTCCGCAGTAGTATGTCAAGTTGGTCATTTCCCTCGGTTTCAGCGGGAGGTAAGGCTAAAGTACACCACGGGCGACAACCAGGCTTGCACCAACTTGATGACATCATCCTCTTTCAAACCCTGGTGATGGTTTGTGACCGACTTACCATCCATGATTTGCAAGGCATTGTGTTTGAGGCGTGGACGGTTAGCGTTTTTCCTCCTCCGTCTTGCTGGATATAAAGTCCCAGTATGCGGATGGTTGGGATCGGGGATGTCGCTACCCTGGAGCTTATTTGTATTGTGGTGGGTTCAGGCCTTTAGCCACGTGGCTTGTGCCTCAGCCGAGATTAAACCGACTTCTCTGGCGAGATTAGGCTGCGCACACTTGCGTCTCTGTGGATGCGTCAGCGGCTTGTTGAGCATCCTTGATGTCGCCTTCTACCCCCAGTGTCCAAATCGTAATTTCTGCTTTAGACGCATTTCTTGTTCAACCCCGGGATGGTTGTTTAATCCCCGGGATGGTCTAACACACATGTGACTCCTCTGCACTCAAAACCGCGATTTATTTATCCTTTAACCTCCATAACACCTCAGTGGGCAAGGCGTTGCGCTGCTGACCCAAGGAGGTGGGTTCACGCGGCCGTCTGTGGTTTTCTAATGAAGGCGAGTAGTGGAAACGCCCGTTGTCCATTTTCGACGGAAGATAAAGGAGTACGACGCAACGTTTTCGTATTACGTTTTGTTTTTAGTGCAATGGTGCTCCATTATTGTTCATCTCCATTCTATTCTTCATCATCATTATCAGCACCACTCAGGCCCGCAGGGCGACGGGCCTTTCCCCCATTGACCTCCATCCGTTCGTCCATGCTGATCCAGCTCACAGTTTATCCCAGAAGTTCCGTTTTCATCCGCGCATGGTTTTATTGAACTCTCCGTCTTCTGGACCTAAATCTTTGACCCCACTCGTTAACCTTATTCTCGACTGGTTGTCGGTTCGTTCCACTACATGGGCAGCTCAAGTTCATATTTTTTTCTTTATTTGAACTATGATATTGCCAACTGTAGTTTGTTCGCTGTTACAGGTAGCTCGATTCTTGCCCCTCAGTGTTGTTCCCAACAATATTCGTTGCGTGGTCCGTCGATCCGACGTAAGTTTGCGACCTAGTCGTGTAGTAAGGAGCCAAGTTTCAACTCCCTATGTCGTCACCGGTGGTGTGCACTGGCTGTAAATTTTTATTTTGAGTTACAGAAGTAGCTTTGTTTCAGTATTTGGGAGGGCTCGCCGATTGCATCCCAACCCATAACTATCCTCCACCTAATTTCTCCTTGTGGTTGGGTCACCACTAACTATCTGTCCTAGGTAGCGTTTCGTTTCCTAAGTTGAAGGGGATGGTTACGGCACGCTTATTCCTGACTACTTTAGAGTTATCAATGTTTATTTTAGCATCACTCCCATCCTTGCTGCTTCATCATCATCATCATCATCATCATCATCAGCCTATCTACGCCCACTGCCGGGCAAAGGCCTCTCCCATTATTCTCTAATTACCCCGGTCCTTGGCCAACTGTGACCAATTTATCCCCGCAAACTTCCTAATCTCAACTGCCAATCTAACTTTCTGCCGCCCCCTGCACCGCTTGCCTTCTCTAGGGATCCACTCTGTTACCCTTAATGACCAGCGGTTATCTTGCCTTCGCATTACATGCCCTGCCCACGTCTATTTCTTCTTCTGGATCTCTACTAATATGTCCTCAACACGTGTTTTTTCCCTGACCCACTCCGCTCTCTTCTTGTCCCTTAATGTTACACCAGTAATTTTCCGCTCCATTGCCCGCTGAGTCGTTCTCAATTTAAGTTGAACCCTCTTAGTGAGCCATCAAGTTTCTGCCCCGTAGGTGAGTACCGGTAAGATGCAGCTGTCATACACTTTCTTCTTCAGCGACAATGGTAGGCTGCTATTCATTATCTGGGAATGCCTGCCATATGCACCCCACCCCAATCTGATCGTTTTAGTTATCTCGGCCTCATGATTCGGATTTGGGGTCACAACTTGGCCTAAGTAGGTTTATTCGCTTACCACTTCCGCCTGCGTCGCCGCCTATATCAAACCGGTGTGCTGACCCCAGGTTATTGACCATTACTTTAGTTTTCTGCATTTTAATTTTCAGGCCCACGGTTCTACTCTGTTCGTCCAGTGCGGAAAGCATGCTTTGCAATTTGTCCCCCGAGTTCCTTAACAAGGCAATGTCATCAGCAAATCTGAGGTTACTGAGGTATTCTCCATTAACCCTTACTCCAACCGGTTCCCAATTCAACGTTCTCAATACTTCTTGCAAACATGCTGTGAATGACATTAGAGATATTGTGTCTCCTTGTCTGACATCCTTCCTTATAGGTATTTTGCTGCACTGCTTATGAAGGATGATGGTAGCTGTGGATCCATTGTAGATATTCTCTGGTATTCTTACATAATGCTCATCTACCCCCTGGTTCCGTAATGCCTGAATGACTGCTAGGGTTTCTACCGAGTCAAATGCTTTCTCATAATCTATGAAGTCTATATATAGGGGTTCAGTATCCTCAGCGCACTTCTCTATCACCTGATTGATCGTGTGAATATGGTCCATTGTTGAATAACCTTTACGGAAACCTGCTTGTTCTTTAGGTTGACTGAAATCTAAGGTTGCCGAAATTATGTTAGCCATTACCTTGGTATGTACCTTGTAGACGACTGACAGTAAGCTGGCCGGCCTGTAATTTTTCAAGTGCTTCATGTCGCCTTTCTTATGGATTAGGATGATCGCATTCTTCCAAGGTTCCGGTACCATTGCTGTCATTAGGCATTGCGTATACAGGTTTGCCAGTTTTTCAAGTACAATTTCTCCGCCATCCTTCAAGAGGTCTGTTGTTATATGATCCTCACCAGGTGGTTTGCCCCCTTTCATTTCTTTCAAAGCCTTCCTTACTTCGTCGGTCGTTACTGGTGGGATGTCTATCTCCTCCGAACTACTGTCTCGTTCCGGCATTATCCTGGATGTCCCGGCTACTGTACTCCTGTACAGTACCTGTACAGGAGTACAGGCCCTGTAGAACTCCTCGGCCACTGTGACTATTTTATCCCTATTTCTGATGACATTGCCTTGCTTATCTTTAAGTGCATACATCTGATCTTTCCCCACGCCAAGACGCCTCTTCACAGCTTTCAGGCTACCTCCGTTCTTTACAGCGTACTCGATCGTCTCCATATTATACTTCCGTATGTCAGCTGTCTTGCGCTTATTGACTAACTTCGAAAGCTCCGCTAGTTCTATTTCGTTAGCTGCGGTGGAGATTTTCATGGTTTGACGTTTCCTAATTAGATCTTGCGTCTCCTGTGGAAGTTTGCCAGTATCCTGTCTAGCCATAGTGCCCCCGACTTCCACTGCACACTCCGTGATAATACGTGTAAGGTTGTCGCTGGCTTCCTTATCGTAAGCTTGGCTTCCTCGTTAAGAGCTGAATATTGGTTTTGCAGCGCGATCCTGAATTCTTCTACTTTGCGTCTTACTGCTAGCTCATTTATCGTCTTCTTTTGTACTAGCTTGTTGCGGACAAGGCTCTACTTGCCCGTGCGGCGATTTTTCCGGTCCAGTCCTGTACCCTGGTTTTTACATTCACCGGCATTCACTTAAACTCACTCAAACCGCTCTACAAAGAGTAAAACCAGAGAGAAGCAAAATGCACTTACCAAACCATTTATTACTTCAAAAAAATATTCCTGGTAAGGTTAAATCAATGCATGATGCATGAACGGTGTTTGGTTGAGTTGTATTGGTGTAGCACAAGAGTGGAAACTTTTTTTATCAAACGAAAGTGAGCTCCAGCCCGCTGTTAGACGATCTGACTTCTCCGTGTCGGCGCCGCGGACGGAGGTGACGAGATTTGCGGAAGAGAAGGAGCAGGAAGAGAACTAAATACTTCTGTTCAGATTTCTGAACAGCCCAGAGTGCAGCCCTGGGGAGTAATTCTTTCTTCTGTGGGGCTCATATGCAGTCCGTGCGGCCTGTGTTCGGTGCACCCGCTGAAGCCTGGTAGGTAGATAGGGCCTGGACAGCAGCATCTTCCATTGCTTTTGTTGGGTAGTTGACGGAAAGAGAGGATGGTGCTCAGGGCTAAAGTCGCACACCCCGATTACGTCGAGGAGTGTTCCTACTTCTGAGGAAAATTTGCATTCAGAGTCGTAGCGATTCGGATACATTAAGTGAAGACGCGTAGGCCCTGGGAAGGAGCCCGGATTGTATGAGCCGTAGGGTAATTGGTGGTTCTCTGGAAAGGTCAGGGTAAGGCGAAGGTATGGTCTGTCTCAGAGGCGATAATCCTGGGTTATTTCCCTGAACGTGACAAGCGGGTGGCTGTTCTCGTGCAGTTCCATAGCACGGGAGGTAAAAGAGCAGGCTTGTTGAGTGGGCGTATTTGTTTCCCTCCATTGAAGCGTGATGGGGTGTCCAGGTGAGCTGAATGAAACCTTTTGTGGAGTGATTTTTTAGCACGCGCAGTTTGGTCAGGACACCCAACCCGACTGGTAATTCCAGTAGGCTTGCTGGGAAACGGTGACTACCCTCCGAACCCCTGGTTGAGTTAAAGCCAAGGTGAAGGCCGTCTCTTCTGCTGCTGTCATTTCTTGGTTCCTAAGCGTAGTACACGCAAGGAGGTTGGTTCTGGAGTTAGCCGCGAAGATGGCGTATTGCTGCCGTCGATGTTTCGAGGCGTCTGTGTAGATGACTTCCTGATCCCCACCGAGGGTGGTGTTTAGCACTTGAGCCCGTGCTTTTCGGTCAACCTCGTCTTGTGAAGGGTACATATTTCTAAGCAAAGGGAGCATCTTTTGTTTTAGTCGCCAAGAGTCTGGGAGTAGGTCAAGCGGAGTGACATTCTGGGCGCCCAGCCAATCTGGTGAAGCATGCGGTTACCCACCGCAGTTCTGAGTCGGAACTTCTGGTTTAGAAAGATTGCCTTCTATCAGCTTTTCCACCGTGTTGTGGAGCCCCGTACTAAGCAGCCTCTGTGTGGACGCACTCATGAGAAGACCAATGGCCTGCTCGACCACCTTTCTAATCATTATATAAAGCATCTCTATGTCTTCCTTGTCGAGAAGAAGAAAGGGGTTTGACGTAAGTGACTCTCGAGAGTACAAAAGCTTCAACTAATCCAATGGTACCGGATTCCTTTAGGCCTCGTTTCTTGGTGGCAACTCGCCTGATCATGTGTATGATTTCATTAATGCTGGTTTTGAGGCACTGCAAGGAGACATCACTCTTGGTGTTAGCCCCGAGGTGTAGGCTTAGGATCTTGATGATGGGGCTTGGAGTGATGACCTGGCCATCAAGGAGTATTTGAATGTATCCCTTGGTTAATGGTGAGGGCGGACAAGGAGCTGTGATTTTTTACGTGAAAACTAGAAGCCACAGGCTTTAGCACATTGACGTACTAGAAATGAGATGCCATGCATTGGTGTGAGCTTCTTTTCATTTTTGTAACTCTTAGCACATGAGCAAAGTTCGCACAGGGCCGCTAGATGGGCGGGAGTGGTCGCGTGACGATTTAACGTGGCATTCAGCGAGAACGCAATCGGTAAACCCGTAGATGTGCTTGGTGAGTGCACCACTTGTCTTCCCCGTCTTCGCGTGGGCTCGTAGCTAAATCGGTAAGACAATGGGCTCTCGCTTTGTCAGACTATTAGTTTCAGGTTCGATTCCCGGCGGTGCCAGTAAATTGTTTTATTTGTTCGCTGGAGTTTTCGGGTGACACCAACGGTCACGAAAGAACCCTTGGGGGGGTACAGGAAAAAGGCTTTGCTTTAAAAAGCACTAACAAATTTCGAGTCTAATTTGGCGCCCGTATACAGTGCAACGCGAACAGTGGCATGCGGCTGGGACGGCGGCTACTCTTGCCGCAGTTTCCGAGGAAGCCCCCGCTTGGAGGCACACCGATCGGGGAAAAAAGGCGGAGAACCTGAAGCGTTGCAAAATTGTGGTCGATACTATCCGCATAAGTGGTATATTGCGAATAACAGAGGCTATCTAAAACCATGCGATTACACTCTCATTTGTCCTATTATTCATCATTTTGCGGCGTCACATACGTTAAATGACGCATAGCCCAACGTCAAGAAACCACCGCCGGAACCTGGCAAGGCTGGCATTATTTCCGAAGTTTCACAACTGTTTGTCACCAACTCTTGCGTCATGCAGAAATCGCATGCATCAAGTCTTAGCTGGAACGATCTGTAACTTTCATACCTTTACCCGCGTACCAACGAACTTGTACAACCATTGTTTTATTCGCACTGCCAAAGAATGTAAAGATCTTTCCAATCACGTGGTACTGAAAACACTCTCACGTGTTTAAATTCTTGCTCCCGGCTGGCGGAATTGTGTGCTGGCGTGGGCCGTTTTTATTTCTTTCTGTTCTTTTCCTTTTTTGTTTAATATTTTTGCGTTGCGCATCTTTTTGCCTTCTCATTTTTTAACAGTTCTTTTCGTGGGCGTACTTCGCTATTGCGGCCGTAATCTTGGTGCGTTCGATGGTATGTTGCCATTCTTTTTTCTTGCGTTGAGTTTACCGATCCTTTCTCCATTGTCTGTTTATGCATATCAATTGCAGGTATCGTTGTTACCGCTCTAATGCGTTGATATGTTCTACAAGCCATTACAACAATCATTGGGTCTCGATACAAAAGCCTGTTCGGGTCTGTGTTCATTTTTAAATCTTTGTTCAAATATTTATTTCTTAACCTGTGTATAGATGGGTAAAAAGCTGGAACCTCCCCCTTCCCTCCCCTCCCGCCACCCTTTCTTGCTTTACTATAAATGCCACCACCAAGAAGCCATGAACCATAAAAATAAATCAATCGGGAGGGTATTCAGGTCAAATGTTGTAGAACTACTTTAAAGGCTGGTGAGCGGTATATGCATTTTGTGTTGAGGTGGCGGGGCAATAGGGCGAGTTTTGGGTAAGAATGATGCACTAGCACACAATTTGTGTATAAATTTTTTGGTACCTATGGAGGGAGGTTTGCTCCAAACATTAATCCGCTGGCGTAGGTTGCAATGGTCGGATTTTCTTGTGGCGCTTATACCGGTGGATGCTGATGCCTGAGGTTATTGTTGGGTCAACGGTCAAGTCGATTTATACGAGGAAGATTCAAGCCGGGGGGAACACGAGGGAAGTGGTGATACTCTCAACCTGTCGACACTTCTACATCTTTACTCTGCCTCCTTTGAACGCCTGTTTCGTGGGTTGCGATAGGCACGCCACCAAGTACAACCATAGCCAAGTCGAAGTACGCTGCTTGTACAGTAAAGATACCTATCGAATTTAATTCCAGTTGAACGCTATATTCATTTATAAAGGATCCCCCAATGTGAGATGGCGACGTGCGGCGAGAACCACTTATCATATAACTTGGTGGCCCAGTGGTTGATAGCCAAGCTATGGCCAGTTTACACCATTTTCCGGTGAAGTGTCCCGGTCTAATGCTGCCCGTCCAGCGTAAATTTAGGTTTTAGGTCGAAAGCCCACATCTGAACGTTTCAAGAACGCGTGTTTCGAGGTTCAGGTAATTGGTAGTGTGTAAAATGGGCTCACAACTACGGTACTCCCTACCATGAAATTTTAGCACAGGGCGAACGGCAGCTTTCTCGGTCACGGCGCATAGCTGCTGCCTCTGAGGTTACGGCAGACATATCATTTCCTACTATATGCACTAGAGAGGAATGTCGCGCTATCGTCTGTGCGGTTCACATCCAGGTGGTTTGTGTCGTCATTGGCTGCGATTACACCATGCTCTCGTTAATTGGCTTGGATTAAAACGTTTGAATGCCTATATATTCAAACACCATGCCACAAAAACGCACAGAAGAGTGTCAAATGTAAATATAAAAGAAAGTACCCTGCTTTAATTTAAAGCTGAAGAAATATAAAATAGGACGTGTTTTTTTACTAACAGTCTGCCAGTACGGTTGTGGCACATCTGCAATACGGTTATGGCAGATTTTGCACATCTAGTTGGTACGTAACAACAATGTAGCATCTTCTGGGAAACTCATTAAGGACTCTTATTAAGAGCGAAGCTTTAGCAAATCGTAATTTCTCATGTGCGTAGTTAAAAATGTTACTAAATTGTCGAGCGTGCACCCGTGAGCGCGGGCCTGGCGCAGACCGCTCAGCGGTAAAGAAAAACAAAGAAAATGCTTAGCACTCATGCGTGCTTGCCTCGCAACGACGCCCAGCGTCCAATGCGCACTTTTGTCAAGCTACGCATACCCCCTTAGGCACATTTGCCAAGATTGCAACGACCGCTCCACCATTAAAAAAACCAAGAAAATGCCGAGCGCTCTCGTGTGCATGCCTCGGGGCGACCGCCGGGCATCGCAGGTGCACGTTCGTCAGGTAAATCATACCCGCTCAGGAAGATTAGGCAAGATTACCCCACATAAACCGCAGCGCTCGCTGTACTCGTGGCAACACTTGCTGGGAACGACAAAAATACGTCATGACATAGGCCCCTCGAAGGTGATGTCCAAACATTATTACTTACAAAAAAGTGAAGGAAGAAAACACCTATAGCAACAATAATGGGATAAAGGTCCTCCAAGCAGCGAATGAGAAGCAAATCGGCTGCAATCATACAATAAAACCTAAGTGATTGGTCGTGAACGTTGCGTACAGCTTCGGTACGTTCATGTCTTACGCGTTAGTTTAAGCTTCCTTCAATTTTTACGAATATTTAAAATAAATATTGCCGCGTATTAACTCACTCCGTTGAAAATGGCGACGAAAGACGGTAGTCGTCTAGAGCCCCTGCCAAATGATAGCCTCCCTTATCTTTGCCGCTCAATTCTCGCGCTGCTCCTCTCCCGTCTCGCTCCTTCCCTCGGTGCAGGCTCCGCAGTACGGCAGGAGATGGGCATGTATCGAGGCACCCTTCTCCAACATTTATAAAACCACGTTTCCTACCCCACGTGCGTTCCAAGCGGAACGTGGAAACATATATAGTGACCCCTTCGTTACATGTTGCCGTTTCATTATTAAAATGCCGCTAGGAGCTATAGTTGCTGCGGGCGACAGGGCGACGGAGGGATTTGTTTTAGATGCGACGCATCTCTTGCTCTGAGCCATTATCCCTCCTGCATCGGCATCGACGTCAGCGGCGTCCGCACGCCACCTGCGCATGTGTGACTCTCCTCCGCTCTTCTCTCCTACACCTGTGCGCAACACTCTCACTCCGTCTCATTATCATAAACAACAGCTGCGTGCGCGCGCTTCGCTCGCTTCGCTCCGCTCCCTTCGCGCAAGTGCGCACATGCGCAACTCTCCTCCGCTGTTTCCTCTCCTTCAGGCACTGTGAATGTAAAACGGGTAGAGCGCTGCGGCGGTTCAGTCAGCGGTCGCTCTCGTTAGACTTCGCGTCACAACACGTTTCACCCGATTTAGAGAATCAACCCAACGGAAACACCAATTGAACCCCACGATGGGTTGCATACACTAGGGTTCCCTCGTCGGAAGATGGGCGTAAGTTTGTCCCAGATACAGAAGTTTCAGGATTAGCGGTCTAGTTTTGTTTGGTGCTGGCCTGCCTAGGCCATGAATATTTTTCTGCAGTGGATGTGGTATCTCATTTGTTACCGCAAAAATGAAGCATTCAGGAATTTTTAATAAAAACTACTGCTAATATGACTAAAGTATTGACTTTCTGCTTCATGTGGGCCTTATGTTTTCATAGTTATCATTTGTTTTTACAAATATGAACATTGCCACCGCACTTACATATTTAAATCTGGGTATGGGTATATAAATATATTGTAGGTTCTGTTTCACTTTGGCCGGGGGGCTGAATGGAGTGACAGGCCCACAAACAGAACCACAGGTAAACAGACATACGAGAGACCAATCTTTTCGTGTTGAAGTAGCCCAAGAAATCGTTTGAAGTAGCCTTTGCGAAATCGTTTGAAACGCTCAGAAAAGAGCTAAGTCCAAACCTCGTCTTCGCGGTGTTTTCGTTGGGGGTTTCATAACCGAGCGTGTGCCCCAACTTTCGCAGCGGAAATTAACCACTCAGTCGCGTTATCCAGTTTTTATTAACATATAGACTGCAACTGCAAAAAAGTTAAAACCGGGAACCGCACTCTGCTTACCAAAAACTAAGGTGCCTCCATTATGGACTTTTACATTTGTAAATATGTACTGATGGTCGCTCGCCAGAACTTGTCCGCCCACGTACTTTAATTGAAGTGCTTCTGTCTTAGGCTGCACTAACGCAGCCCATTTTGAGTTTCCAAGGGAAGCGAGAGAACCGAAGCGAGTTTCCGGCAAAAATTCGGCCGTGGACATAACAACGGCAGAGTGAAGTGTAGAAAGCAAATAAAAAAAATCCTTAAAACTCGTATAGACAAACTAGCCCATTGGCGGTGGTCTTTGCATAAGGTCGCCACCCCCGCACACCTAAATGGATTTCCAGGAGCAGTTTCCTCTCAAGTCGAAACAGAGTTTCCACCATGTTAGACGCACTGAAAACGATTTCGGAGAGGCGTTTTTATTTTGGCCTCGAGATTCGTCGCAAAGGTGAGCTTTTAAGTTTCAGTTTTAGCTAAGCGCTTTTATAGTCCTGCTCTCGATGTGTTACCGACGTGTTCCCAATTTAAAAATATATGGTTCAAATTTTTTCTGTCCCGATTATCCGCCGACTACACCTTTTTTGAGACGGTGCGCTACCTTTCTGGAGGGAATCTTCGGTTCCAGGGGCATGTCGTGGCGAGGAAGTGGGCTACTGCGGAAGAGCAGATCGCTTCAAGGGAACAAGGAAAGGTAACGGACCGCGCGTTTTGCCAAAGCGTTCATCAGGCGGCGCCTGAGCGCGCGGCACGAACAGGATACCACGCCGGCCTCAACGCGTTGGGATGACGGCGTACTGACATCCTGTTTATTCGTTCAATGACTAAACACCCATGTGGTGTCTTGTCGTTTTCGGTTTTTAAAGGTTACACAGGCTTTTTGCATTTAAATGATGGGCATAATTGTGTTTTGATGAGTTAAACGGGTATGCTGCCCGCCACACCGCACCATGTTTTTCAAGAACACCAAAATTATACCGTGATTAAAATTGTTGCCTCTTTACGCCGTATTTTCATGAGGGTTTTTTATTATCGTTTATGTAACGGTGATAACTTAGTTTTCGTGCGGCCGCGCAGCAAGGTAAGCGTTGCCTATCACACAAAATGCGGTAATATTATAGCCAGTATTATTTGCGCCGCAGGTAGCAACATAAAGCGCTAGCTTTTTGCTGTTTCGTCGGTGTTGCTTTCTGGTTTTTTGAAGGTATTTGCGTTATGAATGCTAAACGTTGCGTGTATCGCGACTGTTCTGGCGTGGGGCGCAATTTAGTTTAGGTGGAAGTATCTTTCAAGCTCTTGTTTCGCTACACAATTGGCTGGCTTTGCACGGCACTACATTTTAAAAAAAAATAATTTTAGTTGAATCTCCTGCATAGGAATCGGTAAAACACAAAAGTTAAAGGTGCCTTCACAGGAGCAGTTGAATAATAAATGAACCTCAATCATGTGCGAACGGTTCGTCAGCCCGATCCTGCCAGACGAAGCGAGGCCGACACGCGATATACAAGAAAAAACAGTTTTATTCCGAGATAACAAAACCAAAAATTTACACGCACAGAAACAGCAGCTTGAAACAGACAAAAGTTGTGGGAACAACGCTACAGAAGAGGCGTTCCCAATTCATGCGCGTCATCATACACGAAGGCGCTGGAATCCAGGCGCCAACTGTCGCGCTCATTAGCGTCATGATGCACTACGTCGCTTCGGGTCTCCTAGACAGCAGCACCATCCCAATGAGTCACGGGGAAGGACATCAGGAGCGTTCGTAGATTTGCTCCCGCCTTGGGTCATAGCGCAGTCGGCAGAGCGCCACATACGTCCTGTTGTTGCGAGAGTCTAGAGAGTTCGTGGGCCCGAATCCGGGCCGCCGCCGCGTCAATTGCACTTCTTCTTGCAACGTCACTTCTGTACGGATATAACGCCAGGAGGTCTTTGTGTACCCGGGCATAAAACACTTTCGTATTAAAGGGTGTTCGGATGACATCTCAGGATTACGCGTTGCATACAATTGGGTACCATATTTAAAGTTTGTTTTCAACCTTGACGTATGAGCGACGCTCTCGAGACCCGTTTAAGGTATGACAGTTAGTTCTTGTGCTAGAGTCGCCCATTAGTTCGAGTTTTAAGGTCAACTGGAACCCTTGCTGTCAACTTTACCGATCCGAGCACTGATCAGGACAACGGTTTTCTGAAGGATTTCACGATCATTTTTTCTTCATCACACCGTGTTATTTAAACGCCGAGAGTTATCTTTGGTTCAAGCGCCTACATAGCTGAAGAACGTATGTGCAGTTTAATCAGGTGCGACGAGTCCAGTTTGAACAAACACTCATAGAAAGTACTGCATACTTATTTCGGAGCAGGGGCGCATCGCTCGTGCATGTCTCGACAAATGCCGTCCGGAGGGAGTGAGCAGCCGTCATCACAGACGCGGAGGTGCCAACCATGGAGGAAGACAAAAGTTGAGACGGCTACCCTAGAGACGCAAGAAACTTAGTCATATCAAATTGAGCCTCGAGAGTCACTGTGCCACGTGACGCCGCCATGTGACAGCCCCCCTGCTCCAACCGAAGAAATGCGAGCATGAAGCTACAAGACAATTAAAATATTATGGGTCACGTGCTAGGGTTGACTCCGGCGGCTCGGAAAGGGGAACAGCGATAGAGCAGTGCAACGGACGTAGATTCGCCAAGGCTTGCTGAATGACGTCAGTACCTTCTCCTAACATTTTTTCCCCTCATGGCACCAACGGACATTCATGCATCGACATTTGTGACGACGGTGCGGGTGGACCAAATTCTTTCCATGGCGGCTTGTGAGGAACCCCGTGCTCTTCAGACCCGGTGGGGCTGTTTTTGTTTCTCCTTAACTCCTGTTTGAAAACTGCTGTGTCGTATGCAACGTTTGGCGATTGAATTTGCGGGTTGTCTTTGTTCTTTTTTTTTGGTGAGTTTGTAGTGTGTTTCGGAAGTGTTTGCATGTTTGGGTTCACGTGGTTGTCGCGTGCGAGCGTGCTGGTTCTGATGTTTATTTACATTTAACTTTTTCAAAAGAACTATCCATGGAAACATCATCGCTGTCATCCCAGAGACAGACCGATGCGATAATGGCCGGAACGGAATTTTCTGAGGACATTTACAGCCTTTTCACACTAGAAATTCTTAATCAGAATAAAACCGTAAATCTTACAGTCCAGTGTTTGCTAGTGTGTTAAAATGAATTAAAAATGCTTGGAGGTATTGTATTTCGATTATTCTGAATATTGCGTAACGTAGCGATACAGTGCGTTGCGTTGTATTATGGCGCTCATTGCACTTTTTACGTTATTTTACTCGACATTGGTGTGTAGAGCGTGAAAAAAACGCACGTGATCGTCCTCTATCAGCGTCCTATATACAGCAGTAATAGGACAACAAAGAGATATTAGCGGCATCCCAATTACCAGACATAAACCGCCAGTTTGAGGGCGTTTACAAGGCGTCTCATACACCGTTTCAGTGATACACCAAAAACAAACTTTGATGGTTTTTATAATCCTTAATCCAAACCAGATTTTTTTCGAGGTTTACAAAACAGGTTTACGTCATCTAGAAAAGTTGAGGCAGGCAGACATTAACAGAGATATAAGACGTCTTCACAACAGCGGGCGCCTTTCCCGAGTAGTTCTGTAGCCACTTTTTTTGACTGGACTATTAGCAGAATATACGGTTTGTAAGCCTTAGTGCTATCTGGATGTGTCGTCATCGCACGCCGTGTCGCCCCTGTCAAAGGAACATGTCTCGCGTGGCCACGGAACACTGCCCTTGTCCTTACGGGTTCGCAATACTTTCCACCTCGGGCCCTTTCTTCGGCTACAACGATGGCCACGGTAATGCCAAACCAGTGGAGGGGCCACTTAACAGCTGCGATCTACAAAAAGTTGCGCGAGGCAAGTAGCGTGAACCGGGAATAGCGCGCATGGAAAGACGGGAGCAGTAGAGCATAAGCACGGGTACGCACCCTAGTAAAGGAAAACACCATTGCATGTCTTAAGAGGGGCCTGATATAGGAGGACGGAGCACGTGGCGTTGGCTAGCGAACCGAACGAGCTTCGGACGGTGCTGTCCAGGGTACGGTCGGGGGTGATGTGTGTGATTGCAGTTGTTCAATACGACCTTTAAGCGGAGATTTACATGAGAGTCCTGGCGATGAGAAGCTGCCGAAAGAGGTTTGGGAGTGGGCTATATTTGGAGCTGGTCCAGTTATTAAGGGCACGGGAGCAAAGTGTAAGAGCAAGGCCAACTTCAGGCCAACAGAAGGTCTAACTAGGCACACATCTTCACGTTCTTGCAAAGTTCTTCATATCCGTAAAATCGTTTTCCCAACCAACTCTTTAATCAACCCCACAGGATTCATTATTGAAAAAAAGAAATTGCAGACGTTCCACTCAACGTGAAAGCTGTCGGAAGTGCAGAACCGTGAATAGCCATAATGGGCTGTGGCGCCATTTTTTGCTCACTCTTATACCCGTAACACTCTCCGCCGCGCTGTATAATTCTACGGAGGTTTGTCCAACGCATTTCGAATTTCCCGCCCTTTGCAGTGCTCATGCGCTCTCTGCCGGATACTGCGCTTGTGGCAGCTCTGTTCTTTTTGTGCTTGCTTTTCCTCCCGCACGTCCCCGCGTTGCACTGCCACTTTTTAATGCTCACTATCGTAAAAACGAACCCAACGAGCCATCTTAACTAAATGAACGCGGGCGCTTCCAGTGACGTATGTTTTGCCTGAAATGTACCTGCACATTTATTTGCGCTAAACAACGGAGAGATGTATGACAAGCGCCAGCGATGCATGAATTCTGAATGTTTTAACTATTCCCCGCTAGGCTTTCGCACCTCCTTGGGGCACCGCTACGACTGCCGCTACAGCGGAACGCGGTGGCGCTCTACTTGGGTTCAGCAAGCGAGCAGCGACGACAAGACGAGCCCCTAAAGTGCTTTGCACCTAATATAAGTATTTGAAACTTTTCGGACTTGACGAATTCTTGTGGCGATTGGTTTTGGTATTTTCGGCTTGCCCATTTGTGCACCACGATTTCGCACATGGCTGATGCAAGAATGCCCCCACTACTTTAGGAAGCGACGTTAGCTTCACCTTCAGCCGTTGATCCTTTAGCAGCGATGCCTTTATTGAGTATGTGTTCCTGTGATCGCACGGGCAACTGTGAAGGAAAAAACCTGAAACAGCCAGCATTTTCCTCCGGCATTGCCCTGTTAGGATCGCAAAAAACCGAACCGAAGTTTATCAGAGGGCTTCAATACGCAGCAACAGCCATTCCGCGACCCGACGTCCCCTGTGAAATACGCTATCATGTCTCCTATTGTAAAACGTAAAACTTCGATAGCAGGTGTTCTATTATTTTCATTTTAGATTGTGTACACTAAAGTTGGACATATCCTTGACTATGATTCATGATTTGGTCAGAAGCTTCTTGTGTATTTTGTGTAGAAGGCGGAGTCGCCTTTCAAATGAAATACGTTAATATCCCTGTCTTTGTCGTATGAAATGACAAATCACGGGTTATTGAATTATTGCCTGCGATATTGCGGTATTACGAAAATAAGTCGTACGACTCCGAGGTGCCGTCGTTTATTTCCACGTATCTCTTGTCCGTCAAAGATACAACATACGATATCTGAGTTATCAGTTCGATATCTACAAACGCGACGGTGGCCTCAGCTTAAGTGTTCGGAATTTTTTTGGACAAGTCATATCAAAGCAAAGTTGTGAAGATATAAGAACATCCCCACTGTTTCTCCATAAGTAGGTAAAAAAAACTTGAGAACAGTGCTCGGCAAGGAATCCAAGGTAATTATCAGTGCCCAATATAAGAAAAGATTTAAGCCCAATACAATAAAAATAGGCAAAATTTCGGTGGCGAAAATATAAGCGAAATTTTTGCAGCTCATCGAGTTGTGATTCAGATTTATTTCTTTCATACACGGTCTGAAGAGCAGAGGTTGGGAAGCATTTCATGGCTTGAAATGTTTTTGAGAGAGCTTTGAAAATGACTAGAACTGCTTAAACAAAAGATGGACTCCTGTGCTTGTTTTCTACATTGGATATTGATACTATTTTCTGGTTCTCACTGCAAGATGATTTCGCTGCCCGAGGGCAGCGGTGGTGCATGTACGTACACCGATCAGGTAACATAAAATTGCCTCTTAGGTGAGAGTATAGGGCGCGCTTGCCATGGCAAAGCGTACAGGTGTTTCTCGTCCGGTACCTACGCATCAAAACACGGGTGGGGTATGTGGGCACCAAGAAACCTAAACTGCACAGCGAGTCACCAACCATTCGTACTGCTCCAGGCTCCGCAACTGCCCTCATCGAACTGTTCCGGATAACGAGATTAGCATCATGGAGACAGCGTAAGCACCACGTTGCAATGGTGTCCTGGAATCACCCTAGTTACGCAACCACGACAACTGACCACACAATCCCCGTAATGACATTTCCCCAGAAGGTTATTCCCCAGCTGAAAGATCGACAGCTTCGCATACTGGGCCTCAAGGTTTTTTATTACGACATCATTGTTTGCTCGGTTTTCGCAAATAAAGTATAGTTCCTAAGCATTCGGTATCCATGACGCGTCTGCAGCAGGAAAGATAACACAAACAATCATTCGAACCACTCTGTTCATAGCTCGTATAAAAAATTAAAATATGCTCAGCTGTGGCTCTTCCACAGGGGCAAAAAAAACACACAAGCGTTCAGGTACACGCATTCGAGTAGACGCAATCTGTAGTGCCTTCATACGAAAACATAGAACGCGAAAATACTAATATATCCCCAGATACGTTGTACAGCCAAGGCATCACTACATGTAGAGCACTAATAACATTCACTGATAAAATTCTCGCACTCCAGCTCGGTTTGCCATCCCGTTTCGGCACGGCCTTGTGGCAGCGCCTCTCCAAGGGATTTTACAACAAGCACCTGCATGCGCCCGAAGCGGACGCGGTGCCTAAAGCCAACATCGGGAGAAGACCTGTTTACGTACAGTCAAGAACAACATAAAAGCGAACCGAAAAGCAATAAGCCAAAACACGCAAAACCAAATGATTGCGTTTGTTGAGACCACATAATACAACAGTATATATTCGGAATATCACATTCACAATCTTCCCATGCTGTTATAAGGGAACCGAGAATTTAATTGGCATAGATGGTAATCGCGTGATTTACGTGTTAACGTGTACACTTTCGCGTTCGCGTTCCGTTCATCCAGTGACTCAGCCTGTGAAAAATGAGTCCTCACACTGTAATCTCTTGGAATATGCGAAGGAATTTTCGCACTTGCTTGTAGACAGTCTGAGAAATTTGAAGCTGCTTCGGAGATAGAGTAATGGAAAATATTTTATATATAAAAAAGTATCACTAGAAACTTTATTTTAACATCTATTCTGACGGTACTTGAAAGAGATGGTCCTATGCATGCAAAGGCTTCTTCGTTTAGGAAGAAAATCTATAAGTTTAAAGTGGACTCTTCGTTAAACATCAAATATATCTGCAGAACATCAAAACCGGCAAAATAGTCTAGGTGCTTTTGGACTCTCGCAGCGCAGCTATTCGTGAGTGTGCTCGGTAGGGCACTGACATTGGAACGGTCTTCATTCACGATATTTCCGTGGTGACCGCAGTGTCAGGCGTCACGTTGCGAGTGCCCACATCAAAAGAAGATGTCCGGTCAGTTGAAGGTGCCCCGGACACCTGAAAAAAGAAAAGCTATATTTTATGCTATCTAGTGGTGGTGCTCATATCATTATGGCGACTTCTTTGCTAGTAGGTTATAATGTACGTTATCAGTGTGAGCGTCCAGTGCGCTGTTGGAAAACGATGAATTTTTTCCAGGGAAAAAATGAAGCACACGGGTTGGGCAGGCGCAATATTTTTACTACCGCATACTCGAATATCCCACGGCCATTTCACGCAATGAGGGTGCTTACTTTCTGCAACGTGTATGTTGTCCTGTTTCGCTGACGTTAGTGGCGGCGGTACATACAAAAATGCATCCACGCACTCCGTACAGATGGGTAAACAGAGATGCTGCAACGGGCAGCAGCATTGGCTTGGTGTAGAAGACCTCATGCACGGTCCTGCTTCCGAGGCGCTGATGGTAGGCTGCCTGCTCTTCGGTAGTAGGAATGAGGCATGATCTATACATTTGGATATAACGCTCTGCCGCTTTTTTGCCATTGCAACTTTGATGCTGCTTCAATCCAACCTGCCGCCCTTCTTGCCCAGAATTAGCGCTCAGCTGTGTTTTACAGGCGTAGGCGCTTTGCTGCGCGAGCAATATACCCTTCCACTCCTAATTTTTCCGAGGGTAATCCTAATGCAAGCCGGCCCCTTAATTTGAATTGCTCTCGAACCTGTATTTTTTTTGTGTGTGTGCGCATCGGGTGGTGCCCGGGTCGTTTCTTCGTACAAGGGAGGGATCGGATGCCCTTTCGCTTAGTCATATAAAGTACACTTTAAAAGGTAATATCCTCTAAAGTATCGTTTTCATATAACTTATCCACAAAACCTCAATGCTAGAATTCCTGCCTTGCAAGTACTGTTCCTTACTGTAAGCCGTGGTTTGCTGACAGCAGTGTTTCTGTCTGTTCCGAATGTTCAGACAGAATGTTCCAATGTCTGAAGCCAATCTTTCTGAATGATTCGTGCTGTTACGTTTGGAAATATGCAAACTTTCTGCTGATGGTAAAGTTGAACTATTACTTATTTATTGATACTTCTTATTTAAAGCTGACTGTATTTTTGTGGCCTGACTAGACCATTTTTTGTTGGGTGGACACTTTGTGTTCCATTTATTGGCATTTGTATTATGCACTCAAGACGTCTCCAAAATAACATTCAAGTGAAAACCTACTGTTAAGTTCAGGCCCCTCACTTGGTAATTAAAACCGCCCGTCAACCAGATATCTTTCGCAGGGGTTAGTTTGTTAACCTGTATGGTGTTTCTTATCAAGCCGGCGAGACGACTTGGGCGTGAGAGGCGCAAGGAGAAACAGCGTAGGGTTCTTTGTTATTCGTCGCGCTTTTATGTCCCCCGACAAGCGGGCGTCGAGAGGGCTTATACAAACGCGTCGGTCCCTCCATAATAGCGGAAAGGAATGTAAGCTTTCCGAGGGGATGGAACAGGAACAGGGAGAGAGACAGCGACGAGAGAAGAGAGCGGGGAGCCCGCGCTCGACGCGGGTCTAGCACAACCTCTTTGTTGCAATCACCAGCCATGAGAGTGGTAAATACGTAGTGTAAATAAAGTGAACATATTGCACGTTTTCAGTACATTAAATCGGCTATTTGCCGTCAGCGAACGTGCCAGAAATCCTCGTTTCATCGGATCATCTCTACGATCATCAGCACCGGTGACCGATCCACCATCTTCGAAGTTTACCTCTTACCAAACACATTATTTTGTAATTCTTCAAAACTTCCAATCTAATATGCACTAATACTTGGTAATTCTGGAGTGTCAAGCGACATTACATGCGCAAATAATGGCGATCCGCCAGTGTGTCAAAGTGCACATGATGATCCGCAGTCATCCTTCGGCAGAAGAGACAGTTTTGTTCTTTATCAATAACGACCGTACTAAGCAGCGTAGGATTTACGGCTTAGTCTGAAACATTTCTGATCGATGCTATTATATTACTAGATGACAACCGGTATGACCACCCGTATCTTACGCCTACATGCTTAAACCACCCCTTCATATATATCAATTGCCAAATATGATTTGAACCACTCACAAGGCACCTTGAGTAATCTTGGTGATGGTGTTGGCGACAGCGCGGACCCCGAGACCCCAAAGATAAGCTGGATAAGGGGGAGGAAAGAGATGAGCAGGAGCACGCGGCACAAGCCACGGATAGTCTATGAATAGCGACCGAGGGGGACGTGGCTAGACCTCTATTAAGCCACACAAGCCTCGGCTTTAGCAGGCCAACTGTGCATCGGCCGTTGCCTGAAAGTCGTGCCACCATCATATGCATTGGCGGTCCCAGCGGAAACAATGGGGCGCTGGACCGATCATCTGCGCACGTCAGAATACGCTCTGATGGTCGTTAGAATGCGACGTTCCGGATCCTTCTGGGTGCCTCTGCCTCCTGTTGCAACGGCGACAGGCTACAAAGACACGGACTGCCGCCGACCGAGTGGGCTGGCACAAGGATGGGAACACGACACCCACGTAGGGACGAGCGCTGCGGACACCGTCACAAGACCGACTTCGCGAAACGACGCCGGCGGCACTACCGGACCCGATGACTACGAGTACCACCTCGTCGTGGCCACGCAACGGGTACGCCACGTCAGCACTGGAGAGCGGGGCAAGACAATCCGGGGAGGACAGCGAGTGGTGAACCTACGTTTCTTGCCTAGGACTTTAAAAGGATCATATAGAGATAGAGATCCCATTGGTTTATTAGTAGGGTTTGGTTAGGACTGTCTTTCGTCTACTTTGTGTAGACTTGATTGAGTGCTATCTAACATAAGATTTTTTTTTGTTTCTACTCGTTTTGCTTGTAGTGTGGTTTGCTTTAGAATTTTCCGCCGGTGTAATAAATGCGCGCTTTGTGCAACTTACGAACGGCTCTCCCTCGTCCATCTTTCTGAGCCGGTAGAGGCACCACGTTACAAAACCGAACTGTCAACGATGCTAGTTTCAAACAATTTAAAGACACGCAGGCTTTATTTGAATGCTTGCCTCGATCATTCAACAGAAGCGTATGTCCCACGAAAATTTCAAACGTTGAAGGAACAGCTCGGTTCATATCCAGGCTTCCGACCATAAAAAGTCACACCTTCAGTTAAGCGGCAACCAAGCCAGAGGAATATGGGCCACAATTTTCCTCGGTCCCCAAGGAGGATGAAGCATGAGCAGTTCTCGACAGTTTACGCATGCATTGCTATACACACTGGTCATATATGTCTTTATTGAACAGCTGAAGTAAAGGATGGATTTTCTTGGCTAGTGTCTACAATGAATGACTGCTTATTCCAGAGACCCCCTGGGAAAGTTCGGGCTGTAAAAAAGCGAGTGTGCTCTACACGAGTAAGCTTTAGGAAATGCTACGTATAGATGACGTGCTTTTTGTAGTTAGTTCTCCTGCTCACAGATAAGAGATTTGTTTCGTTTTTCTCTGATTATGCAAATGAGAAGGATTGTTTCGGCAGCAGCGGGTCAACAGTGTTTTCGTTAGGAAAATATGATCATGCAACTATGCGAACAAAGAAACCAACAAACGCAGACGGCCGCTGCAGGATTCAAATACACTGGCACGCGCATGCCTGCGGTTTTGTATCAAATTTGGGAGCTGGTCTCCTGAACCTACTTGAAATTCTAGCCATCACTAGCTTTACTGTAATACATATTTCCTGCATCAGTAGGTACCGTGTGTCACATTGCCTTAACGGGGGAATAAAACGCAGGGATATCGAGCTACTGTGGAGTATTGTGGCTTAGACAACATCCGCCCACAGGCATCCAGTGGCAACCTATCTATGGACGCAATGTCACCGAAAAAACATTCCCGCGAGCAGCGCCTAAAAAGTACAGGATTGAGCACGCTTCATTCCAGCATACATTTAGACGCCGAGAAAATGTTTTGGCGGCCCCATGAAGTCTGCTGAAATAGTTCAGCGGCCGCATTCATCGACACCACTTCATGATACATTTATGCCAAGTGTCACGCAAGAAACTCATTCGTACTGATGTACATACGTTCGTACACTCTCAATGTCGCATCACCGCCGTACTTACCCCTCGAAGAGCGTACTTCTGTAGAGAATAAGGAAGTGGATGCTTCAACGCACACTGCTTCGGTAATACAGCGGTGAAAATACGCGCCCGTTGCAATGTTAAGCATTTTTTGGCGTGTGAGGGCTTTGCAATCTCCCACAAGGAAGACTATTTGCGGATACCGGGGGAAATAAAGCATTATTACGTAAGATACGTTATTTAAGTTGCTGAGGGCAGTATGCCAGAAGCACTTTGCCTGTAATATTTAGAGAGCGAGGCACGAGGTATCGGAGACAAACTTTTAGTTCTGCTCAGACCGAACGTTCCAGGAAGCGCGACACCAACGATTATGATGATGATGATGATTATATACAGGTAGTAATGGCGATGGGGCGTGAATAGAAGAGATTAGGAAGCCTACCCCTCGGTGCTCACACTGGCTGTGATAGTGACGGTATCGCTCGCACTGCGTATCTCATTATTGGAACGCCGCGAAGGCTCACAATATCTTGTCTTTTAAGGCGAATTTAGCCAAAAGGGAACAAAAACGCCTCTTGTGGCTAGGATTACGCTGTTGTCCTTGCAGTTAGACCCGCACAAATTACGAAAATATACAATAGTATTTGGATGCAACGTAAAAGTAACTTCCGCCGAGACCTTCAAAATAAATACACATCTACCATTTTGCTTGTCCGAACCAATCACATAAATCTACATGAAAAGTAAATATCTCCTTTTATGATTACTTACCACTATCTGTTTGAGCTTCTTTTGCCAACGCAACAAATATTTCTTCTAAGGTGTTTTCTCCGACGATGGCGTGCTCTATAAAAAATGTAGCTTCCAGTTTTGACACATTGGAGAATACATGGCTTAGCTCCATTTTCTCTTTTAGTGTGAAGATGTATACGTCCTGCATGAGATAAAAAACTGCTGGATAGTGCATGTTTATAATACATTAAAAGCTTATATATCCTGTGGGCGGGCTAAAAGGTGCGAAACGCATTGTTCCAACGTGGACGACAAGTTATACTCAACTAAATCTATTTTCCCCTTCTCCTGCGAGTATTGATAGGTGATGTACTAAAGCTGCATAGACACTAAAGGTACAGGGTGCAATTATTAACTTAGCTATTTGCCCAAAAATGCGTCACTCTTTTTACTTTTCTTCCCCTTATAGCCTAAAACAAAGACGCAGGGCACAAAGAGCCGACAAACATTTAAAAACATACAAAGTAATTGATTGTCTGGTGATTTGTGTCGTGGAAGCCTTCCCCCGCTTGACTCGCTCTTGCGCCCGTATTTACCCGAAAATAAACTCGCCTCACATAATTACTTATTCGGTGCATCGTTAACCTTTTTTTGGTATTCAAACTTGTTTCGCCGTTCCTCACACAAATGGAGAGATATATATGCACATTATATGAGTACCTGCAAGAACACTTTGGGTATAACATCTCAAACCCGATAGCTGACAATGTTTGGCCTGAAAATCAGCTTTCTCTAAAGCTTGCATGATGTTATCAGAGGCGGGAAATTACAAACCCCAGGAGGTACTCTCCGCACGTACGGGAAAGGGGACCAATCTTTGCTATTTTCTTAACTTCTGTACATTGGAGCGCAGATTTTGGCGTCCTGCGATATTTATTTTTTGTGATACGTCGGCAGCGTGATTTTCTATTCCGTCCAAATGTTTCTGTGACAACTTTGTGCGTGTTTATTATGCGTGTGACAAACATCTTTTGCGGCTTCACGGCTACATGCTCGGTCAGCTTTGCCTGAGTGTTTTTTGCCGACCATCATACTTTTACTGTTTTTGCCGGTTTTTTCATACTTTGATTTGCTTGTAGAGTAAAATAAAATTTCGAATTTGTATAGGAGCGACTTTGCAGGGAATATGTAAGTCCCATTGCGTGTAATCATACAACAGTTGCCCAGCTCTCTATAAGCGTATATCTTCAGGGCAGCCCGGAGATGTTTTTATCAAAAACAAATTATTTGTTTTGTTTATGTATAATGTCTTTGAAAAGGTCAAAGCCGCATCGCCATCAACAGCCATAGGCATAGTGTTGCCAATTATTGTCTTTTAAGAATGATGTCAACCTCCCTTTGCTGGCATCATCGTCACGTCTCGGGCCGCATAAGCGCACGCACTGCTTCTTCCTCTTCACTTGGTTCCCTTCGACATTTGGCTAAAATCGATTTTGTAGAATTCAAATTTGGCGCCCTTCGAAGACCGCCTCATAGTCTCTACAATGGCAGAAAGAGGGCGCCAGGAGTCCGCTAGAACTAGGAGTTCCTGTATAAACACCCCCCTCGCGAGGGGCACGATCAAATGCAGAGCATTTCCAGGGCGCACGACGTTAAGTAGTTTGCGTTACGTTAATGTTGTTGCACTTGTGGCAACTGCTGACGAGAAAGCACTCGTCAGCAGTAATTTGAATGAGTCAACGATATAAGGTGCGTTGGTAGCGTCCGATTCCGTGTCGGCTTTGTGGCGTAGTGGGAAGCGCACCATGTACATTGCGTTCTGCCCCTCAGGGTCGAGGGATCGAAACCGCGCGCCGGATAGTATTTTCTTTTTATATAGTAGGGAGGTGACATCGTGAGTTACTGAAATGCTCTGCATTTAACAAGATACCTCGATGGTCGTTTCTCTCGCCCTTCTGGTCCATTGGGGTCGCGGATCCCACAGCTTGGTGCCGAAAACCGGGACTCGTGTCTGCGAGGCTGACACCGACAACCAGGACCGATAGAATTTCTTCGACTGCTCCTGCTTGACAGACCGGCGGACCTACCTCCAAGGACCCAGGCTGACTTCAATCGAGCGCAAGCTGCGGCGGCAAACTTCCCTTGGGGACAAGCTTTCCACCGTCTTGACCGATGTAGAAGACGGCCTCAGAAGCGGCACCTTCAATTCAGCGATTGACACTGCGATGGCCTTACAGAGGATCGAGGCCATGATTCGACCGATCCAGAAGATGGATGGCGGCATTTTCCTGGAAACGGCAAAAGAAATGGACGCGGAACGGACCTCCAGCGCAACTTCGTTCAGTGACAAGGTGAAGATTATGGCTGAGCTTCGCGGCAGATCTGGAGACCGGCAGGCTTGTGAGTCTCTAATTTTGTTTTCTGTAACGAGACCACAGCTCTCCGAAAGCACAACCACTAGAACGAAGCTACCGACAATAGAACTGACGAAATGTGATTGAGACCATTGGAACTAGGCCAGATTTTGGAGTTTCTTCGAATCCGCAGTACACAACAGTTCTGAACTGCAGGCAAAGGAGAAATTTTTATTACTTGACTAGCCTGCTGGCCAGCTCGGTGGCTGCTGTGGTTTTTGCACTGCCCATGACCGAAGAATTATATAATGAAGCGATTGAAGTACTTCAGAAGCGATTCGGTGACCAGAATCTCATTGTGCGTGACCACCTGTGGGCCCTGATTGAATGAACATCAAAAATCTACGACGGCGTGCTGATACACTGTGAAGCTCTAATGCACTTGGTACGAGCCCAGAGACACATTGTGCCATGCTGCGGGAGATCCTTCTTCGTGCTCTCCATCGAGACTAGGTCCTGAAGTAACAACAGCAGTCAAATACGTCGTCTACTGCTTCAACGTCAACCGGAGTGGAGGGTGATCACCAATCAACAGACCACAACAAACAGTTCGCCGATTTAATTAATTTCTTTGGAGACTAACTTGAATGTCTCGAAGCATAGTGCCTATGAAAACAAAGTTTAAGGTGAATGATGAGCCAGGGCAGAGGAGCAGCGTAAACAGCAACTTTCAAACATCGACATTCCGCGGCAGCTCTGTATGCCGCAGGTAAGGAGACGCGACAGTGCTTGTTTTGTTCTGCCCTGCACCGTACGGGATCTTGCTGGAATAAGAAAATCACTATGGAGAAAAAGAAGTCTCTCCTCACAAAACCCGGACGTTGTGTCCGTTGTCTTGACCATGCACACATAACTCCACAGTGTCAAAAAAGACCGTTTCCCTATATTGCAAATGACGGCACGTTCCCTCAATGCGCAATGAAGACCTAGAAGGGCCAGAGAAAAGAACGTATTTTGTAGGCGCAACTTACGAACTTTCTGTTCCTTCAAAACGGGCAGTTGACCTAGGTGACAATTACAAAGTAGCAGAGCGAACACCCAAACGCTTGATCGAGCAGCAAGATGAATACGTTTGCATGGAAAGCTAAAAATCAGATGAGAACCTATCGAGCAAGATGGGAAGCCGGCCACTCATGCATTACGCGTGGTGGGAGGAAACCGCACGAATCTCTTCTATGCGCAACTCACCTAACTCAGCCGGATAATTTTCCCATGCAGCCATAGCAAATAACCGAGGAAACGAGTCCACTGTCCACTACACTTAAGATACACACCTCCAATCCGGTGGATATTACCCTATTTAGCTGCCTATTAGGAACCCACACGTAGTTATGTAACCGTGTCCATGTCGGCAACCTTCGGAACGAGACAAGAATCAGTGGGCTTCGGATGACTGCGCTTCCAACGACTGAAAAAATTGGATAGCAGAGGACTACACGAATCCAGGTCTTGAAAGGGCCACGTTGCTTTAATACGCCGTCTTCCCAAGAAGCGCTCCCACGTCACTTTCTACTGCGCCAGCCATTCGTCTAACTTTGGACACCGACGTAAATTTTGGAAACATTGTGCCAAAACTACCTTGCGCAGGGACTGGCACCACGGCTTTTCGCTCAACGCCTATATCCTTCAGATGCCGACAGTCTCCACACCGTTCGCCGCTGCGAAGATTAAAATGTCTTTGAAGAGGTCAAAGCCGCATCGCCGTCAAACGCCATAGACCTGGTGTGGCCAGCCATTATCTTTAAAGAAAAGGAGTCACCCTTCTTTTGCTGGCGTCATCATTATGTCTCAGAACGCATGAGCAGACGCACTGTTTCTCCTTCTTCACTTGGTTCCCTTCGACGTTCCATTAAACAGAGACCTCAATGGTCGTCACCCTTTGTCTCTTGATTTTGCTCTATGGGGTTCGACGGATTCCACAGTTTGCTTAGATAACAAAGCTTGACTTCGAGAGGCAAAAATGATGGACGGCGCTTGTCAGCTTATAAAAAGAGTGTGTTACTTGACCCCCGTTCCCCGTTCCATGCAAGTGGAGTAGCAACACACTGTAGTCTTTCGCTTACGTAACTTCTTCAATTCTGATATTAATTATGTAATAAATGAGACGCCAGAAAGACGTTCGCAACACCTTTTTTCTTAACTAGTAAATGCCTGACAGCCGTCCCCCCAGCTTTCTTCCTGGTGAAGGCGCTTACTCGTCCTTTCTCAGAGGCTTCTCCTCGCCACTGCCTATGCCTCTCTCACATTTATCACGCCTTCACCAGCGATGCCTGTTTCTCATGTTGCGTGACTGGTTGATAATGGCGATGGGTCCGTTAAAGGATGATTGTGTAGAATGAATAGAAGTACGAATGGGCCTGTATGAACTGGATGGCGCCGTCACGGCACCTCTAACCGCAGCCGTTGCCGCTTCAAATTTCCCCTCGTCGGGGCACTGCGAATACCTCTCCGTTTTCCGGTTGCAACGCCAGCGTGAGCCACTACATATTCTTCAGCTGGAAAGGCCCTCCGAGCGAAGCTTCGGCGGTGTAATTCACCCCCAGTTATGCACCCGTCACTGGTTGGCGGTTTATGCGTCCATTGGTTTCAGGTGAAAGAAGAGGGCGTGTACGCATAGCTGCGCTTCATGCCCTCACCAATGGCATACCCGTCTTGCTGGGAGTAACATGGCTCATTTAACTATGTCAGCGGTCATCCGTAATTCAGTGGTTTGGGTCTGGGTTGGTGTGTTAGACAGAGGGAGGTAGGGAGACCGACAACCGAATATTAGACTACTAGAACAAATCTCGAGGGCCTTCAGGTTTTAATTCGCTATGGGACGGACACATGTCGTTCGCTTGGAGATAGAGCAGCTCAAAATGAAGTAGGGGTGGCCCGTGCAGAAGCGCCCATGGGAACCAAAACAATGGAGAGCCGCTGATGCCGCCGTTGCAGCTTGAAGTTCGAGCTCGCCGAGTAGCGGCGAATTCCTCCCGAATGAACACCCCTGAACAGCTCAGGACGCCGTTGTCAGCCAATATTACTTGCCCAGCTTAAAAAACTTTTAGAGCGACATTTGCGATCGTGTCTCCCTTCTAAGCAAGCGCACATGAAGAGTGTCAGGTTTGTGTGTGCACAGGTTTAGAGTTGACGGAGTAGGGGTGTGCCGCCGCAGGTGCAGGTTTTATGCCCTTACTCACGACATCCCGTTGTGCTTGCGGAAGGTTTTAGCATGAACATTGAAAGGCCCGATGATCCCTGTCCAGCGTACTCAGTCGTCGAGGACGATGATGTTTCAATGTTAATGGCGCAAGGCCAAGTAGGGCAAAGAGCGCTAAGAAAGTGTTTTTATGAATAGGTGACAACTAAAATTGGTTAGATGGAACACGAATAAGGCCAATTATAGCCTATTTGGACGGATGGTGTACAGGGCCATTATGACGACCAAGAGGGGGAAAAGATTTACAAGGCAGCTGGTGTATAGGACCAGGGGTAGAGCTATGAGTGGTATGAGATGAGCTGTAAGAAGTCACTTTCTGACAGAAACGTAAAGGAGTGCTGAACCAAAAACATGGCATCGTCTCATAAAACGTATGACGAATGTGATGAAATATGTTGTCCGTAGAATTCTCTGAAGTGTTTGCATGGTGTCATGTCGAGTGCCTTGCATTGAATGAGGATGTGTATCAGGGATATGCCCTCCCCCCACCTGCTACACAGGGGTCTTAAAGATCCAGCGAACATGTGTATGGACTATCCGTAACCCAGCTAAAATAATTTCGAAGTGCGTGTGCTGTGAGTCAGTAGTGTATGGTCCCTACTGTGGTTTTATTACCTGGGTTTGTTTTCTGTCGGTTCGCTGCAGTATGCTTGCCAAGTTTTACTGACTTGTCCGATGTGTGGCTTGAGGTCTGTGTAGGGTAGTGTTGTTATGTTTACCATGTTTTGGAGTGAAGCATCCATGGACATTTCATCCGCCAGTTCAATTCCGCATATGCCAAAGTGGCCTGGAACACAACACAGAGTCACCCGAAGGTTTGAAGAACAAGCTAGCATAATTAATTTCAAGACAATATAATGACAGAATTTTTCGCTGACTTTCCGGATCACCATGTATGGAGGACGCTCAGCGAATCTGTATAGATGGAGAATTTAGGGATATGATGTTCGTGATAACGATTTTTTTTGTCGCAAGGCCGACGTGGAGAAAAAAAAGCGCCAGAAAGAATGTACTTCCCGACATTGGTGTGAAATTAAATACTAAAGCAATTCAGTTAAATTGCGTAAACGAATTAAAGCCGATGAAGATGGCTGGTGTAAGGGGCCAGGTGATCAGTGCACATAAGAGATAGGGTCTAAAAATTTGGCGTCGTTGAGAAACTGGAAGGTGCGCTTGTTAGAAATCATGGGAACATCATCTTAAAAGTACGAGTGGTGCTGAGGAATATTTTCTCTGTATAACATTGGGAAGTGTTTTTGTCGTATTGTGTTGAATGCCTTGCATCGTGTTGGTATACGTGAATCACGGATAAGTGTTCCTCACCCCTGCTTCACAGGGGTCTTGGAGATCCAGTGAGCAAGTCCGAGTACGTTGTATGTCTATATGTCCTATCCGCAAACCTCGTAAGGCAACCTCAGTGAATATGTAAATCTGTTGTGTGAGTCAGTAGTATTGTCGTAAGTCTGTTTTTATTATGTGTAGTTTGTTATGTCTGTTCATTCCAGTGTGTTTGCCATTAGTTACGAAGGTGTTGTCAGATTTGTGGCTTAAGGTAACTGTGTGGTAGTATTGTAATACTACTGTGTTCCGGAGTGTGGCAGCAGCGGCCCTCTCATCATCAACCTCATTTTCCGCGATCCCAGCGTGGCTTGGCACCAAGCACAGGAGGAGAAAAAGGTTTGCGCATATATAGACATGAAAGTGTGGAGAACCATATGGCCAACTCTGTTTTTGAATGGTGTGTGTGGTGCAATGCGCGAAAAACGCTCGAGGAATCTGTATATATGATGGACTGGAATTTTGTCTTGAAGAATGTGGTGGGCAATGAGAAAGATGCCGTATGCCTCAGCTGAGTAAATTCAGTGTATGGGATGATAGTTCTGCAAGCATCGAAGTTTGGCCTATGAGCAGTGCACGACACCATGGGCGCAGTTTTTGATGCGTCACTATAAAACTCTGCACATTGATACTTATACATCATGGACGAGAAGTGCTGAAAAATTGTGATTTGTAGTACCTTGGTTTTATTGTTTTTTTTAAAGACAGGTCATAAGCTACAGGTTGAAGCTGGCTGGGTGGTAATACGTCAGTAAAACAAGATTTGTGAATGTCTAAAAAAGAGATGCGGAAACCCGAATCTTCCTTTCTCTCTAAGTGAGAACGGCAAACTAATGGACGGGCGATTTACAAACATAGGAGATGTGGATGTGCCATTACAAACCAGTTTAAAATGATGGTTATTTTGCGGCGAAATCCTAAAAGCGTACACCAAGTTTATGAATGCGCGTTGGTCCTGAAGGCACCACTTGTTACACTCAAAATACAAACTTTCGATCGGGCTAGTGACGAAAGCACCGGAACCAAGGCGAAAACCCACGTTTAGCACTGAATCGGGCATTCGTAATGCTCTCTTTGTCGTCGACAGATACACGGTACCGCCGTTGTCCACGCAAGACCCAACCAGGGCATTATACAGGTGCAGCAGTTCTTTGTCAGAACCGTACGATTGGTGTGAGAAGACTTTAGGGATGTTCAGTTTTAAGACATTTATGCTTCAGTAGGTTGATTTGAGGAATGAATGTGACTTTATGGTCAAACACGACACCTAAAAACTTGTGCTCCTTCCTCACAGGAACGACACGCCATTAGGAGTATTGTCTGGATCCGGATTGACCCCACCCTTCTGGAGAAAAAAACAAGAGCTTTTTTCAGCATTTCGTTTAAAACAATACTTGTCTGCCCTCCTGGCAAGATTCTTAACCCCAAGGTGAACTTGACGCTCAGAGATTGACATGTTACATGATTTAAAAGATATCTGCAAATCTACATACACGGAATAACAAAGCGTAGGTGGCAATGGCTTCCCAGGAGAGTTCATCTTGACTATGAAGAGAGCTCAGCAATCCACCTTCAGGCAAGCCGTTTTCATGCAGGTGAACCCATGAGACTGCACTATAAAATCTCACGCGCAATGTTCTCTTTGACCACTTACTAACAAGGGTGTTTATCATGATACCGGAACGACGGAATTACATGAGGTCATTAAGAATGCCGTAACGCGAAGCGTTGTCATAGGCTTTATCGATATCACTGATATTGTCGATAACACTGTAAGACAGAACTGTTTATGCACGAAAGCATCCTTGAAATATAATTCAAGTGCCACGAGTTGGTCGTTCGTGGATCGCCCCGCCCTCAAGAGAGCCTAGCTGCCCTCGAGAAGAGAAATGTGCTCAATAAAGTACATTAGTCTCGTGTTTACCATTTTCTCAAAAAGCGCACACAGGCAATTTGTAGGGCGATGGGGTGGTAACTTCAGGACGACGGGTCCATCCCCTTGTTGAGGAAAACCAGTACTATGGTCCGTCTCTATGATTTTGGAAAGTGCCCCGAAAGCCATATTTTGTTGTAAAGATGAAGTGCTTCAAGTGTGTTTGCTTGTAAGTGTTGTGTCGGTGTATGTGAGGTTGTCTGGGCCTGGTACGGAGGGTTTACGCATGCTTAGAGCAGCCGTCAGCTCATGTAGTTAAAACAGGGAGTTCTGTCTGTGAATTGTACTCGTCACGTAGGGCATTCTTTCACAAGACTCTTCATGCTTCAGGAAAGTGTTCGTGTAGTGTGCTGAACTGGACATTTGTTGGAAGTGTTGTGCGAGTGTGTTAGCCTGGTCTTCTAGTGTGCCCCCTGTTGTACTGACCAGGGGCCGGCTGTGTGTTTTTTGTCGTTTGAGTAGCGTAAACGTGTCCAGACTTTGTGAGTGTCGGTGTATCAGCTCATGGATGTTACGAATGAGCGCCAATTTCCTTGGTTTGCCTCACGGCGCACACGTTTTCTAAATGCCTTTGCTCATTTGAACAAAAAGACGTTACCTGACGTCGGGTACGGAGGAAGGATACCCCGCGCCTTGTTCTGGGCCTCTTGCGCCCACCTCCAGTCCTCATTCCACCATGGCCTCCTCTGTTTGCGCGGGGCACCTGAGGCGTGGGGAATCGACCTGTCGGCGGCATGGAGGATGTGTGCCGTGATAAGTTGGGTCGCCTCTTCTACGTGTACGTGTTTTAAGGATATGTAGTGTAGTTTAGATGTTTCTACGAATGACGCCGCTCCACCCACCTGCGAGTTGCGTCGACCTACTTCCCCGGAGGGAAAGAGGCGAACCTCTTTCGCGCCACCAGGAAAGTGATGTTTTTAGTGACTTTCACGGTGAATATTTTCTTTTCTTGCTGAAACTTGTCGCATTTTCTGGAGTGGGCCTCATGTGGGCCTATGAAGTTTGCACAACGCAGGTGGTCGGAATTGCACTTGTTGGTAGGGCGGTCCTGTGCGCAGCATTTGTACCGGTTGTTTTGCAACGGCAAGAGGTTGTACTGCGCCCGAACCGCGGGCGCTAGAAGCAGTGGCGCGGGTTAGGTATGCACAGGCGATAAGAGCATGGTATAAAGCTTGCATTTATGTATTGGGGAAGTGCCGATCGGTCAGATTTCATGATAAGGTGTTCGGTGGGGATTATCTTATCATGCCTTCGCATCGTGATGTTATGCACGGCTGTGACGTCCTGATAATTTAACCCTTCAAGAAGGTCAGATTCTGTTTCGGTAAGCACTCTTTCAGAAATCACACCCTGGGAGCTCTTCAGGCTCCAGTGGGGCCTGACCCTGATGTCCAGATTGTGCATGCGAGTTTGGGCGAGAGGTGTGTGGGTTTATTGTTCAATATTGAGTTCGACAAGAATTTGTCCTGTACTAAGCTTTTTAGCTTGCTACTTTTCACCTAAGGGGATTTTCAGAAATTTCGACACCAGCACTACCAACAGTGAAATGATAGGTCTTGCTCGTCTGCTGGCTCGATCACAAGAAAACGAGAACGGTCGTTCACGGTTGTTGAAAAGACAGTTGTTGAAAGAGGTGGGAATGAAACTTCGGCGCGGCTCCTTTTCGGGGGCCGCTCACGTATGGTGGAGGGTTAAGGCAATTCCATGCAGCATAGTGCCAAATCAGGGAATGGGGGTACTTTTTTCGTCATCCTTACCCTGATAGCTGTGGAGGTTCCGCTGCACCCTGCCTAGTAAACAGACAGGAAGCCCATCCGCCTGAGCTTGACCTCGGCTCCGACGGCCAGGGTTTGTGGTTTCTACCCTTCACGCTAGAACTCCTACCAAATCCACTCGACATAGTGGTCGAGTGGATTGGGCTGGTGCGTTAGACCAAAGGTAAGGTTCCTACGACGCGGGAGCGAAACAGACAGCCCTATGTTTGTCCCCTAGAATGAAGCTGGGGTCTTTTCAAATTTTATTTAGCTATGTGGCTAAAACATATCCTCAATCGCCAGTTACAACTATCTGGACTGATTCCAGCTTCGCACGTCCTCCTGCTTTTCACAGTGTAAGGCCACAATTTTTTTGTGGGTTACTATGAACAAAAACATGACTGTATTAACCCCACTAAAAAGTGTCTCGAGACACTTAAGCCTGGTTAGCAGTTCTAAAAATTGAAGCCTGAGTGTGCTAAGGTTCCGGTTTTCTTTTAAATACGTTAACACCCGCCGACACAGGAGCTCCGATATTTACTGCCTTTATTTCCTTTCATCTTTAACCACTCTACTTCATCTCGACCTATTATAATCCGCCTAATGTATCTAAATTGTCGGTAATCATTTTATTACACCCCAATTCCGAACCTATTTCACTGCAATCAAGTTATTTCATGTTAGTCAAACGTAATTTACCGCATTTTATCGTAATTCACATAACCATAATACTCAGTCCTAATGCATCATTTTCAATCTTACTAACCATTAAAACAAATCAACAAGCAACAAAGTTCTGCACCCAGTTCACCCTTATCCACCTTGCGCCTCCCTGCGGTTCGTTATGTACACTCATAAATACAATTTCTCCCTTTTAGACGAACACGGTTAAGACGAATACTCGTTTATTCCGAACAAAGTGGGAACGTTTGTTAATTTTTTCCTAGACCCAATGCTAAAAATCTCCGCTTAAGATCAACAGCCTTGCACGTACTCTTAGGTTAAGAAGAACAGCTTTAGGGGTAATCACCACTGCTGGCAATTTTTGGTAGCGAACACGGCAGTCTTGGCTTGGTAAGGCGGGGCATTCACGCGACTACAGGGAAAGAAAAGAAAAGGAAACCAGAGCGCGAAGGGAAATTAGCTCCACGGAGGAAGGGAGAGAGCGAGAGAAAAGACACGCCTACACAGCTATCACGTCTCTCCCCCTTCAACTCAACCAGGCAGCGGCAAATAGAAAACACTCCAAGGACGAGTTTTGTGGCCCTTGTGCCGTGGAGGAGAGAGACTCAAAACTACGGGGTTAAAACAGTTAAAAAGCGACACTTGCTGATTCCTGTGGGCGAACGTAGCACCTCTCCTGACCAATGCCATTTCTCAGCTGGAGCATCGCGTAGGTTCGCGTCACGAGTCACACCGTATCACCACAGGGCAAGCGAGGAGTTCATTCTCTGTCCCTGGAAGCCGGTGTACGCTCGCCGGCCTCGCTTGGACTGGTTAAATCTAGGGAAAACACTTGAACAGAGTCTTTTGTCAAGTTGTGCACGCAAATGAATCGTCTGTTTGGCTTTTCTCCTTCATTGTAAGTCCACATCACTCCCAGTCATGAAGCAAGATATTTGCATGCACTTGGGTGTGTTGCCGATTCGTTTTTTGGAAGGGCGCCTGGAAAGACGAAATTCTGAGGAGACAAACAAACCACCATTGTCCCCTGGAGTTCATCTTAAAGGGAGTTACCTGTATTTACTAAGCATTACTATGATTAGTAATATTTCTTCTGGTAAATTTTCTAATCGTGATGCTCTCCCATACATGGCTGGCAGGACTTAGTTTGGTTCTGGTATTCCTAGGGTCACGTGATTTTTGTACCATTCATGTACCGACGGGATCATTTAAGGTTATCCCCAACAAGACAGAAGACATTCGCAATAATGAAACTGTTGTTACACCAAACATGGGTGGCTCAAATAGTGGTTGAAAGCGATAATTTATCTTAGTGTATGTTTTTCTGTTGACTATGGAGAGTATACTGTTAATGTTAGTGATTTAGGTGAATTCCAGGAGAGCTGATGCACTTCACCAAGGATTCACATATACGACGAGACTTTTGGAAGTATTTCACTGCAGAAAATAGGGCCTGTGCCAAACTACTAAAAGTTAGTGACAAGCTTTGGTGTGACTTTAAACGTGCGTGGCCTTGCGGTTCCCCCAACAACATAGCACTAGTTGGCCTGTGGGATTAAGCTGTCGATGGAAACGTACTAGCGAACGAAACACGGCAATGGGTGATGCATTCTCGCATCGAGTGATAGGGAGCAGCTTGTTGTTAGAATGTAGTTTCCTTCCCTCGCTACAATACATCGAGCCACTAACACCAGGAGGAATAACTCAAAAAGTAGTTCAGACAACTGTGGCTTGTAGCTCTCCCATGGGTTCCAGTATTGTTCCGCTGCAAACATTTTACATTTTCAATAAAGACCAATGATTGTCGTTGCGCCGAGGCAGAATTTAAAACTGAGCAGCGATTCCAAGTAACGGTTTTGCGGCGCAAGCAACGGTGTTTAAGTGGAACGACTTAGTTCAATTGCTTTCAAAGCTCGCCACTTTTGGGCTAAAAACTGCACGACTAACACCGAAATGGCGTCCTTATTTTACTAACAAAATCAGCGCTTTGTCGGCTACCTGTCAGCTTCTCGGGAGTAGTTCCAAAATGGTATCATAAATTAGAAGTGTCAGCTGGTGTTCCTCAGGCACGCGGATGCAATGACACGCTATTTGGTCCTTGCACACGTCGCGCCACTTACCTCGCTATGCATGGCAAAATTTATGCCTGGGAACTGCTTCGTGACGGCTGTAATGAAGGTTTCAGAATCTTGAACGGCGTCGGGCTTAAGCTTGAATTCGAAGCGGTACCCCTGGCCAAATTTTTCGCGGAGACGCTGAAGCGTGCCAAGGCACCTGATTTGTCCCATTATCAAGATGGCGATTCGATCACACGAGTATTCGCACTCTTCCATGCTGTAATGATGAAAAGGAGAATTTTAAACAATAGATATCGTATCAGTTCCTGCCGTCATGTTTATCTGCGGTAGGATATAAATTTGCGTGACTAAATCTTGATGAAAAGCAGAAAAGCGCACCTTCAGTCGGTGCAGCTTCGCAATGGTGCGCAGTGGCAATGTGGGTTCGTCCAGACGTGCAATAATTCTCCAACGATCTATCCTTTTAGTATTCTCTGACATATTCATGTCGTAAATGTGGTAACTCTTACACAATACATTTATTTTGCTTTAAGTTCGGCCCGTTGTCTGATACAAGTTATCCTTTTCCGCATTTTTAGGTTCAGAAGCGGTTAAGCCAATCCTGAGAGGCTGCACTTGGGTGATCGCCTTGTCCTGATTTGAGAAGGGGTTATAAGGCGGGAGAAAAAGTCGTCCCAGGGAGCAAATAATTTAAAGGAAAGGTATAAAATGCTCCGGTTCACTTTTTAAAGTAATCTTTGTACACTAAGGGGTTAAAAGACCGATGAGAAAGTCGTTCCAGGCGGCAAGTATATTTCCAAAAATGTATAAATTTCTAAGATTAATTTGTGATAGGAAACTTTGTACACTTGTTATGACCGTCGGAAGTTTCCCGTGGATACCTGCGCTCTCCTTGGAACTACCTTTTACTGACCCCGCTTCCAGGGAGGGCTTGTTTTGTACATGCTCTTGCCGCTAACACACGCAGATTTCGACGTCATGTTATAGTACCATCTTGCCCTGCCGCTTACATATTGATTACATTGAAGCGTGTCTTGCGCAACTCGATACACAAACACAACACTCCAACCCGCCACGGTCTAAGTGACGTGAGGCGTTCTGCTGCTAAGCCCTAGACCGTGGGTTCGAATCCCGCCAGTGCCGGCCGCTTTTATAATGTAGGAAAAAAGCAGAAATTGCGGTGTGTTCGAGATTTAGCTGCAACTAAAAGATCCCAGAAGGTCAAACTCAATCCAGTTTCCCTCCAGTACGGGGGTCCCTCATCGCCTATATTAGCATCAGGCGCGCTAAACTCACCAGTCAATGAAATGAAATCAAATGAAAAATATTTCTGTTCCATGTTCTTGAAAATTTGCCTGATTTCGGGTACGCCCGATCCAAAATGCTGTCACACCCTGGAAAGATCTCCAATAGTCAAGGTGTCTCTGACGATGAATATCCTGATTAATCTATTTGTCGCCATCCCGAATCGCTCCTTTCGTGGTTATTAGAAACATGCTACCGTCAATGGAAATCAACAACAAAGCTGTTCCACAGTTTAACTTGACTTAACTTTTAGGACTTTTCAGTATGAGTTCTCAGAGAGATCTCTTTCAAAGACGTCGCACAGAGTCGTTGGAACGGCCCCTCGACATCTCGCCAAACTTTTCAACCAATCCGGCATTACGATGCTACAGATCTGAAATTTGTCCGCAGGTCTAACGCGGCGCTTTCCGTTTATAAGATACTGCCACACAATTTTTTGCAAGTCTTAGACATGCTGATTCCAACTCTTCTTTTGTTGTGCGTCAGATAGAACGCCAAAGGCTAAGTCAGTATTTCTTCTAAAGAAGTTCGGCTTTTTTTTTTGCTACAGCTGTTCCCTGTACAAGATGTTGAACGAAGATCTGAGGATTTTTCAGCATTACTTGCTTTACGCAAATGCGCGTGAATATTACATTTGCAGTATAATGCGATGAAAACAAAATGAAGTTTCGTATACGTAATGTCTAAAAAATTCGCTGTGCCCGTAGTTAACTGCCACAATGATCTTTGTAGAAATTTAAGTCGCTTTGCAGCCCATTCGCCCATTGAATCTGATCGTGCTGAGCTGAATCGTTATGCCTTCGCTTAATAAATTTGATTGCTCTGAGCTCGATTTTATCCTAAACGATTAGCGACCCTTGCGATTATCTATAGATGAAAAGGTATGCGCCTCGCGTACTTAGAGTGCGCCTTTTAATCTGCCCACCCTTGAAAATTAGCCTTCTTCTAGGGATCCAACAATCGGTAACGACGGCGAGGTCCTCACGCTTTGAGCCATATACCTTGGTACTGTAATCTGGTTGGGGCACTTTCTGTAGGCTCAAACAAGTTCTGTTTGGAAACAGTGAAAGCAAGAAATCCTGTTTTCGGGGCGACTTTCATTCAGCGTATATCATTTCACACACAAAAATAGTGCTGTATACATTATGAATCGTTAGTCACAGCTCGAGTTTCTCAAAAGGTGGCGCTTATTCCTAACCACGAATACAATCAGAAATAAAGCATATGCATAAAGAACGTACGCTCAGTTTCATTGATTGTAACAATGTTCATTAAAGTGGAGAATATCTTGTAAGAACGGAAACTGTATGGCAGAGTTTAATGGTAGCTGGATTTCTAAAATGCATTAAAAAATATTGTTTTACATGGCAGGGTTTGAAAAGAAACTAGAAGGAGGTCAATTGGGGTTCAACCAAAGCACTTGTTGCAAGGCGAAGTGGTACAACAGTGCATTATAGGAATGTTATCCGCAGACGACGTTGTTCTTTAGCTGAGAGCCAGACTGATATGCAACGGTTCATAAATATTACCGGTAAGGATGTCAACAACCACAGGTTGAAATTTGGAGCAGGAAAATCGGGAATAATGGATTTCAATGACAGTAGCCCTGGTGCAGCGTAAATCCAGCATGGCGAATTATCCAGATTTAAGGAATATAAGTATTTAATAGTGTAGATACACGAAGGAGATAACTACATAATAACTCACTAAGAGCAAGTTAAGGGTAAGGAAACGCCAAACGCAGACATAATAAATCATAGAGATCTGTAGGGGTATTACAAGTATGAAGTAGTGAGAGCAATGTGGAAAGCAGTAAAGGTTCTGGGTCCCACATCTGCCAATGCAGTACTGTACTTAATATCAGACGATCTAGCAGCCCTTCAAGTCAACCAGAGGACTGTAGGCAATTTGGCATACGGAGCGCATGGAAAAACAACTAACGAATCAGTGCGGGGAGATATGGGCTGGCCATTGTTAGAATTTCGAAAAGCGTAGAGTAAAATATTGTAACGGTAAACCAATTCTGCAACATTGGCTTGGCCGAGTGGATTGGATTAGCTGAAGAGGAGAAAGGGGATGCGGGAGCTGGGCTGTCTAGACTAGAGGAAGAAGAAGTCGGACCGCTGCTCGCGTCGTGGTAAACGGTGCTCGACTTTTCCCTGCCTCGGAGCCTGCGCTCTTGCCTTAATAAATCAATCCCGGACGTAACAGTTTGGTGGACGGTGCGGGGTACGTAGCGACGGACAGAACTCCCAGACTTGCGCCGAAGCCGACGCGTTGCGGCCTACCACCAGCGCCAGATACCATGCCACCGGCTGCGGACAGCTGTCTTCCCAACTCTCCGCCAATGGCCGGCTGGTATCCGCCACGAGAACCACGAAAATTCTGTGGGTACGCTGATGAAGACGTTGAGGAATGGCTCACACATTACAGGCGGGTGAGCCGATACAATCGCTGGGATACACCTGCTCAGCTCGCTAACGTCGTGTTTTCCCTGGATGAAACAGCACTCACTTGGTTCGAAAACAACAAAAGCAAGTTCACAACTTGGGACCGCTTCGTCGAAGAAATCACCGGACGCTTCGGCGACCCCGCCGCAAAAAAGAAAAGGGCCGAACAGACGCTGCTTCAGCGGGCACAAATTCCTGGAGAGACGTGTACCACCTACATCGAGGAAATATTGAAGCTCTGCCGAGTTGTAAACCCGGAAATGTCGGAGGAAGACAAGGTAGGCCACCTCTTGAAAGGAATCGCAGAAGACGTCTATCATTTTCTGATCGGAAGAGAGAAACTGGAGTCAGCAGCGGACGTCATTCAGAATGCCGCACATTCGAGGCATTGAAGCTGCGTCGCATTGCGCCAAAATTTGGTCGCTTAGCTAACGTGACTACCGTCGCCAGTGTTGAGGACTGCCCACCGTCTGACTTGGCCGACACCCATTCACCACATCATGCGCGAAGAACTGTTCCGACATCAAGAATATCGGAAAAGTTCCGACCGCGGCCGTAAGTGCGAAGACACATTGACAGAACAGGTGCAAACGAACGCCCTTCAGCCCTACAGCGCTGTTCTCAACGACCAAAACTTTGCCTCCCGGATTGATATTCCTAGGCGGGGTGGTAGCCGCGAGTCCGTGTGATATAGTCCTCCGGAGAACTTCTTCGCCGTTCCTAATGCTACCATTATGCCACACGTTTCTGCGGCGCAAATGATGAATACCTCACTGACCGCATCCGCGAGGGCCCCGTTTTCTTCTTCTGCGGCATTACCGGCCACATCTCCCGGTACTGCCGCCGCCGACGCCAGGCGACAAGGTACGAACCACCACGCACGTTCTACCGCTCGGAGGCTGACAATTCACACTACAATTGGCACTGGCCGAGAGGCTCTATTCCTAGAGGACAGCCGCCCACACGTCATCATTCGCCCGCTTCGGACCGTAGTCTTACACCTCCTACATTCCGCCAGCGACGTCCGCCTTCGCCTCGGCGCAGGTCACCGCCGCCGGAAAACTAGATGGCGCGACCAATGCAGGTGAGGTCGCTAAGGAACTGCGTCTAACATTCATCTCACCGGACTGCCTTCAACGGATTTACCTTCGCCTGTCCTCATGCTAAAAAACAAAGTTGAAATTGTAGTTGATAATGTTGCAACAATGACCTTAGTAGATACGGGTGCAACTGTGTCTGTGATGAGCGTTGATCTTAAAAACAGGCTTGGACGTAAGGTGATGTTTACGTGGGACAAGGTGGTTATATTTCGTGGTGTGGGTGGTGAGTGGCTGCACCCCTCTTGGACTATGTTCAGTGAATATCTCCTTCGGCGGCCACTTATTCAGAGAAGAGTTTACTTTGCTCCCGCGGACTACACATGACGTCATCTTGGGAATCGACTTTTTGAAGCAGTGTGGTGCTACGGTTGACTGTAGAAGTGGAGAAATTTTTATAGACGGCACTGCCTTATCTGCGCTTGTTGAAACTCCTGCTGGCCACCAGACCACTGCATTGGACACATTTTGCGTGTTGCAGGACACCATCATGCCAGCACGATGTTCCCTATTTGTTCAGAAAAGGGAAACCAGCGAGCAGAACGCAGGACAAGAGGAGGAGGCACACACACAACACCGCTGTGTGTGCATCCAGCGGTGTTGTGTGTGTGCCTCCTCCTCTTGTCCTGCGTTCTGCTCGCTGGTTTCCCCTTTTCTGAACATTATGAACCAACTAGCCCAGCAATTCACTCTCTTCCCTATTTGTCACAGTATGGTCCTCAGGAGCCCCAAATCGTGAAATTAACGCTTTAGTGGAGCCCATTTCCGAGAATTGTGCCAAGAAAAACATCGTCGTTCCTCGCGCGGTTGTTACCGTTGTCCATGGTCACTCTACGTTGTGGACTGTCAACTACTCCAGCGAGCCCGTCGTGTTGCCAAGAGGTCTCAAACTTGCCCACAAGATTCCGTATGCGCCCCCTTTAATAGCAGTTCTGAACGACGAGTTGAACGCATCCGTTAATACTTGCCCAGTGGACCCCTCAAGTTCCTACACATGATTAGCGAGTCACTTCAACCAGATGAATGCCGTTCCCTAGCCGATCTTCTGTCCAAGCATTCAAGTGTGTTCGACTTCTCTCACAAAACAACAGCATTTTCCAATTGCGCTAAATCGCACTCAGCATTCAATCCATACTGGGGGAGCAAAACCAATTCGTCAGAAGCCTTACCGTGTTTCCGCGCCAGAGCGACGCCTAATGAACGACCAAATCCAGGAAATGCTAAGCAATTGCGTAATTCGAGAATCATGCAGTCCTTGGGCAGCACCTGTCATACTCGTCAAGAAGAAGGACGGCTCATGGAGATTTTGCGTCGACTATCGACGCTTGAATGCTGTAACTAAGAAATATGTCTACCGGTTACCCCGAATCGACGACGCCATTGATTTCCTTCATTCAGCTTCCTATTTTTCCTTCGTTGACTTGAGATCAGGATATTGTCTAATTCCCATGGACCCCAGTGATAAGGAAAAAACTGCTTCGTAACGCCTGACGAATTGTTTGAATTCAACGTAATGCCTTTTGGACTTTGCAATTCTCCGGCCACCTTCAAGCGTTTAAAGAAGAGCGTTTTGCGTGGCCTCAAATGGGAAATCTGCATGTGCTACCTCGACGATGTTGTAATTTTTGGCCGAACGTTCAGTGAGCACAACAGTCGCTTGGTAACTGTCTTGGACTGCTTGGCAAAGGCTGGTTTAGTCCTAAATTCGAAGAAGTGCCGATTTAGAGACCGCCAAACGCTTGTGCTGGGCCTCTTGCTCGATAAGGACAGTGTCAGACCAGACCCACGCAAAATCCAAGCAGTCAGTGATTTCAAAGAGCCGCATTCTGATAAGGAGCTACGAAGTTTTCTTGGCCTGTGCTCCTATTTTCGCCGTTCATACCTCGATTTGCAGACACAGCCTATCCCTTGACATCACTCCTGCAGAAAAATGTTCCGTTCACGTGGACTTCTGAATGTGACGCCGCGTTTCGCCAGCTCAAGCTCCTTTTGACGTCGGGGCCCATACTTCAACACTTTGACCCCTCGGCTCCTACAGAGGTTCATACCGACGGCCAGCGGTATAGGAATAGGGGCCGTGCTAATTCAACACCATTGTCCTAATGAACATGTTATTGCCTACGCCAGTCGGGCACTGAGTAAGTCAGAAAGGAACTACACAGTTACAGAACAGGAGTGTCTCGCTGTCGTCTTCGCCACGCAGAGATTCCGTTCCTACCTCTATGGACACCCGTTTACCGTCGTAACTGATCACCATTCGCTATGCTGGCTCGTCAACCTTCGGGATCCTTGCGGCCGCCTTGCACGCTGGGCCCTGCGTCTGCAAGAGTATACCTTCACCGCGTCGTACAAGAGCGGCCGCAAGCATGCGGACGCGGACTGCCTTTCTCGCCTGCCACTGGAAACCACGAGCTGTGATGACGAGAGTTTCGACGACTGTCTTGCTTCTTTGTCAACACCATTCCCCGAGATCTCAACTTTCAAGATAGAACAGCGCCGGGACAACAGTCTGCAGCCCTTCTTAAATTGCGCCCGTGCCGACAAGCGTGATACCCGCTTCTGCGTTCGCGACGGCCTACTATACAAAAGAACTACTCTGCAATTGGTTCCAGCCTTTTGCTTGTGGTACCGCAAAGCCTGCGCAACAACATTCTAAATTTCATGCACGACAATCTTATGTCTGGACATATGGGATTCGCCCGTACACTTCACCGCGCCAAACAACGTTTTTACTGGCCAAATATGCGCAAAACCACAGAAAAGTATGTTGCCACTTGTATACAATGCCAGCGGCACAAGCTACCCACTGCCGCTCCGGCAGGAAGGCTTCACCCTCTGAATCCGCCCACTGCCCCTTTCGAAAAGGTCGGCATCGATTTACTGGGCCCATTTCCGCGCTCATCGAAGGGTAATCGTTGGATTATCGTGTGTGTGGACTACCTTTCACGTTACTCTGACACCGCCGCGCTACCATCTGCTACTGCTGCGGAAGTGTCTCTGCTCCTGCTCCGCAATATACTTCTTCGTCATGGAGCTCCCCGCGTCATCATAAGTGACCGTGGCCGTCAGTTTACATCGGACGTCCTTGAAGGGCTCCTTCGCGTCTCTCAAGTTGAGTTCCAGCACTCTGCCCCATACCATCTTCAAACGAATGGTCTCACCGAGCCAACGAATCGAACACTGTCAATATGCTAGCAATGTACGTAGCCTCCGACCCAAAAACTGGGACGACATCTTGCCTTTTCTTACGTATGCCTACAACACCGCCAAGCATGAAACTACCAGATACAGCCCTTTCTTTCTTCTCTATGCACGCCAACCTCGCTGCTGCCTGGACACCATCTTCCCTTTTGCTGAACACGACGAGCCTTCAGTGGCTAAGACGCTTTCCCTTGCCGAAGAGGCCCGTAGGCTTGCGCGCCTACGCACGTTAGCCTCCCAACACCGCTGTAAACAGCGATATGACCGTCGTCACCGGGACCTCTCTTACGCCCCAGGTGATCTAGTCTGGCTCTGGACCCCACAGCGCCGACGCGGCTCTGCGAAAAACTTCTCGCCCATTACAACTGGTCCCTTTCTTGTTGTGAAACGTATTGGCGAAGTTAATTAAGTGCTGTCACGCCTAACCACTACTGGTCGACGGTCGAAGACGACCCAAGTTGTACATGTGGCGCGTCTTAAACGCTACAACTCCCGTACCACACTGTGACTCGCCCGGAGGGCTTCGTCTGCGAAGGGAGAAGTGTAACGGTAAACCAATTCTGCAACATTGGCTTGGCCAAGTGGATTGGATTAGCTGAAGAGGAGAAAGAGGATGCGGGAGCTGGGCTGTCTGGACTAGCGGAAGAAGAAGCCGGACCGCTGCTCGCGTCGTGCTAAACGGTGCTCGACTTTCCCTGCCTTCCGAGCCTGGGCTCTTGCCTTAATAAATCCCTCCCGGACGTAACAATATGTTTTGTGAGAAGGTTGATTGCATGGACAAACGTTCGTGGATAGCTAAGATTTTTAGGTATCTTAGCACAAAAAGCGTTGACACGCAGGGGCTAAGGAAGACTGGAAAGGTAACGATGAAATACAGAAAGAACAGTGGCTAATCCATGACAGCCGGGGTAACTAAAAACGAGGCAAGGGAGATAGAAACGAGTAAATGGAGAACAAAACCGAAGCTTAAACGTCGTTATACATGTACAGGGCCGAGAAATTTGAAATCCTAAAGGATAATTTCTACGACACTTCCAAAAGCAGTGATTCGCTATTTGAGGATGGTGCAGGCACCTTGCGAACTAAGAGTTTAATAGGGAAGTATACTCAAAATAATAGGGTACGTGTGGTCTGCGGAAAAGGTAGACAAAGTGCTTGGCACATAAGTGCTCGGATGCGAGAGTATTCATTCAAATCTACGTGAGGGAAATATTGGGCTTCCAAAAGTTTCAGGATTTAAGGGTAGCACTGAGGAAGTGCTACCAAGGGTGTCAAGGCGACAAAAAGATTAAAATGCACGTAGAGAAAACGCTGAGAAGGAAATATTGCCTAGGACAACTAGCACCCGTGAGAGAAAGATAAGTATTTTCTGCCTGCCCTAAGAGCAGCGCTAGCATTAAACGAAGAATATAAAACGGCGTATATTAGTTTTCTTGTTAAGATGACACGTCATCACTCCGCTACAAAGGGGATACCACCAGCAGTCATCATCACCATCATCAACGTTATATAAACGTTTGTGAGGATAACTGCCTTCCGGAATCAAGAAAACAAAAAATAACATTTGGCATTTTTTTTAGAACTCAATGCCGAACAATTCTTTTCGCATGAGCTTGAGTGTAGGACGGAGTATTCGGTTTCCTAACGGAACACGGCGGAGTCATTCCAAGAGTACTTTGTAAAATTGCCAGAACATCCGTGGTACGTCCTAAATGGTAACATAGTGTGGTGAATGAAAATCAACAGTTTAAGTACCTAACCCATGTGCGCGTTTCTTAAATATAACCTACGTGCAAAAGACATGTTTTGGTATATTAGTGCTCAACTATTCGTTTACGTTGCTCCGCCGCCCGAAGCAATAGCGGACATTACAGCTTTGAGTCTCCTGTCCTAAATTTCAGAGAGACAGCACAACTATGTCATGTCGCGCAAGGTGATTGGTAGTGTCAGAATGACCTAGAGCCCCCGCAGTGAAAATGTGGGGAATGTGCGCCACGCCCCGTGATACGCTGAGGAGAGGCGTCAAAGCTGTGCTTCAGGTACTAGGTTATAAAGCGATTGTTAGCCGCTGCTACTGTGGAGCATTGTTGCTTCACCGTCCTGGACGGCACACCGTGTGGTCCATCTGGGGGTGTGCTTTGTCGAAAGAGACAGGCTGAATCGAACCGTCCAGTATACCGCTGAACAGCAGGCTGAGAAACGTCGAGCAAAGCAGATTTCGCAGCTTAAACACCAGAGAAAGTAGAGCCAGGATGCACCGGTTCATTCGTCAGTGAATTCAGCCGAAGATGGCTTCATTCCTGAAGAGCTCAAGGACCCTATGATCATTTCGTAAGCATTCAAGCAGAACGAAAAAAGACACACCATATGATTTGCAATGGAGACTGACTCTCGTAAAAAGCAGAGTTCAGAATGTGAAAAATCTAGAAATGTGGACTATTCACTGGGGATAGCTTAACAAGTGTTAATATGACCTGTTTCTTCTCATTTTACCCAGAACCCCACAACAAAAGTAAATAAAAAAGGCCTCACGAATGGGACGATAGAAGGAGAGTGCTTGGAGAGTTTCTCTTCATATTATTGATGGCTTGGAAGATCTTGTGCCTTGCAATGACATCCACGCCCGCGTACGGCTCGTCCAAAAATATGAGAGGTGGCATGCCTAGCAGGGCGACGGCGATGGAGAGCTTGCGCTTATTTCCTCCACTGCAATCAATTTGCAGAAGCGCGCGTGGTAAGAGACAACATTGCATTCGGATATTAAGCAAAAAGCTATAGCTTTGTAGGGCACTACTGAATACATTCGAAACACATACATTGTTTGTGCGTTGCTTGTAAGACTGCAATTTTTGGGGAAAATTTTAACATATTACGAGGTTTTTTAATTAGGTGGCAAAATATTGTTCTCTGGGCATTAGGGTTGAACGTTTCAGATCTTCCTGGAAGGAAGTTGCTGAAGTCAGGAGCCAACACAAAGTATTCCCTTGTCATTGAAGAATTGTTGTTGGTTTAAAACCACGTATCCAGAACAAGTTTGACCAACCGCTCATGCTGTGGCCCCGGAATGAAATAGGGATTCTTTCTTTAAGCATTACGAACAAATGTTGCGCGTCGATGGCTGAAGACCCAACCAGCCACAAGTCGGATAGGTGGGACTACTTTGGGTGACGGTGCATCAGCTTATTTCACGCATTAAAATGCGTTCACGGGAACTGACGTACGCCATGTAAAACTACGAAGCACGAGAACTAGTGTGGTTAAAAAATTCGAATATTTCTGAATGTCAACCTGCTTACAAACATCGTTCGAGCTCCCTGATACGATACTGTTTAAATATGTTTTTCTGGTACATTGTGTTTTAGTCTGTTGCTTATCCTTCGCATCTTCATCTGTTCAAACAAATTAATTTGATAACCATCCGGTGAAACTTTCTCTGCAACTGCCAAGAAGGAGAGCTTCCCATAGCCGGGGTACAGCTGTTCTAATCATGGGCCGTTACTGTCACTGATCGCGTTTTGACGTAGACGCGGGAACCACTAAGCTCACCCGTGTTGGGGTGTTGGAAGCTTGCTCTAGCGTTGTGGTAACACACTCCGTCCTTATTGCACCGACCCTAGCTTGATTCTCAAACTCACCGCAAAGTATGATATATTCCATTTATATATCTTATCTAGTTTGTAAAATCAGTCCTCAAACGCACTTTGTCACACACGTCAACGTGATTGTGAGTCGTTATAATTTTTAAAGCCTGCGGTATTTTTGTATCGTGCAGCAAAGTTGGTTTATGGCACAATGACGCACCAAAGACATTTACCTTACGATGACGTCTTGAAATGGTGGTAAGTATCAATAACATTAGTTTGTTATCAACAGGGGACCATCTATTGGCGGCGAAATGTTCGAGTGGCCCCCTGGCCTTGACGTCGGCTTAGGGACTCGCGCCGCGCTCGTCTGCTACACTCCAGTTGCGAGAGGAAGCAGCGTCTGTGCTAGAAATAGCACTCGTCGATGGTTCAGTGCACAAAAAGCCTATTTCTGGTCATTCAGTTATCTTTGACAGCTTCTTACACGTCTGAATAATTTGACGCTGTGTCCCCCACAAGTTTGCAAAGCAGCAGCAGGAGTGAGAGAACAAATGTATTCAGAGCATCGGTCATAATGCCGTGTGTAAATAGTCCCTTCCAACTTGTTTGCGCGGTTCAGCGCTCAGGGCTCCTAGATAAGTATCCGAAAATTTGGTAGGCTTCCCTAAAGTATTCTTGAGATGCCCTTATGAAGACTCAAGAGTCTAATACTACCCAGCGAGAAGCGGGACCCTACACGCGCATCACACAGCACAAAATAAAGCGCCTGTCTTCGATTTCGACCGTTGTTGTTGACTCGTAACAAACGAATGTTTTTCATTCTGTGCCAAACGCATTTTCCTTGGCTATTTCACAGACGTCTGATTAGTAGATTACGGGATGTTTGGGAGGCTCATAAAGATGGGGTGGATATTTTCTTCAGGGTGTAGGCCTACATTACTGTTTCACAAACTTACTACTCGTTGTGACTGTGTGCAAGAAGGCGCATATCCGCAGCATGCGTAGTTTTCCATGCAAATACGACGAGGTTTGGGGTACACCACCACGATCGCGCCAGAGAAAATTAACGTTGTCTACAGTACTCGAAGGCGGCTTTTTTGGTCAGAATTTTTATTGTAACCACCGGTATAGCAAAGTGACTCTCACCCCGAACAATTACGACATGATTACGGTGTTGATGGCTTCATATGCTCGCTAATCAACGCAATGAATAGTTTACGTGCATTTATTACACAAATCGAAACCGGTGGATATTTGGAAACAGCTGTCTATTGTTTTCCAACCCTTCCAGCCGTAAGAACAAATCCTGGTCTCCTCGGGATGAAGTTCTATGAATTGAAGAAATTTGCTCTTACTCTTTGTCGTGGGTTGAGGACACGGCCCACTAATCAGCTCGATTTTAGTGTTCCCCTCCGCCTCTCCCTTCTCCTCAGTACAGTTTTGCTATAACGTATATGTGAATATTGTGAAGATATGGCTGTGGGAAACGTACCGAAATATCGCTCCAGGTCTAAACAAACATAGCGTTACTGTATTTTTACAGCAGGCGTGACTAGCTTTGCTGAAAAAACCTCCATACTTGTTAGAAGGCTGATGTGCAACCAGCACGCGCCTGTACACACAGTAGGTTATTTGCAACTCAGCCACGGTTTCCAAAGCCAATAGTGCATGTCGGCGTTCTTTCATGTCATGGAAATGTAAAGTGGATGTGATACAACACTTACTTTCGAGCATTCGGTAAGGTTTCAAAAACTATTTTTGAAACATTACGCAGAAACGTAATGCCTTCTGCCAAAGCCGACAACCGCGAATTTCTGGAATTTGTTTTGGTCTTGTATTTACAGTACTTTCGGTTACTAGCCGCTGGAAGTTCATTTTGTTCGAAAGATTGCTCAGTACAGAAGCTGATGCCTCTATTCGACTCTTCGCACTCCACACAGGACCGAAGTCGCGAGGAACGGGGCGAGGCTGGCAATGTTTCTTCAATAGCGGTATCCTTAACTATGCTTTAAGTCACGCCTTGAGCTGGTGTATGCGATTATAAGTATTTTATTTTGACAAAAAGTTACGCATATGCTGCGGGCAAGCATCAGGCGTCAACCGACCGCAAAGAAACGGTAGGGAGAGCGAACCTGAGTGAAGCAGACGACAAATGCGAGGATCCCTAAGCCGACGTCACGGAGGGCGCACTTCGCGGCGTCGCCCGTAGTCGCGCTCACCAATAACAGTTGTTCTAACCACTTACACATTCCCAGTCTTGCCACAGTATGTCACTAGGAGTTGTAAGGGCGAAGCCCCTTAAGTGCATGGGACTGTAAGAGTCTCTTGTTCTCGTCATAACAGCCGTCTCATGTAGTCGCGGTACTAAAACACCCGGACACTTGTCTAAGATTCGAGCCGAATGCCTTCCTAAAGCACACAAAACGAAGGGACGCTCGTTTACGCCTCGCGCTAGAACGCCTCGCGAATTAAAGACACCAGACGTTTACAGCGGAGACCTGTACCTCTACCACCACCAATTGTTTCATTTCTGTTGGCAAAAACACCGAGGTGCCAAGAATACACTTATACAGTGCGTGTTTACCAACTTCCCAAGTTTCACGTGAGTGGAGATGGCCCGGGGTATGTTTTATGGAACTGACGCCTACCCGGCCGGTAAGGCTCTGGACATCATCTTCATCATCATTATCATCACCATCGTCCTGCTCAGGTCCACTGCAATCTCTTCTGTTGACCTCCAACCACTTTTGTCCTGCGCTACTCTCATCCTCAGTGTACTCCCGAAGTTGCCCATTTCATCCCTCCCTCGTTTTATTGGCCATCCCCTTCAGCACCTACCTCTTGCTGAACATTATGTTACCCTAATAGTCACCGGTTGTGGATTCGTCTCATTGCATTGCCAGCCAAAGCTCATTTTTATTTCTTTGCCCAACTTGCAACTGTCCTTTTCTGATTTAAACCAGTATATCGTCAACTCTTGTTAGTTCTCTGATCCTTGTAGCGCGTTTCTTGCCCCGGAGTGTTATTCCCAACATTATATGTTCCATGGCCGCTGAGACGACCTAAGTTTGCTCTCTAGTTGTTTAGTAAGGTGCCAAGTTCATCTCCGTAAGGCAACACCGGTAGTACGCACTCCTCGTGCATACTACTTATGAATAAATCTACAGTAAGGGGAGAAAAGCATGCCAAGAACATCTGCTTCAGCTTATGAAACGAAACGCTGGTGCTGTTAGTGCTGACCCCAGCCACGAGAGAGAAACACAACACAGAATAGGTATGAGAAAGTAGTAATAGGTATGGGAAAAAGGGAAAGTAAGCTACCTCTGTCACTCAAGGCAAAAATAGTAGTAGTATGCACTCGTCGTGCATACTACCAGTGTGCACTCGTCTGGCACAGATCTACGCTCAGGGTCACGTCCAACCCTCCGAATGGTTCATCCAGTCCGTTGAGTGATTGGACATAGCTTGACGTCTATGAAGTTGAGGGTGTCCGAGGACATCATGCTGACTTTGTCAATGATGACGCACTTGACTTTAAGAAACGCCACGCGAAAAGTCTTGAGTTCGCTGTCGGTCAACCCGGATCTCATCTTATTACGCGCGAGTTTAAAGGCCGAGTGCATCGTGGTTCTGCCGACTGCAACAGCGGGACTTGTTCTCGCTTGTAATGCGTCAGGGCGTTGATCGCGTAGTGCTGATACCTGATGACGCGGGTCCTGGCACGAGTTACGTACATCTTGTGCTGACTGTCGTACCTGTACCTGCTCATGAAATCGGCCAAGTACATGTCTTCAATTTTGGGCGGTCTGTTCTTGTACTTCTGCACACTGTTGAGTTTGCAGACGTACGTGTACGATTCGCTGAGTTCCGCCAGCGCCTGTTTGGTCTTGCAAACCCGGAGCGGTTCCTCGAGAAAGCAATTGGGAATGTAGATTTCGTACGCACTTTTTCTCGGATATTTCATGCCTTAGTAGGAACCACGCCGCCTCCTGCGATGAAATTTCAACCGGCTTGAGCATGGTGACGCGCAGCATGCGCAGCACACCGGCGTAGTCGAGATCGGGATTCCCCTGGATCACTTGCACTACCACCTTCGGGAGGTTGGACATGCAGCGATCGGACTTCTTCGAATCCGCCTACCATTTTAGTCGCTTTGCCTCCTCTTGCCACTGTTTCGTATTCGAGAAAGCTTGTTGTCTTAGTAGAAATTGAGCAGCAGCAGGACGCTTCTTACGTCCACGGCGGGAAGAGGGTGTGTGATTTCCATAACCCTGTTACATACGCGGTGCACCACGGTGCAATCTCTTGTTTACGAGTAGCACCAGCTAACGTAGTTCGATGCAGTCGCGCTGTGTAATACAAATTCATCACAACCTCACTACACCGGTGTGTTTTTGCGCGTTTTCTTGTTGCTTAGTTATGTTTGTGCATCTTTTAGAGTGTATTGGAGTGTTCTTGTACCCTTTCAGGTAGTTTCCGCAGAGAGTTTCGCTTGATGGGTGTTTGCGCAGGAATGGATGGGGACGGACTCAATGTACTCTGCATTGTTACAGGTGAAGAAGTAAGCTGTTAGACGCTCGGGTACTAACTCACGCTCGTAGCCCTGTGGGTAAGATAACTGAAACTAACTCTGTCTGCTCTACGAGACACAGGCTCGAATCCTGCCGTTGCCTGTGTAATTTTTGCGATTGTAAATGTTATGTGCACGGACGCGGACTGAAATTGTGCAGTCCTTAGGTGCTCCGCACCTAAAAAGGCTGCATTAAGAACAATTGAAACGCTTTCTCGTAACTTATAAATTCAATGTAAAGGGGTTCATGTAGTATACGTTTTTTTCTGCCACTTGGAAGATGAGATGGTGGTGAGACATGATTGATTATCTACCAGACGTCGTCCAGAAGTCGAAATTTGGTGAGGTGACGTCGCGTGCGCTTGTTGCGTGGTTGGGCAACACCACTCAGGAGATCACAAAGGTAGTATGCATCCGATAGTTGTCAGAAACCCGCTGAAAGGCTGGTTCCAGCCTGACAGGGTCGAAAGAGGCTACTCAAGCAGTAGCAGATTCAGCTTGTTGTGACAGACTCCTCTCTGTCGGCGACAGGCAACAGACAGTGTGCAGGCATGCATGGGCTTCTTCCCGGAATCACAAACCGCGGTGAAATCGCACTCTTGTAACGCGAGGACCCAACGCCGAAGTCGTCCGAATAGTTTTTTGAGGGAGCACAGCCAACAGAACGCGCGTTGGTCTGACACCACAGTGATATTGTACCTGTAAAGATATGGCTACAGCTTGTGAACAAACCACACAATGTCGGGTCACTTTGGGTTGTTATCGTGTGCTTTTTAGCAGGTGTTGGGGTCCGACTGGCATAGGCAATAAGTTGGTCTAATCAATTTCCACGCGCTGCAAAACAACGGCACCGAGACCATGTCTGCTGTTATCAGCATGAAGTATGAATGGGGCCGTCGTAACGAACTAAACATTAACAGGTCCTAAATTTTGAGCTTGGTTTTAGATTTTGCTCACTTAGGAACCGATGGATTAAGTGGCAGTAGTCAACAGTTTTTAAATTGGGGACGCGATGGCTGCAATTTTGCGAATAAAACGACGGAAATAGCATGACACGCCGGGGAGACCTTGCAGTTCTTCCTGACGAAGGGGTGATAAAAATTGAGCTCTGTATTAATTTTGACTGGATAGGGGCGAATCCCATCGTGACAAACAACATGACTGAGCATTTTTTTGAACTTGCTATTGAATTTGCATTTATTCGTGTTGATTTGGAGGCCGGCGTTGGAAAAGCACTTGAGCACTTCGTCAAGGCGTCGCTCGCAGGTATTCATCAAAAGTAGAAGGAAAATAACCATGTCATCCAAATAGCGGAGGCATATTTTCCACCTGACGCCCTAGAGAACCTCATTGATGATAAGAGGAGATGTTGCCGGATCATTGCATAATAAAGGTTATCCCGGTAATTTGTATAGGCAATCAGGGGTGGGAACGCTTGTTTTTCTTTATCCCCCCATTAGTAGAAATTTTCCAGTACGCTGATCAAAAATCGATACTAGAACCATATACTGTTCCCTGCAGTGGGGCAAAATAATTATTGATACGGGGCATATGGTATTCATCTTTGCGAGTTATTCGGCTCTACACACTGCCGTCCAACCAAAACCACATGTAACCATCTTTTTGACGAACTACTAATACAACCGTTCATAATCACAAACTTCCTGACGGGCGAACAGCGTCACGTTTGAGCATTTCGTCTACGTGTTTCAGATTAATCGTGTGCTTTGGGTGGAGAAAACGCGGACGGGTGTCGGCGAAGGATGTACGAGCCATCTGTTTGAAACCCGTGATGTGCTTACCCAAGGATAACGCATTTACGTCATACGAATATTTGTGTTGAGCAACAGAGCCCATAACACATCGCATTCCACCGAAGGAAGTTCTTCGCTTATCTCAGAAGAAAAATCCGTGGTTCAGCTTCCTCCATAACAAAGAAAAGAGCCTGTTGTGAGAAGACAAAGAGAACTGACCCATACGACATCGTTTTGGGTCACAGAAGAAGTCATTGTGCCATGCCATACAAACATTGGCCCTGGCGTGTGCGCACTGCCGCGAGAAGTGTTCACGCACTTGCAAAACGTAGAAGGGGAGTCAGTAACGGTATCTTTTTTCGGGCGAAACTTTCAGTCAGGGCAACCAGCACGTTAAGATCAAGTACTTTATCTGAGTTCTTAGAAATCGGAGGAAGCTGCTGTCAGTTGAATGTGCGGTATATCTTATTCTCATTCAGTCCCAGTGAGGTGAAGTACGAGGTTGACGACATGAGAAAACAGCAGACGCCTGTGGCAGAATAGTTGCGCCTAAGACGACTTGATGAGCGCAATGATAAAGTGCAGTGAACTGAATCTGGACTAATGCCTTTACTGAAAATGCAAGTGGTGCAGTAGCCCGAAGGTCAAAGTCGTAGCTCATTGGAACCACACGGCGCCAGGCCAGTAACGCGGTCCTTACTTTCAGTACCCGAGAAAACAAATTTTAATGAATAAAGAAAAGCCGGCACCAGTGTCCACAACCGCTTCGAAACGAGTCTGTTCAACAAAAGCACACGTGATACATGGCGAGTAAAGTCAACATGCTGCTATTTACTACGATTCAGTCCTACTTCCCATATCATCGGTGGTTATTCTTCCGAGTGGTGGTCAAGGGTTTGAGAGGACGGCATGAAGCGGGGACGAAGTGTGACAGAAAATAAATGGCCAACTTCTGCAGGGGGCCGTGAGCGTCTTTGTGATGGATGTAGTTAGGAATGAAAGAGCGTCGCCCTAGGAGATGCAGTAGTTGGTAACATTTCTAAGATCGTGATAGGTGTGCTCCCGATGATGAAGCTTAGCCCTACGTAAGATAAAAGGCCACAATATATTTGGCCATTTATCCCTCAGTAGAAGGAATTTGGACGTTATGGGCTCCAAGCGGCGTCATACGCGCTGGTTGGGCAAGACAACGACATGGAGACAAGTGTGTGGCAGGACGCTAGGGGGAAGACGGATGGTATGGCACCAAAGTAAAAATTGCTCCCTGAGGCGTCGCTAAAAACGGCATCATGTCCAGGTCCACCTATGTGATCAAGGTTTTCTGATGTGCTACACGTGATAGATGAAAGTCCCTCTTTAAATATTCCCTGAGGCTTAGAATGGGCTGCCCGCACGCTACCGATCAGAAGATCTCCGTGGACTTTTGCCCATACATCTATTCGCGTACCAGCACACCTATTGTTTCGCGCAAGTGATCACCTAGTGTAGTATGCATGTCGTACGCAGAATGCTGGAGGCGAGGTTTAGTGGATGTTTAGTTTAGTGAATGCCAAAGAGGGGAGGACGTTTAAAATGGGCCAAATCAGGTTGGACTCTCTCATTTAGTTGTTAGTGCGCGGGCTTCAATGTATGACGCGTATGATTCCCATTCATGTTGCGGTTGTTCATCGAGTTTTGTTTCGGCGGCAGTAGATCTGTTGGGAGAAGTGCCAAAGATCACAGATAGCTGCGTTGTAAATTGGAACCAGGAAGTGAGGTCCACCGGGTTATTCAAAAAACAGGTTTTGGCAATCTCGGTAGTGTTGAACGCCAAGTTTTGCAGTTCCAGTGGGTCACCCCAGGCATTCAAGTAGTTAACGCAGTTTATTTAGCCAAGGCAGTCCTTCATATCGTCACCGCAATGTCTAGCGGACACTTGCGGATCCCGCTGCAGGCTGCTCATTGTCATCGTCGGAACAGCCTTTGTATTGCCGCCTGAGGTTGGGTGGAATCGGTGAACATGGTGAAAGCGCACCGGTGGATGCACCGACCTGAGCGAACCTCCAGTGAGATACCGCTGCGAGTGGTGCGTCAGATGATATCCAACCTCTAGCGCAGGAGAAGCGATACAAAGCGGATTGGCGGAAGGCCACAGCAATAACTTAACTTCCTGTTAATAATAACTTCTTGTAATACATTGCAGCCTTCACATGATATTTAATTTCGTGTTCAGTACCGCTTTTATGTGGCTGCGTCGTTTCTTATTCGGCGATTGGCATAGCGGCAGAGCAGCTGAAATCACGACGATGATGATTATGGTGAGAGAATTGGGAATACGGTTATCGGTTGTGGCTCAGTGTTGCTAATGGTCAGTCCACACACTGAGAGGATTAGGATCGAGGACAGGCTCACAAGGCCCCTCCTGCATGGGAATGTCTTTCGCCAAATATGCTATTCTGGGGGTCGGCGGAAATTGTAACTCTCGAGAACACCTCGATTTAAAAACAGGTGCGAGTCCCAAGGCACTTCTTGCTTAGCAGCGTGGGTGAAGGGAGTTCAATAATTTCTAGGGTACAATGCGAGCACTCTAATACGAGCCTGGGTTTTGGTTTTTGTGGCGGACGTCTTGGTTGAGTCATTTTCAGACTTGCTGCTTTCGTAGCTTTTGCCTTGATGCGATGCAGTGGGTTGGATAAAATATATTTCACTTAGTCTTAGTAATCTCAGACAACTTCTGCCAGGTCATTAAAATTAAGAAACGATGCGCCTCACAAAAACCAAGTACCGAGGTAATTAGATCTTGTGAAGTGATTTTATTTGATATTACTTAGGCCTTCGTTCGCGAAAGTTATCAAAGACTTCTTTATCGCTGCGTTGTGATCGCGTCTCATTCTTCTGATATGCTTCTTTGTGTACGCGCTGAGAATTTCAACAACTTCCGACACTTCGCAGGACAGCTTCTACACAACCATATTTCTACGTTTACGCCAGCTAAAGGAGATCTTGTCAACTTCCGTCACGTTCACCGGTCGTGCGTTACGAAGTCAGCTTCAAACGCACTGATCTAGCTCTCTGCGCAAACGCAACCTTGTGTAGTAACGGACTCGGCTTTAAATACCTCATTTTTTCCCTTTCTACACTCAACGTAAAGGATTGGCGTTTCCAAATATGTAGTTGACAAAACTCCAATGTTAACATGCGTACATTGCCACAAATGTTTACATTTATCGATGGTTTTTTACATTTTGGAACAGCGGTAATTTTGTTTTGCAGACACCAAAGCTTTTGGCACAATACGGCATTAAACGTTGCAGCATTCATATTACAATAATATCAAGTTTAGTATCCGTTTAAGGTGGCTGCGTCATTTGTGACTCCGTTATAGCTACTTAGAACTGCGTCGCCGACATAAAATTGCTACAACGTAAGGGTATTTTGCGATTATCCTTCGTTCATAACTGGTACAATACCAAAACCTTCCCAACCTTCTCTTGCACGAAGTAATATCCTCATCCTAACTTCTTAGGCGCTGCAACCCATATTGTCCATTTTTTTCGCTTGGCGTCCACCCATCAGAAAGCACAGCTGTTGGGCTAAAAATAAATATAAACGAATGTAAAGTAGTGATGCACAAGCACGCCAAAAGCGCGCTATCCAGCTTTGGAAACAAAATGCTAGAAGAAGTAACATAATATAACTACTTCGGACAGATTGTTAGTGCTTACCCCCAACCACGAGAGAGAAATCCGGCGCAGCTTAGGTATGGGTTGGGGAGCACTCGACAAGCACTCCAAATAATGAACAGTGAGCTACGTCTGTCACTAAAAAGAAAAGTCTGCAACCACTTCACAGTGCCAGTGATGACATGCGGAGCTCAAACTTGGCGCCTTAATAAACAACTCAGGAAGGAAACTTAGGCCAGCTCAGTGGGCTATGGAATGAATAGGTTCGGAGTAACAGTCAAGGACAGAAAACGAGCTACGTGGATCAGAGAACACCCTAGAGTATAAGATATCGTAGTTCAAATCAAGAAAAATAAATGAACTTGGGCGACCATACGGTCAGACGAACGAAGAAGCGGGGGACATTAAGGGTAACAGAATGGACTGCATGAGATGAGTACAGAAGAGGAAGGCCGTTATTCGCATTGACAATGAAATAAAAAAAAATCGGTTGTAAACCTTTTGGACTCGAGAAGCGCAGGACAGGAGCGGTTGGAGGTCAATGAGACAGGTTTTCGTCCTTCAGTGGACCTGAGTACGATCATGACGACTACGTCAAAATGTTAACCCGGTATATACATTCCGTATTGTGAAGTTTTTTTGCGAAAGTCCGCTTTATATTTAGGGTGTGTCTTTTGGGCTGCCGGACATGCAAGCTATTATCCTCCTAATATCTTCATGCTGCGTTTATTGCTCACCAGTCCTTGTGCGCCGCATGTTAATTTTCGCAGGTCGGTTTTAATATTGTAAGTCGGTATTGGCAACCATTAGATTATTTTGTCCTGAGAAATTAACTCGAGATTTTAGGTGCGTAGATTTGAGGGCGGTTGGAATAAAAATTTTCCTTTGGTCTTGGGGTACGGCTGTAAAATACCAGCGATTTGTCGCGATGAAATACACGTTCCATAGTCCACACCACGACCTTGTGGGGTCACAAGGCCGTATTTTTACAGTGAATGCGATAAAAAGGGCTGTCTGTCCATCGGAGGTGGTATAAAAGCGGACATTTGATGAATAAGGGCCCATTTTTCTTATTCCGCACTGCACTCTAAAAGGAACAGTGGTGTCTACTCCAAGTTTTTATATTTATCCATGGACAATATAATGTACCCAAGCTTACAATAATTACGAAGCCTGGTCGTTTCCCAAGTGAGATAATTGGTATCCTTTATTATATTTTTTGGTGGATCATTTTGTTTGGTAAGTACTGTACCTGTACACACTTATCCTTTTGGTGGCATGCTCTTTCAATTGGACGACAATGATCAGGCTTTCAACCAGGGCAAGCAGATGGGCATCGCTTATGCCACGGAGACGACCGATCAGGTACAGGAACTCATAGGCGTTCATATAGTTGATAAAGCTGTCAGCTTGGAAGCAGAATCCGACTCGACGCTGCCACTGTTTTTGAATGGCAAAAGGGCGCCAGTTAGTAGAGCGTAACATAAACGAGAGACACGTGGACAAAAGGCTGTACAAACTTAACTAATACTTGCACAGGATGTTATTTGTGCTCAACTGCACTTCAAAAAACTGGATTTGGAATTCCCTATCCCATAATTCACCTTTTCTGATCAAGCTCTTGAGTGCACACGGATAAGGAACATGAAAGGTTGCAATGTTTATGTAAAATTTATCTAAAAATATTTCCTCCGAATCACGACAAAAGTTTATCTACGATGTGACGACACAGCGGAATAAAGCTATCTTACCCTAAGGCACGCGTGAACCTCGGAGTGGGAAAATTCCTTTACTATTACTTTCATTAGACAAAGCAAGATATATAGAGGTAACATTGAACTATTCCCCTGGGTTGGCGCTTTTTTAAATCCGCATTCAGCGTGTTCCTTGAGTGTTCATTACTTGCGCTTAGTTTTTTCGGCATTTGTCACGAGATGTTAGCACTTTGTGAATTTACTAATATTGTTTTGACCTTCACGTAGTATTGAAATAAAACAACTGCTTCGTGCCAGCTAGATCCCGCTTTGTTCAGTTTTTTTTTCAAGCTGGACCTTTTTTTAGGACGCACGTTCAAACGTAACCAACAAGAATGAATAAACCCATGCTTTGAAGAGGTATATAATCGGTCTAAGTTAAATTAAACATAGTAAATCCGGCTGTAGGGTAAACTGTCTTGTTGAGATATTTACCAAATGATTTTTCTATATCTCTTTATTAGCCAAAATATGTTACATCGTACTGTAAAAAAGACACAATGCAATGTTTAGAAATAATGACGATGTGCCCTATCAACAGCGACACGTATCCTCAATATGGCATCGTTTTCAAGAACCTGATTCCTTGCAGCTTTAATAGAGACCAATCGTTAGAATGCTGGGTGATTTTTTTCGTCCTTTTTAAGTAATAGCAATTGACTGCAGGGTTTAAATTTTTCCGAATGCGTGATTGCGACTTTTAAGAAGTTGACAAGGAATGAGGCTGCCTATACTAGAAAGAGGTAATTGTAGGCGGAGACAAACATGTGATATTAGTGTGTTATTTCTTGTTCTGTTCAACCGGTACACAATGGCCTGGTGCAAGCGCTGTAGATTAATTGAAGATACATTAGTAACGTGATTTTCTCAAAGTAGAGAACGATATAATAGTTATTCGGAAGTGCACATCGATAAAATTACCCTGCGCATAAGTTTCTATTCATACATCGTGGTATAGGTAAATTGTAAATATAAAATTTGCTTGTTCGTTTGGTATAGAGAAAGTCAAGATTTGGCGCTTGGCTTTGATTTGGCTTGCGAAAGAATACGTTTCCCTTGTGGCTGCTGCGTTTCTCGTTGTCGCTTGCCTAAATAAGTTTGTATGCTTCTTGTTCTATCTTCTTCCATCAGCGGTGACAAAAAACGTTAAAATTTTCAGTGCTTTTTGTCTCTGCTTCTGTGATTTTTCTTGAGGCCGAATGCTTTATAAAGCAAAAGTTCTCCGAATATGTTCATCAAAGTGCGAAAGTGTTGAGAACGCAACTGCAGAAAGGCTCGCTCAGGCTTCTGCACTCGGATGCTTCACACAAATCAGCGCTCCACAAATATTTTCAAGGCCAGGATAGTACGTGCAAATATAAAACCGCGGCTCTCCGCCCGCATAAAGAAGCGTGTAAACTGCGGACAAAATCCTACTCACAACATGCTTTGATCATTTGAACAGCTGGAACCAGCGAACGAAGAATGGCTTTTTTGTTGCAGAAATTAGGTTACGAATTTCCTACCATTTAGAAGTATGAACAGTTCTCGGCCAACTTTTAAGAAATTCGTGCAGCAAGCATGAAAGATCTAGGAAGACGTTTTCTGGACCCAGTGGGCTGTCTCCACAAACGAAAGTGTAACTTGAAACTCTTGAAAGAAATGACTTCTTTTATAGATCACATTTGAAAGAGCACGGACCTACAAATACGGTTGAAGAGAGTGGGGTCAACCTTGCTGGTTTCAAGCAAATATCACAACACCAAATGCATACAGTTAACTGAGAAGCATAGATAGTGTTGCGCTTTGTGTCGCAGTCGCCGAGCACAAAGGGGAAAACTCAGGAATTCATGATTAAATATTACGCTCAAGAAAGACTTTTGTTTTCATACGTTGCCACAAAGATGATTCCTGTGCGCGCTATTATAACTTGAGCCTAACTTTGCTGATCCAGGACACAAATACGCGTATCCTTTGCGTGTCACTTCAATCTCTCTGGTGGTACAACCGTTATCACCTGTGAAAATGTTTATTTCCAGGGCTCCAGCGCCTGACGTCGAGTACTTGGACACTATCCTAATGCCCATAATGCACAGCAGTCATCTCATTTTAGGAATGTACTTCTGAAGAAAGAATGACGCTATCATCAATAGAGGCGAATGGTCCAATTTATCGACAATCCCAAAAGGCGGCACGAGACACGCCGACGAATTGTTTTGATGATGAGACAGCCCATTCATGGTTACGAATGGTGCTTTCAGACAGGCTTGATGTTTCCTCAACCATTGACTGTGGCGGTGACCACATGAAAGCACCTTTTTTTTCTGTTGGCCACAGGACTACTGCTGGAGGCGTCGCATAACTGACCTGAGAACCCGGAATTTTTCCCGCTGCAAATACGTGCGATTTCATTTTTGAATTCTTTATGATGTGAAATGTAAGAGGCGTGGCACATACAAAAACCTATGAAAAATGCCTCGTTTGATACGACGCGCGATACCTATTCTGAAACAAAAATACTGTCGAATTGACATTGCTTTTCAATAAATATCATGAATGTCATCTAGTCATGTTTAGATGTGCGAGATTCACTAGTTAGTTGTAGAAGCAACTTTGCAGACGGTCATGCCAAAGTTGCCATAAATGAGAATTTGCCGCTTCTGCCATGAGCTTTTGATGGAGGGTCGTGATCGTCACTAGCCAATGACTGAGTAGCCTGTGAAAATTAAGTATTGGTACGCTGCTTTCTGAAATATATTGTAGTTGCGAATCTGCCATTAACACCAAAGTGTTCCTGACCTCGACATTGAGCGATTCTTTTGATTGAATACTTTAGAAATGTAAGTTCGTAAGTTCAAGACGCATAAAGAAAAAAAATGAATAATGAGACAGGAGCTCCTGGAGGATGGTTGTCACCCTTAGTCTCTTGGACCCTTATTTGCTACCCTTCACGGCGCAGAAGTAATGAAGGATATAAAGCCAACTAAAGTGCTCAGATATACAAGAATCAACGCTCTCTGAAGAGTGTTCCATTTATTGTACTCGCGCTTGGAGCAAACGAGGAAGAAGTGGACCAAAACTACAGAAAAAACGGAGCTCCTGCTAAACGGCACCGGCCAGTCTACCACTCGCTCGGCATATTTGGTCTTTGCACCAGGCCCAAAAGCTTGGCACGATTTCAATGAGCAGTGAGATTCTGGCAGCTCTAGTCATCGGTTTCGGCGAATCCGCCTATATTGCAATTTTCTCGGGCCGTTGCACCCAAATTATGAGTGTTTTTATTGTATATCTAGCCACTGAGAGTTTTAAACAGCAAGGATTCCACCTATCTGCACCCTATGAACATTTTTAGGAGAAAAAACATCCGGTGAACCCGCTGCTATCTGCGAATTAGATATCATCTTTCAATAATGCTCACGATATAAGATAACCTACTGTGAAATAATACGGTTGCGTGTAGCTGCCCATCATAGGGTCGTGAGTATACATACAATCTTGCTGTTGTGCCAGTTGTTTACTAAGGCGAAAATCTAAATCGCGAATTCCGTCATCGGGGCATGATGTGCATCCTACCTCTATAATTTTATTTCATTTCATTTCATTTATTTACTTTCAGCGCCCGAGTGCGTTACAGAAGGAAGTGGGGTTTAAGAACTAAATATGTGCAAACAATATATTCAAAGCACTTCTTGATGGGTGATGACCTTGAAGTGATTTACGTCCGTGATAAAGGCGATGGCAGCGGGAAGGTGGTCCAAGTCTGTGCTTTTTCGTGGAATGAAGAGTCATGATAAACATTAGCTCGACTAGATGACACACCAACGTTTATATCCCTGATCCAAAGGGGACGAAATATAGGAGGGATTTATGAAAAGCTGTTTTTCAAAATGTGGTTGTGATGAAAGCTTTTGTGAAAAAGCGAATGCCGTGAACACGTAAGACGCAATGACAGATCAGGCAAGTTTTGCGACTTCTTCCTTGCACTTACGCTGTAATGGCGAGAGTACTTAGAAAATACAAAACGAGCTGCGCGGTTTTGAATTGATTGGATGGTGAGGATGAGAGTATCTTTGGAAGGATCGCAGATGGCGCATGCCTATTCTAATTTCGGACGTACTAGCGTTTTGTAAAAAGTTAGTTTCAGTGTTGAAGAGTGCAGATGCAAAATTACGACGTACTTATCCGAGCATGCGAATAGAATTGTTCGTTATTATAGTGAACATGCCCCTGCCAGACAGATTATTTGTTATATGAAGACCGAGGTATTTGTATGAATTGACGTGTGATAAAGAAGCGCCATGAAGACTATACGTACACGTGGTAGCATTATTACCACGACGCGAAATTCCCATGTATTTGCTTTTCGTCACGTTAAGGCGCATGAGCCATTTATTGCGCCAATCGGATAGGTTGTTGAGATCAAGTTTCAAGATGTCAGCTGAAGTAGAAATTTTCAGATACAATTCACAATCTTCAGCGAAGAGTTTAATGGTTGAAAAAGTGTGGCAGTCGAGAAGATCGTTAATGTAAATAAGAGAGAGCAATGGCCCCAGCACTGACCCTTGAGGTACGCCAGACGGTGGAGTGGCAGGCACGTTCCGGTAACTGACCAAGCTGCTGCTTTTTGTTGTAGAGTCTTCCGTGGTTGCCGCATGGCTTCTACCACAACATGACGCATCGACTGTTTCAGTCCTGCAAGTTTAGCTGGTGCCTCCGGCGCCGAATATAGACGAGCCCTGCTTTCGTCCCCAACCGGATCTGGGAACCCCCTTCAAGCCCTTTCTCGACAAGCAAGCGTCATCGATAGGGTCAAGAAAAGCCACCGACTACTTAAAGGGCGGGAATCGCCGCCAGCCGTTAGTTGGCACGGATGAGAGGCAGGCATGCGTTCTTCAGTGACCACACAGCTGCTTTTTATTGTGCAGGTTAGTGAAATTCCCTCACTGTACTGTAAACGTTCTAGTAACGTCTGCCTGCTGCTCTTTCAGTGCCCAAGTGTTCTTTGCGAGATATCTTGCGAATGCATTCTTGTGTCAAAACAGTTGCTGCTTTGCGGTGACAACACGGGGCCTGATAAGAAAGTCCTAGCCGCTATCGCCGATCTTTCCGCCAAAATGAAGTCACGTCATTCTGATTTTTCGCACCAATTGGCTGACCTTAAAAAGAATGAAGAAATACTGAGGCAAACGGTTTCCGACTTATCAACTAGGATGGACCCTCTTGAGTCAGCTGTCGGTATCCTTGACAGCGTACACGTTACGCTGACATAACAAACATTGTTTCTCCCAGTGCAAAGCGAAAATGCCGAATTGAAGACAAGAATGGACGAGCTTAAATACCGGTCCAGAAGGGAAACCTTATCTTTTACGGAATAGCTGACAATGAATAGGAGACATGGCACCAATCTGAAGCACACGTGTGTAACCTAGCTTCTCAGCTTGAAATACAAAGTTCAGAAATTTCTGGTAGTATCTCGAGGGACGCATATGTTGGGCGCTTTTTCAGCCACAAAAATGTATCCCATCATCCTAAAGTTTTCTTCTTCCAAACTGAGGGACCGCATCCTTTCACAAAAAGCCAAAATTTAAAGCTCAGGCGTGCCAGTGGGCGAGGACGTTTGCCGAACCAATCGACAGTCGCGCTAGAAGCTTATGGAATTTGGCAATGCAAGCGGTCAGCCTTTTTTACTCGTAGCAACAAACTTGCAATGAAAAAAAAAACGACATATACTGCACGGTGCCAGATGAGGTTTGTGAAGTCACCCCTAGCCAAGATACACGTGCATCGAGTGGTAGCGCGCCAGTGCATACTCCCCGCGTCTGTCCCCATTTATAGCTATCTTCGTCGCAGCCACATGTCGAGCACGTGTTCGTACTTTTCAAAAATACGCGAAGCATGACGAACAAGCGGGTGCAGTTATTTTCTGGAATTGATTCATGTTCAGCAGATAATATTGTTTGTACAGAGTCAGCTAAAATAAGAACGGTTAGATATTTCAATGCAAAAAAATCATTGTTAAGACATTGACTTACGTTTTGGGGGAGGTGTATTGATTGGTGTCAGCAGTGCTCTGAAATCTTATGTGGTTAGTGTCCCTTCCGGCTTAGGACTTATCTGCGTACGAATCTGTTTCCCAAGCCAATAGTTCATTCTCTGCGCATGTTACCGGTCGCCTACCGCCTCACCATCGTTTTCTGTCGAACTATACAATGTTTTAAACAATGTCAATATTATATACCCAGATTTGCCCTTATTCTTTTTGGGAGACTTTTGCCTACCAAACACAGTGGCAAAGTGATATTGTAACCCTTACTCAGAATTTGTCTGGGTGTGTTGACTTCATAAACGTATGTTCTGACTTCCACCTATCCCAGCTCCTTCACAAAACCACACGCACTACCTACTTGTTCCAATACCTTAGACTTGATCTTAACAAACGCGCCAGACTTCGTTACTTCCCTTAATTTCCTTCAAGCAATAAGTGATTATTCAACGTTGCATTTTAATCTAAAGGCACGCGTTTCTTCTAACAAAAAGGTTAAAACTATCCGGGATTACTCTATAGCAGACATGAGGTAAATAACAAAAAACATGGAGCTATTCGTCGGTGAATTCATCGCGAACTTTGAAGAACGGTCAATAGAAGAAAACTCGTCTATTTTTAAAAATTAACTTTTATATTTATTTGACCGTTACGTTCCACAAAGAAATGTCCGCACTAATTCCCGTTCACCATGGTTGAATGCTGCACTTGGAAGCTTACGCCACAAGAAGCGATTGTTTCGCTCCGCCAAGAGAGTAGACAGACCCAACATGTGGTCCCAGTACGAAAACACTAACGCCTAACACCCCCGTGAAATTTCTAATGCAAATAATGCTTACTTTAACATTACTCTTCCCTCTCATTTACAAAACAATCTACGGAAGTTTTGGTTTGTTTTGAACGGTAACAAAAACAAGGTAGTGCAATTACAGACTGTGGCGTACCTGTTCCAAATAATGATTGTTGCAAGCTTTTAAACGATGCATTTTGTTCAGTTTTTCTGCAAACAATTTCGTCTTCTGTTCCAACAGCCCCCAGCCATACTTTTTTCCCTATGAACTATATTGTAATAGATTGGGTACGAGTAAAAAACTGAGCAGCAACTTGAATATTTCTTCTTCAGCGGGTCCTGATGCCATAAATTCTAAAATACTAAAATGCACAGAGTTGTACTCATCAGTAATTTTTTCCGAGATCTTTCGTCAGTTTTTCTGCTGTTTATCCCTACCTGGCGATTGGAAAAAGGGCAATGTGGTTCACGTGCATAAACCAGGTATCACTAATTCGCCGGAGAACTACCGTCCCATTCCATTGACAAGCATTCCATGTAAAATATTAGAGCACATCATATATTCAAATTTATTTAGTTTTCTCGAAGAAAATTCTGGTTTCAACAACTGTCAGCACGTTTCAGGAAGACGTGCTTGTTTGTTAACGCTGATGGAGTTTTCGATACGGACTGCATTTTTCTTGGCTTTGCGAAAGCCTTTGACACTGTATATTATGACTTACTAATTTTGAAGCTTAGCAAACTTAACATTGACCCTAATGTCCTCTCTTGGAATAAAGAGTTTCTTTCTAACTGAGCACAGCACGTAACCGCTGATGACTGTTTATCCCCCTCCTGTGCTCGCCATCTGTGGTTTGTGACATCAACGGCGAAAATAAGTTACGGGAACTTGCCCTAAATCTTTTGTAAGCGGAGTTTACTGAGAATCATGCAAAATGTGGTATACAAAATTGGTAAACCCGTAAAACCCGAAAAATATAATGACTTCCTGAGAACGTTGTACCCCTGTGGTGCAAGCCATGCCCAAACCAGCTAGTTTTGGTACCCGAAACCCTACCACACGTACTTTCCAGCAGTTGATACCTTTAACATGGCCGGTGAAAAAAGGCGTTACGTATTCTGCTCTGCTGGCAGTGGAGTATGGTTGTTTTTAAGGGAAAATTTGTGAGTACTTTTGCGCCTTTTTTCGACGAGAAGGCCGCTCTTCATAGGCGGAGTCCCTACGGAGCACCCGCGACGAAATCATAGCAATTCTTGCTAACCTACCGCTACGAGGTGCCTCTTTGTGATGATGACGTCAATGGGATTTTACATATAAAACTTATTACGTATAAACGTTCTGTATAGGATTGAAATAAAACGGATCTTACTTTAAAAATCGCGATTTTTTGCTAAACTCGGCAGTGATGCGGGGCTAACACTAGGTGCTAGTTACACTCTGTACGTAGCTAAAAAAGATGAAAACTGGAAAGAGAAGGCGAAGCCTGAGTAATATGCTTACCGCAAAAAAAATCGCTTTTAATCGAACAACAGCCGTACACCTAAGAAACGAATGTCTTAGCGCTATGAAAGCATGCTATTTAGTTTCGGTTCTTGAGGCCAGCGGGCCGCTTCATTACAAGAAGGAACCGATTATTACTTGTTCCAGATTTGATGTGACCAAGAATGTTAGGGTGACTCACAACGTATTTTGAAAAACTGCGGAAGTTGGTTATGTCACACCGAAGACCAGTTATTCGGGCACGTCAGGGACCCCTTGGAGTAATTTTACCTTGTAGGTATGAGAAACAAAAAGCTCTGCTATATCTAAAAATTTCGCAATCAGTTTTCTTCGCTGTTGCATTTTGTTTCCGAACCCAGCACCGTACGCAAATACGGAACAGAACTGTCTATTAAACGGCCCGTTCTTTTCGTACAGGCACTCTAGGATTCTATAAAAATCGGAGTGCTTGCTTTGTGATACCAGTCTGGATTCTCTGGAAGCTACAGCTATTTCGTGTCTCCTAATTTGCTCCATTGGCTTTTTGGCCCTGTTTACTTTCGCAATGGTTGTGAGGGGGTATTCAAAGTTATAAAAATTTTCCTGTTTCATGCGTACTACCAGAAAATGGTGCACCGACTGAAACGGCATCACGGCATCAACAGAATACATATGTATACAAAATTGTCCGAAATTGCGACCCGCGTTATAAACAAAACTAAGCAGCACTGAATAATTAAATAAAAATAACCCTCAGTAAACACATTGTGGAAGCAAGCAGTATCAATGGGGTAAACCAGTATATGGTGAACAGCAATATTTGCGCACCTTGCAACAAATCAAAGTACAGCTGCAACTATGAATTCACCTTTACAGGGTCGCTGGTAAGTTTCATGTTTCCAGAGTGGACCTCACCCCGCTCAAAAGTACACAGACCCGCCAAGACTTGCAAAATGGTAGTTTTTCCAGCTCCGTTAACTCCCAGGAGCCCCAAACACTCAGAAGGCCGGAGTGCGAAGCTGATACCTCGCACAGCAAAAATATCTCCGTAGTACTTGTGAACATTGCATGCTACAAGAGAGTGGCTTTCGAAGTTGCGAATGCGGCATATTTCTTCGACCACGTTTATCTCTTTGGCTACGTCTGGGTCCAACTTCCGTTGCTCGTAGCATAATTCGTATTGCTTCTTGCCCAAGTGACGTCTCAAGATCTTGCGAGAGAGGATCAGGTAGAGGAGGAAGGCATCGAAGAGAAATATGCCGATTTTGTAAATAATACAGGGCAGTTCACCGATGAGCCAAGTGCGCAGCCTTTCGTGGCACTGGGACGGTGACACTGGCGGTTCAGTTGCACTGTCTGCGGGCAGAGAATATGAATAGCTAATCACTCGTTTTATTCAAGAACGCAATAATTTTTGAGTAGCACACATCCGGCACATTGAAATGTTGGCCGGTAAAAAAAAGGCTTGAAGCCCAAAATGTACAATAATGTAAATCCTGATCAATTATGATTGTGTTTTCGGCCTGTTGGCCACAACCTTTGGTGTTAATTTGTTGCGAATTGAAATATTTGTCTACCAGTTGTGAACATACACATTCACAAACCGCTATCAGGCAGCATGCAAGGATAATGGCTGTTGCTTGCTTGAAAGACGATTGAAAGTACAATAGATTTGACCATCTGGGGAATCGTTTTTAACAGAGTATTGTGTAAAAAACTGTAAAACATTGAACCTTTTTCAGTGTGTCGCATGAACCAACATGAAAAAAACACGAACACCAAAACATAAAACAACACCACTGCAGTTTACAACGCAGGGTAATTTAAGCTGGGGTTGTTGGTACCCATATACCTGCATCGGAGGGAGGCTCGTAGCAAGAGGCACGGTCCTATGGCACGACCACTCCCTGACAGGTCTGTGCAGGGGAGAGGTATATTGGAGAGGGGGGTGTTATCAAGCCCGGGGCTCCTCCTGAAGAATTTTTTTTGTGGCCACATTCACTAGAACAACCTAGTGCTCCCATATGCAAAACGTCTCTCTTCTGATTTAGCTACCACCTCTAGTTAGTAACGAAACCGTGGCAACAGGTTCGGAAGGCATGAATTTCCAGGAGAAATTCTGTACAGCTGGAGTGCAGCGAAGATTGTTGGAGACTGGCTAGAACGCGCGGAACGTTTCTCGAATTTTCTGGGTCGAAGCACTGTGCGAGACAATCCTAGAACGGCAAACGCTAGAGGTTGTTTTTTGTGGCAATCTTGGCTAATCTCCCAAGGTAAGTATGCTTGGCTTGATACGTGCGCCGGGAACGAAGGGCGGTAGCGGCCAGGCACGCACACAAGAGCAAACTGCGGGGTGCTCGCAGCGAGGCACGCGCTCACGTGCACTCGGCATTTCCTTGGTATTTTTAACTGCGGACACCAAATTCTAACGACGTGCTAAACAGCTTGGCTGTAAAAAGCGAGGCAGGGTACATTTTCTGATAACGACGTAAGGTGGCATTCGGGCAACGTACTCGCGCATGGTCACCACCCAGCAAAACCAAAGAGCCACATCTTTTGTCCCACGCATGGCATGACCTTTCCTGTTTCTACGCGCGTGTCACGTTGAGACGACCTAAATGTTAGTAACCTCTTCAGAGCGTTCTGAAGTCTCGGCATCGAAGTTGTGGGATGGCGTAAACAATGCAAAACTCGGACCAAGCCAATCCGCGCCCCTAGCTTGAACTACGATAAAGAACTGTATGCTTATATACGCAGCCCGTGTGTTTGTTCTACTGGTGTGCAGGAAGCATATTTTATATCTTTTGCATGAACTCACAGTAACCCCTTGTAATGCGAGCACGCATATCTTGTAACGTGGGTTAAGCAGAAACATTTTCTTGCCGTGCATTTGCCTCGTATAGACGTTTTGTGTCTGCCGCCATTTATGTCGAAACGTTTTTCGGGGGACCATGGATATCGCAGAATGTTGACCGAAACAAAGTTAATTCCGCAAAGGGTGCTGATAAGGTCGGCATGCGCAAGCTTCGCTCCCGCTCCGAAGATGGTCGTGCACGGTCATATTACGTGGGGTACGGGATCTACAAGGCCGATGTCCCCGTTGCCGGACTGGCATCCGGCGCCAAAATCCTCGAGATAATGGTGTATGGCGCAGATAATTATGGCGCGGACGAGGAGCCTCCATATATGCCTACAACGGCACAAACAAGAAATTTGCGGCGCCTGCTTTGGAACATGTTAGAATGTAGAGGTAATGATCAAACAGTGAGGCGACGCCTTCAGCAGCTCGCCAATGTTATTTTGGGCAAGATGCGAACGCGAAACAGGGGAGAATCACGCAGCCCCTAATTATGCACTAATAAGTCCAGCTTGGTGTTAATAAACCAGCTGGCTGGGCTGATCAGAACGGTTTTAGGGAGAACCCAGTTAAGAGCACTTGTGTTGTGTTCTCCAAAAAGCGTGGGATCTGGCGAGATCCAGACATCAAACTTAATGGTGTTTCGATTCCGGTCAAAAAAGAACACAAGTTCCTTGGCATAATTTTTGATGAAAAACGTTCCTTTATAACTCTTATTAAACAAATAAAACAAAAATGTTTTAAAACAATGAATATTCTCAAGGCCCTCTTACCTCACACGTACGGTGCTGTCAAGTTCTGCTGCGAGTGTTTACCAGCCTGGTAGGCTCGCTGTTGGACTATTGGAGTGTTGTGTATGGTTCAGGACGGGAAACTGCTTTGAAAATGCTCGAGCCGGTGTAGCACTTGGGCCTTCAACTTTCGTCTGCTGCTGTCTAAACTAGCCCTGTGCAAAGTCTGTAGGTACAGTGTGACAAATGGTGCCTAGGGTACAAGCGCAAGTATGTCGATCACTATATGCTTTTAAAGTTTCATCAACGTCTCACCATCCGAATAAATGGATAATAAACGATACATAAACATCTAAACTTTTTGTGAATCGTCTATTTATTTCTGCGCCTTTCTCCCTAAGGGCGACGAAGGAGGCTTCCGTACATTCGGTCTCATTTTTAGAGACCATCAAAACATCTGTCAACGATTGTGTAGCCCCATTGCATCTTCGCCCTATATTGTGGGATTTGTCGTTTACGCAATTTAAGAAAAACACGGTGCCCACAACTGCCACATTGAAGCATTTTATGTATCTCCAGGCGAAATATCGGGCTGCATAATTTCTTAGTGTTGCTTCGAAAACGTTCATTGCGGTGTGTTTCGCAGCACACGGACCCAACTTCAGTGCTTGTAAAACCATGAATGTCAATTCAAGCGTTTTTACGGCGGAAGCGTGTGGTATACTTCTTGTTTTAAATCACATTATCGAACATAATTTCGCTAAGTCCATTTATTTTCACAGAATCACTTCCCGTCGTGCGTGCATTATGATCCCAAAGGTTTCGCAAAAAATATGTCGTCAATCTGGTTCATAAATCTTTCATGTCAGCGTATGCGTAAGAATTGAATGTGATGTGATCGTCTGCTGGATTCCAGGCCAAGCTGATATCGCTGGCAATGAGATGGCTGAGAAAATGGCCGCTACTGCTGCACTCAGAAACACTCTAGACATAGCAACAGTACCTACACTAACCTCAAGCCACTCATCAAACAACACCTACGTAAAACATGGTGAACACACTGGAATGAGCAGTCAGATAACAAACTACATGTAATAAAGCCACACTTGAGACTATACACAACTGACTCACAGAACAGACACACCGAACTGACCTTAGCAAGGTTACAGATAGGCCACACACACGCAACACACTCCCACCTGCTCAGCTGATCGCCAAGACCCATGTGCAGCGGGTGTGGAGCGGCCCTATCCTAATCCACATGCTTATGTAATGCGAGGCACCTGACACAACACAACGCAGACACTTTCCACAACTATACAGAAAACACATCCCGCTTGACCCATCATACTTTTAGTAGACGAGCCTGTGTTTTCCATCAAGTGTGTTTTTATGTTTCTCACTGATGTAAAGTTTTTACATCTCGTCTCTTACCATGCATCATGACAACCTGGCTCTTTACGCCAGTCATCTTCATCACCTTGTCTTTTACATCGTTAATTTTTAATGAAATAGTTTAATTTTACATTCATGTCGCTTGACCGAAGTAACCATTCTTTGGCGCTCTTTGCCATCAGTCGGCCTTACGCCATAAAAATTTGACATCATCAATTCGGCACTAAAATTTAGTTGTTTTTTTATGCGAACTATTTTGCTTTTATTACGAAAATACCCTTGTGCAACAAGCTTTTGGTAACTTCACTAGCTTCTATTTGAGAGAACTGGACCTAAATTTTTGGCATTTCGCTTAACCGTAAATTTTTCTCATCTCCAAAGTTTTGCGGATTTACGACTTTCAGGTAATAAGGTTTAGTGTTTTTTTGTAATCACGAAGTCGGGTGGTGCCTCTACTACCTCGGTGGAGCGCTGCCTGCTTCATGTTTTTGAGGAACAGTAGTATTTATTTGCTGTTGCGAAAATTAGGCACCAACGTTTTTTAACAAAAGCGCATCGCAGATATCCCTTGGGTATTGTTGCTTTGCACGAGATAGACATGAAGTCTTGTTTCTGATCGTTTCGATCAATAACTACCTTGACGTATGGGCCGGTGAGTCGATGGACAGACAGACTGACAGACAGACGAAGCTCTCCGCGTTAAAATAGTCCAAGAGATGGTCTATTTTCTATAAATCACATTCAGCGTGCTGAGATGCTTCCCAGTGGCCCGCCAAGATCGTACGTTACGTAATGCCGACAAACCGAGACTAGCTTCCACCCAGGGGAGATGTATGCCGTAGCTCGATGAGGTCACTATCCTGAAACTCGGCTTCGTCGCTTCATGATGTGCTTCACTCTGATCGGAAAAAGAACCGCAGCGAAAACTTTTATAGGGCCAATTTGCGCCGCCCACCAACATCCCATTTATTGGGTCACCAATGAACACGACAAACGAATGATAAGTGGAACGAAACTGGACACGGTGCCGCTACAGCTGCCCGCACTCAAAGGTGAAGCTTATGCGCGTTCTCGTTTTGGTTCTTCCTCGACAATCATAAAGCGTTAACTACCTTCAGCACTTAGAAAATTTATTTCACCTTTGTGGTAGCTCTACATGCTCAGAATATTTGAAGAGCGATTAGGAAAAGTGCTACCTTACAGTAATCACACCTAATAAGATTTGCAAGCCAAACACCTATGTACACTTCCCGAATAGAAGAATATAAAAATGAGGCGTCACGGAATTACATGGCCACAGGTATAATGACGAAGGACATAAAAAACTTAGGCAAGGTTTAGTGGTTTTCACAAATGTGACGTGGTACATTAAGATGTTTAGACTATATAAACACACAGGCTTATTAGGTGTAGCCAATACACGTCTGTTTTCCAAAAAACAGCATCGCTTACAGACCACATTCCACATATTCCTCGTAAATAGCTTGGGAAAGAGAGCCTGGCTACTGCACTGGTGCAGTTAACATCGAAAAGGCGTGGAATTTTCTAAATCTAATAACATTACAAAAAACACGGTCGGAACGAAAGTAATACCTGCTGACTACACGTGGAAATAGCATTCTGTTTCCTCATTTCCTCTGTTCGGCATCCTTGCTCATACAACCGCTTTTCTAAGCACGCGGCAGAACACTACAAGTTGGATAGACAACGCTATCATCATGGACATCCTTAACTCACCAAGAAACAGGAACATAAACTCAGGCTGTTGAAAACAAACACTTTCTCCAGCCATCTGACTACAGCGCGCCATGAAGTTTACCCTCTAAATCCCCACCTAAGCAGACTGCAATGAGACCTCTTCACCGCACAACATGGTGGGTGGCTGAAAATAAAATCCGATTATTTTCACAGTCTCAAGGCATTTTCATGAGCCTGAGTTGAGAGAACAATCCAGCTCCATAACCGATACTCTTCTCAGGCTGGTTAAACGTGCGGAGAAGTCGGCAAGCTTCTATAGGATCCTGAAATGAGGAATGCGACCACGTTCTCTTTTTTACGTGATAATTTTCCGGTCTCTCTCTGTGTGCCTCGCATGCTTTCAAAAATTTTCAATCGCTAGTTTACCAGTAATCTAGCTTACATTTCTTCGTTTCTGTTAAGAGTTCACGATTACTTGCACCGCACATCCTAAATTGTCAGGCTAAACTTACCTGGGTGAAAATATGTGATGTTCTCGCATATAACATTGATTGCGTCGAAAATGAACGTATTAAAGAAGATGTCGCCAAAACCAGCCGGGGAGTACAGCAGCATGGCGTAGGACAGCGGGCGTGGGAGGAATAGCATGACAAAGGAAGCAATACCTGTAGCACAAGCGAGAGAAGTTTATTCAGGTATTAGAAGCATATGCATGCGGTTGTCTGTACACAGCAGTAATGATACTATCTTGGTTTTCAAGTTGCGTAAATTCAGTGTGTTTTCACTAAGACATATTGGAAACCTAATGCAGGTTGTTGTAGTTCTGTATACTGTTAATGGTTTGGTCGAATTACAGAGCAAACGTCTATGTAATATATATTGTTTTATTTTAATGTCTACAAGCACGAAGAATATATATAGAAAAATTGAAAAAAAATCGTAATTGCGCCTATCGGGGAGCGGAGATTGGCGCCAGCTCTGTTGATTCGAGGAAACGTTTTTAGGAATCTTCAGCGCTAGAAATGAAAAAAAAGTTTCTCATTCTGATGCGGCCAATGCGGCCCGGATTTTCTCAACGACGAGCGGCGCAAAATGCACCCAAAGACGACGGGTGTATACTCTCGGGGAATGCGCCCGACGGGTGTGCGCTCGATGGGGCATGCTCTCGAAGGGGTATGCACTCGAGCACATACCCCAGCGGGTATGCGCTCGACGGCTGTCACGAAAGAGAGGGGGGTGGCAGCGTACAGTTGCCGCAAGGTTCGCTAAGCAGCTCTCGTGGTTCAACGTGCCAAGGCCAGGAAAGCATAGGTCGACAAAACAGAAAAACTCCCTATACTCAATCCCATTTTTTCCCTTCACGCTGTACTCATTAAACCCAGACTCACCAACTATTGACTACTCAAACTCACTGGTACTTAATCATCGAAATTCAATTTATTGTATTCACCTGTACTACCACTCATCTGCAACCAATCGTACTCGTACTCACGTGTAATCAAACTTCTATTTAACATTTGGCACGAGTACTACTCGTGAATATAGATTGAATATCAGAACGGGTTGGTAAAGATAAGTGCTAACACGGCTCAGTCGTACTCATACTCAATCTGTCCTCAGGAGTAGTAGTCGTACTCAATTTTTACTCACCCGTGCTCAAGTCATCTGTACTCACTTGTATTCATACTCATCTGCCCTCACGAGTAATCATACTCAATCTGCACTCACCGTCACTCGTCTTCAAATGTTTCTCTACTAATTAAAACAAGTTGACAAACTGCACTCTGTGCACTTGCTGCGCTAAAAAGTGGGATTTACAGCATGGTTGACACAATTGCGGTGCGTTTTAATGTAGTCGCAAACGCGCAATTTTAATGTAATAGCACTAGTTAAGCATTTATCCACTAAAATGGCTTTCCTTTCGCTATGGTGTGGCTTTGAGGCTTGGGATATATCATTGCAAGAGGAAGGGTGGCACTGCACGACTAACTGGCGGTTCGTGCGCCCACCCAGCGCGAACTTACAAGCTCCCTCTCAACAGCGTTGGTTCCAGGAATGATAACACGCCGCTAGGAATGGAGGTGACGGCAGCGGCAACTGGCGTTCGTTAGTCGGAGCCAATAAAACTAAGGGCATATTTGTCGCAATGCGCCGGCGGGTGTCATACTTTTGATTTGGCTTTCCGGCTCACGCTCGAGGGGCCGCCCTGTCGCCGTGCCATGCTGTTTATTTTAAACTTGCACGACGTTAGCTCACCACGCCATTTAAAAACACTGCCAAATTTTAATCGCTGTGCGCGCCTTTGCCAAATAAACGATGCACTGTCGACAGCAGTAGCTTCACCACACAAACGATTGGAAGAAGATCAATACGGCTATGATTGCATGTATATTTCAGGTCAATGAATAAAAGTTTTCGAGGCGCAATGTGCCGTCGAAGTGCGAGGCGCTGTATATCCCGAGACAGTGGAATCGAACGTCCCGGTGTGTTTGCTACTAGCACATGGTTACCACCGAAGTCGTACGCTGTTCAAAACGTGATTTTCACCTGGAGCGTATATGCCGGACCTGTTGGATGCACGTCTTGAGCGGACTGGTAAGTTATAGGAACTATTTTCAACACCAAAACATGCGTAGACATTGTCCCTAAGTATTGTACGCTCATCACGCAGATATGCATTAGGACACCATATTAATAATACCCACCGTTATCGAGGCATATGGGGTAAATATGAAAGTATGTGCGTTGATTTATGTGCATTTCTCAGGGATGATTGCCATCAACGCTCAATAGAAATAAAATTGTCTCATGCCTTTTAAACAGTTTTGTGTGATCTCTATGTCGTATGGTAAAAAGCTCCGTTGTTCATCTGCCTTCACAGCTTATTGTTTTTGCACAAAGTAGGGTATACGGCGAAGGCTTGAGTTTTTTTTTAGCTTGTATTGGCCAATCGCTTACGTGCGCTTGTTTGGATTGAGAAAACTGTGCCGGGGACGCAGGGCGGTAGCCGCGAGACACGCACAAAGGGGTGCGGTATGTGAAACTAACTTCTAGGTAATTGTCAATAATATAACCTGCTTTAATGGATACCTCCCGTAACCTTCACAATGGCCAGGTAGGAAAGTTTTGCGTTTTAGTAGCCACGGAAGCTCATATGCCGAGCGTGGCGGTGTGTTTGATACGAGGAATAATGCTCAGAGAAATGGTGGCGCCAGAACGCTCCTAAACTACGTTTCCAGGGCCATTGATAATGTTTGTCGATTCGTGCGGATACGGACTGGGGTCTGTCTGTGCAGAAATTTTTGGGGGACAAAACCCAGACACCACTTTCTTCGATAATAGTTTACACGCATAAATTTAGGAATTTTCTATAGCATGTGTGATGTCGCGTACGTCTCGATGACCTCTCTCGTACTGTTGCCCTCCTGTGTATGCCGTACACCTAAAGCTACCAAATGTCATTCCCAGCGCAGCTGGGGAATGTAACCACACTCTAGACCAGCACATACATGACCAGGTAGATAAAACGGCGCCCCAGAGCATTGGCAGTGGTGATCGTTATTTCAAAATTTAGCACTTACACACTGTCTCCTCTGGCATATGTGCACGACGGTTGATCAGGAGTGAGAATCGCAAATCATTTAAATGCTGATATTGGGGCCACCATCTCGATAAACACCGTACCTGGCTATCTTCAGTGAGAGGTAGGAGCGGCATTGAGGGGGGCGTACGTATTCGCTCCTCTATTGCGGCGCTAGCTACCTTGAGCGCATCCGAGTACATTCCATAAATTCGATTTGCTTCCAATTCCAGATGGTAATTACATTCGTTAGACGTAGACGGCATTCGCTGCGCTGCAGGTATATTCCAGCAATTCTCATTTAAACAAAGTTACATCCAACAGGGAACCGAGTTGTCGAAACGTTTGCGCTATTATGCACATCGGGCTGCCTCTATTTAGTGCCTATTTGTTCTTTCTTCGATTGTCATGGCTTCGAGTTCATTTTAATGTCGTGGAGAAGCGCGTCTTCGTAGCGCCAATAAAAGGTTTTCATCTGTTTTACGAGATCAGACGAAGTGTGATGGAAGGCTGTCAGAAATTGCATATGACTTGCAGAGGCAGCCGAGGATACCAAAGATTTCCGTGCTGTGGTGGGGTAATAATGTTTCATCACCAAAACAGTCGCGTTATATACAGCGCCTGAAACCCCCTCTCCCCCTCCCCTTTGCGTGCATTTGCAGAGATGGCCAATGTTGCACATATATAGACTGTTTCATTTTACGCATCAAATAAGACAGTGTAGTGTGCTGCGTCTATAAGTGTATTTGCACATCTGCGGTTAGCGTGTGAGGGTACGTCCTCACTACAGATGCAGCATAATAAAACACATGGTTCAGAGGTAACATAAATCTTAGTAAAGTGCTAAGTACCGGTTTTACTGGAAAATAATGTTTGCAAAACTGAACCGAGACTGTCATACCTTGTCGAGCAACAATGTGCCAAAACATTTCTTCGGCAACTTAGGTGTCCTTACGTGCCTTGACGGCGAAAGCCTGGCGATAGGTATTTTGCTTACTAGTTCATCATATTACCATCCCTTCACTGTTATTGTGTTGTTCCCTGGAGAAAGTAAATTGAATCGGCTCCTTTCCTGCTACACCATGTATGCGTCTTTGTTCACTTTCGAAAATTCTTCTTACGGCACGAATAACGTAAGCAAGCAGACTGCAACACAGCACAGCGTGGTTCTACGCGGGTAGTGTGCACCTGTATTCACCTGCCAGCATGCACAGGTGTCAAGCAGACGTGCAGAAGAGGGACCCAAGAGCCACATCACCAGATTGTATATCGATGCCCGTTCCGAGCATGGGTGCACCACATAGGAAACCTTCAACCTTCTCCCAAAGAAAAAAGATTAGCAACCACTTAGCGAACTCATTATTTTTGAGTGCACATTCAGGAAGTTTTTACGGCGGCTGTACAAAAAGATAAGCTGACAATTCTGGAGCACCGCACATCGGGTACATCTGGTACATGATATCGCGAAGCTTGTTACCTGAGCACTGTTTGCCATTTATGCCATGTAAACCAGCCGGAAAAAGGGGGCATCTATAGACATTACCCCCACGCACCAACTGGCACCTAGAAACCGAGGCCACGCCCTGACCTTCCTTTGTTGTATGAGCCACTGAGTGTATAGTTTTCAGAAGAGCAGTTTGTGGAACAGTCTCGTCAAAGTAACCAATAAATAATTCCACAAAGTTGCATCATGCAAGCTCGGATGGAATGGTCTTACACACGTTGCAGGAAATCCAGGTGTGCAACGCTGACCAATCGATCGGCGTAACCCATTCTCACCATCGTTATCTCGTTTTGCTTTTATTGAAGAGAGCCGGGCGAAACGTCACTGTGATGAAAGTAACGCTTCATACTTTCTTGGCAGCCTAGGGAGTAGGTGGTTTGTTTTTAGCACGTTTTGTTTTCAATTGTTTTTAACACGTTTTTTGGCCACCGCAATAATTACACCCATGTCTATTTTCAATTAAAAGAACACTGTCCTTTTCTTTCTAATGTTCCTAATGTTTACTGTTTGCTGAAAAATGTTATGGTACCAGGCTTGGTAGCTAAGAAATGTTTTGCCTATGTTAAGCTGTCGTTGAATAATTCTTCTAGCTTATGGCCGAGCGGCTGAATTGAAGGACATAGTTGTTTCGTTGTAAAGAGTGCACATATGCACATCAAGCTTCCTGGCGATGATTTGTGTAGTTCCACTCTACAGCGGGCCCTGATATTCAGTTGTCATAATAAATTCTTGATCTTACAGACAGACAGACGGGCAGAGAAGCCAAGATTTTAGCGTTTAAATTACAAAACAAATACTATCAGCTGCAAAAAGACGCGCCACGTTTTCGCGCGCTGCACACATTGCGAACCTTCTCCATCCCCGCCGTCGCCGGCACCATAGTAAGAGAAAAACACAAAGGCGAAAACCCGCGAGAATGCGAGAAGCCAAAACGGAAGGCTCCAACGTGAGAAAGGGGCAGGACAACCGCGGAATACATCATTTCGTCTATTTCCATTCTGACTGGAAACGCTCATTTTCCAATGCATTTTCCAGTGGGGTGAGTGCAAGGCGGTATGTCTCGAAGTCGACGGCTGGAGTGCACCCAGTTGCTGCAGGTGTTTGGCTGCAATTTCGGCACTGTATAACTGATCCGACGTGCCTTTGCGGACAACAACAAAATTAAGAGACGCGTTTTTCGGAGGCGTGATACCCTGCACTGACGCCACTTTAGCTGTCGCGTTAGTGGGGTCCTTGAACGCTGGAAATCTGCATCTCTTACCTCGAGCAGCGCCGAGGAATCTGAGAACGATGAATCATAAAGGGTGGTGGTGTCATCATGCGCAGGCATCATATTTTACGAGACGTTCCAAGACGCGAAATTGAGCGAAATACCCGGGTTCAGGAATTTGTGTATATAATAACAAAACTGCACCTTTACGAACCCTTCTGCAGTGAGAGCTGAAACTCGGAAGAAGAGGTTAGTCAGGGGTGGTCGCCCGTTTCGGTTTATCGCTGATGAAGGCAGGGGAAGAGCAAGCAGGGATATTCACCATCACCCTCAAGTGTCTCATTACCCGCGGCATAAACGAGCAGGAGCGCAACGAGTTGGAGCCTGAACGTGGCCATTTCAAAGCATAGCACTCCTCCAGCGCAAGATGGCTGAGCTCATCGCCACTGCAGACGTTAAAAAGGCGTCGGAAGCGCTTAACTGAATCACGCTTCCATACTCAATACTAACAGACGTGCTTACGTGTACTCGGCTATTTTATTTTCGTTAAAGCGCGAATGTTCCCCGCCGCAGCTGCAAGGCGGTGCTATACGTTCACGTAGAAACCGCGCTCCCTAGTACGCAGTCCAATCTTAGCTGATGTTGGTAAATGGTAGTGTAATAACACGCGATTGGCGCACGTACATCAGCAAAATTATCTTTTGAATCCTTGCATCATTATGGATAGGACAGTTTCAGTGCACAAACCATTCCCCCTACACGGCTCGTCTACAAAAACTGCTGAAGACGTTAAAAGGAGATTCAGCCCGCCTAGTATGTGCATTTATAGCCTTATTTCCCGCCTTTCCTTTGTGACATTTGAACGGAGCAAATGCAACGGAGCCACCCACAATTTCTCAAGCAGCCAGCGTATTTGCAAAAGAAAATAACAGCCGCAATAAACACGTTCCGCGCGCGAAGAGTATCGGCAGGCGCATTGCCCGCTTTGCCTTATTGCTTTTTCTTTTGCTTTTATTCCTTTTTCTTTTTCTTCGTCGCCTATAAGGTTCTGTCCCGTCTATCGGCCGTTAGCTACGTCCTGTTTCTCGAAGGAAACGCGTTGTGTTCTCCAAGGCCACAACCTCGCCCAGAAGATGTACATGTCGTACGCCTCGAACTGTATCCCGCCCGGCGACATGGCGCTGACTGTTCGTACGCTCGAATTTTATATGCCGGCAGTATGCTGACATCGTAATCAAGTAGTTATCATTATCCTCTTCTTTTTGAACGAGTGGCATCCGTGCCATGCTATCCTGGAAGCGGGGCAATGCCACGGCTCGTATTAAGTTTGAATTTTAACGCCATACACTGGGCAGGCATTAGCCAATTGCCCTTGTTTCTCCACATAAAACAACTGGTGGGATAGCAGGCGAGAACTTTTGAAGACGAAGGCGACAAAAAAAGGGACATGGAGAAGAAAAGAAGGTTGAAGTGCTCGACCATTCGGCCAAGGCGAGACGTTCGCAGTTCGCTTTGTGGGAACACGTTCGCCGGTTTAAATAAACAATTCTACAAATAGTTTTGTTTCTACAGTGACATTATCTCTTTTGATTAGCGAAAACCATGTGGCATGTAGAACAATGCTGAGGTTTTGCACTGTAAAAAATATTTGAAGTTGAGCGTCTTTATTGACAAACATTATGTAGTTCTAGTGCGGTCTCCCCAACATTTTTTGTTCTCAAAGCTGTTCATCAACAATTTTTTTGTTGTGGATACGTTGTTACGGTGTTTATGATTTTTAATAGGCGGGCAGTCTATAGAACGTACATTGAAATAATAGGATTGGTTGTGAAATGCAATCGAAATAAATATTTTTGTGGCCCAAAACACTACATTTATCATAAAGTTGCCGTTGCAACAAAAACAGTGAATTTTATGTGGTTTTAGTTTGTTTAAACACTACTTGAAGCAATTTTCTCTGTAATTTCGGTGTTTCAATACCGTTCCACACTACCGTTCCCTTCGTGATACATGCTCCCTAATCAGAGTTTAGGCATGTCGTTTGAAACTATGTTTGCTCATTTCACCAGCGCTACCTCAGTTGTTTGAAGAATTTTCAAGGCTTCAAATTTTACTTACTCAATGCTTGAACTGTACCGTTCGAAAAAAAAAAAAACACTTTTTGTTGCCTCTTTGTTTCTATTTGCTGGAATTAAAACCTTTTTTTCTTAATATTTAATATAGCTTGCGGTTTCAACAGTGACAAAATGTTTGCAATGTATGCAGTGATTTTGGGAGTCGTTTACATTATTGACGCTAATAGGAAATATGTTGCATGCCGAAAGGCCTAATGTTGGTCCTCTCATAGTGTAAGGTAACAGTATTGGCAGAAAAAGATATTAAAACAACTCGTACATATTTAACGTCTCACTTACTACTGGTAATAAGTAGCAACATCATCACGGTGAATCCTGCCGTGACAGAGGAAACATATTCTGACACCACATAGTTCGTCAGGATTATGGCAGGTCCATAGAAGGCCAAAGGTACGGCAAGGAACACTGAAAGAATAAGGAGACGTGTTTTCAGCACTTCACACGAAAACCAAAGGCAAGTAGCCGAGGAGCGTTTTGCATTCCTGGTGACTCTGATGTGGAGACAAATCAACAAATACGAATATAGCGGTGTACTTTTAAACATGTTATAACTGCTGAATGTGAAGCTTAACATGCAATTGGCCTCAACTTTTTTCAGCAAATATAAGTATGCTGAATTAACATGGGTGTAACCGCTTAGCGAAGAAATATTGCAAATAGTATTGCAATTGGTAATCGTATTGGGAATATATTGCCAATTGCAGTTCATACAATGAATAGGTTTGAGTGATCCTTTGTTATGAGGGTATTTTCGTGCTTTCCATAGATCTAACTTACCAGCACTTCCTACTAAGTAGTACCCAAAGAATTTCTTCGCGTGAATTTAATTAACGGCAGGAGACAGCTGATCCGCTACCTTATCTACTTTATCCAACGATATTTCTGGCCACAGAGGGGCTCTAGACTATTGCGGCCGCGTTTACACAAGTAGAGGATACTTAACGGCCATGACTGGAATGATCTGCAACATCCTATAAAGCTGCTTAGGTTGTCTCAATAGTACTGATGCAAATCTTGTTCGAATCTTTTTCGATTCTTGTAAAAATGGCCCGGATATTTTGCACAAACCGAGCCACCACCCAATTCTACAACTTCGTAGGCGGTCCTCAAAGAGCTCTTTGCACAGCTGTCCACGATTATCTTTCTCGTGACAATATCGTGGTCGCGCTTTGACTACTAAAATTGTTGAGACAGTCTGGGCACATTTTGTAGTAGCCGTGACAACAATTGTTTGAAGAAGCAGTACTGTCATATCGCTTTCTTTTAAACATGAGTCGACGCCAAATATACTACAACGCTATAGAAGATAACGGTGCGCTCAGAGTGGCCATAAACTGAGAGTCTGTATTCCAATGATGATGGAGCAAAATGGAAAAGACGCGTTAGCGAAGTAAACAGAAAGTACACATTAACGAAATCACCGCAAAAACGAACGTTGTCTCCCATGCCTGTAGGTATTATTTCGTTATAGGCGGTATTCAATGAAAAGATTAGCGGGCGATTTCTCCGCCTGGCAACACTGAAAACCGCCATGTCGGTAGCCACCGTGCCAGCGCATGCACTTTGCGCCCGCATCTCGAAGAAGAAAAAACACCAGCGCACATCGTCTGCTGCGTTTCAGCCCAATTATCGGTAGTGGCGTGAACAGATATAATACTATTCGCACTCACAATAAGTGGTGCGCTCTACCTACCCTCGAGCACTTCGAATCCACGGAGGATGAAGCCGCGGCTGCGAACGACGCGTATAAGCAGCCAAAGTCCGGCGCTGCAGTTGGCTGCCGCCGCGGATGTGGACGAAAGTGCACCCGCACCGCATCCACCACTTTATGTCTGGTAGTTGCCCTCTAATACGTGGTTGAGTACAAAAACCGAATAATTTCTTTGGAGAAATGATTCACACGTACACCGATTTAGCGCTGGCTTTCTTGTGCGCTAAATATTTCGCACCCAGCAAAAGAACCCACGCCTGACTTTAAAGCTCAGCGGCTGGCAATCAGCTGATCTGCGGCGGCTGCATCATACGCGTCTGGCTTATGACAGCACTTGGCGTCGAGGTATTACTTTGATTTCAGAAGCCAACAGGTTGAAACGATGCAGTTTCTGCTGTCAAACAGACCACTACGCCCACGTTGCAACCTTTGTGCCACAACCGACTCGCACTCGCTCGTAGGTTTACGCGGAGGCTGGGGTTGCAGATAAGGTTGTCACACTATGAGCCGAATGATGACTTTTCGCGTAACCAACGCTATCGCGGTACAACTGACTATCGAATCACTCGCACACGCCTTGCACGGAAAGCCAAGGTCACGTCGTGGCCCGCGGCCTGCCTGGCCGCCATGAAGGCATGGAGGAGAAGACGGGTGCCTGATCGGGGGGCCGTGCGCACAACGTCGCCTTGGCAACACACGCTTGACCACAGATATGGCGGCGCACTCGCACGGTTTCCTGCATGCATCCCACGCTATTGAATACCGGCTATAGGTGTAGACATGGGAGAATGCATTGCTGCTTCGCATTCATTCATTCATTCATTCATTCATTCATTCATTCATTCATTCATTCATTATTAATCTATCTTCTGTACAGGATTAAGTTTCTGGTCAATCTAAGCACCCAGTGCTTGTAAAGTGACCAGTCAGCTGGTCAAGCAACACATTTCGATGACATGTCATGAAAAGTAACGCAATAATACTTTCGTATATACACTGAACACTTTGCAGTGCATAAACAAAACGACCCATAAAACGCACACATGAAAGGAGTTTCTTCTTACTCCCAAAAATTGACCAAAAGAAATGAAATGTTACAGTAACTCTTAAAAAATGAATATACCAATGGCACACTCACTTACAGAAATACAAATCAATTCGACTTCGAATGCGTGCAGACATAAAGTAACATGAATAAAAATGGAACACAAAGCGGTAAACAAATCCCCACATGTCAATTAGCATTACCTACTCAGTGTTTACTAAACCTGCACGCCATTTTGTAATTGCTTTGTAATTGCATAATAACTTAAACCGGTCTGTACACTTTAAACGCTGTGTTTCAATATCTACTTACTATAGAAAGTAAGTGCATCCTATATAGAATAGGCGGCCGTACAAAATGAATTGCGTGCGCCCGCCATACAAAGAAAGTAGCGATTAAGTGTTACGAACGAATTAAAACAAGTTTCGGTCCCATTATATGTGGGATAATAAATACGTTATTTATTGCTGCGAAATATTGATCTTTATTAAATATGGGTTGCCTCTGAAACTTGATGGGTCTGTGTGGGAGAAAAGAATATCACCCTCCTATAAAAATGCCTGTTTATGGTTGAGATGTTGGTTTGCGTGGAATTTTAGAGACTAGCTAAAAATGAGAGCACTCGCACAATCCGTGCTGTGTCAGATTTTGTTTTCTTCAAAATCTGCCGTACTATAGAATTACCTATACCTAAAGAATATTTATAGAATAAACTATAGAATTACAACTACAGAATTACTATACAATAACCCGTGCACGCAGATGGAGACACGGAAGGAACGACAGGACAAGGCGCTGATAATAACAGGTTTTGGAGTCCTGATATACTCAATTCGATTAGCAACTTCGTCGTTATAACCGCTTCCATACAGCATTCACCAACTTTGAATGGTGTTTGGTCACCCTTGCAATGTCGGCGCCTAAAAGTACATTTCCACAGCAAGCCACCGATAAAACGCACACATGAAAGGAGCGTCTTCTTACTCCCAAAAATTGACCAAAAGGAATGAAATGTTACAGTAACTCTTAGTCACCCAGTGCTTGTAAAGTGACCAGTCAGCTGGTGAAGCAACACATTTCAATGACATGTCATGAAAAGTAACGCAATAATACTTTCGTATATACACTGAACGCTTTGCAGTGCATAAACAAAACGACCCATAAAACGCACACATGAAAGGAGCGTCTTCTTACTCCCAAAAATTGACCAAAAGAAATGAAATGTTACAGTAACTCTTAAAAATGAATATACCAATGGCACACCTTCAGGAAAGCAGCCACGATATAAGGGTGTATGATATCCGCCATGAGGCAGGTTTCATGAATAAGAAGTGGGAGGCAGATTTTGAATTATACAAATAATACAAAAGAGGGTTCTGTACCTCATTGCCATGTGTACACTAATAAATTGAAAAATATAGATTTGGTGACCAGTCGACTACCGTACTAATACGTACATCGAATTACACGTTAATTATTTTAAGACATGCTGAAGAATCTTCAGTTCATGAGCTAAGCTTTTGTTGTACCCCTGTTTCAAGAACCAATTTGAGTATTCCGACCGAATGCCAGGCGGGTTGTTTGCCGACCGGACGAAAAACAGCAGGAAGCGACGAATATTGTTTTGAGGTTATGCATGCTCCATCCTAAAGGTGGAAGGTTCAAAACAGTAAATTTTTTACGCACGTGGTTACGTTCAGAACCGCAGTTATCTCTTTTACCAAGGTTTATAGCTCTGAAGAAGACACTAAGAATGGCTGTTACATACCAGCCACCATCGCTAACTAGTGTCTTAGGTTCTTTTCTGTGAAATTATACACTCATGCTTTCTGCTTCAGGTTTCTGGATATATCTCTCAGTGCCATAGAAGGTTGTGCTGGCAGAGCCGTACCTCCCCACATCGCGCCCTGCGTCGACTCTGCGACAGCTTTGGGGCGGGTGCGGATCAAAGTGTCAAAAGCTTGGCAATTGGGCCTGATCGCGGCCCTCCTGAGTCACCTCAGCCTAGGGTAATGAATCGCTATCAAAACGATAAATTACTCGCACTGAACCATTTTAGACGGGGTACATGCAACCTTACAGTAGTAAATATTTCTCCCGTATTTAGAGAGATATATCATTGGATGCTTTCAAGCAGCTTATTTTGGTTCACTCATGGTTCAAACAGCTCAGTATATTACTTTTTATCTGGATTTTAGGGTTAGCACTTAACTTTGTGCTAGCGTGAAAACAGCGGTAACACATTTTCTTCCTCAAATAACTAGTGACAAGCAAAATATACCACTGCACTGGTTTTCCCACAAATCAACTTCAGAATTAGCAGGCTTGAACCCTTTCAGCTTTCTATTGTGACCTTTGAACTCTTAGTATCCAGCACTTCTAAGCATTTTGCTATATCATTTCCCTTTCAAAACAGATTTAAAGAACGGTCAAATTGCCAATCTTTAGCATATCGCCCTTGTTTGGCCGGCTTCATATCTAAGTCGCCACGTGGGCGTTTTCCGAATATCTCAGAATATAGCGGAACAATCATGGCCACGCAATATAGCTGCACAGTTGGGTGTGGTGGTTGGGAGTTTGTAACCAGGGATAAAATGTTCCGCGTCCGCAGATATATGGCGCCGATTGATCAGCCATACTTAACAAAACAGGGTTCTTTAGAGGGTCTCTGGTATATAATAAATTCCCGAAACAAGTACTTTGGTTTTTAAAGTGTATTTCATGATCAAAACCCGGGTAGTATACAAGGTGATTCTCAGGAAAACACCAAAACTAACCATTTCTCAACTATCCAACAACTGAGAACTGAAGAGAATGATGTCTGTATGAAGCATTTTTGTATTATATTTATTAGACTTAGTGAGACACTTGCCTTTTATTATCGATTTGTTGTAGTTTTTAGGTTTTACGGTGAACGTGCTGAGATTTGTTTGTATAGCAGTTTCTGTACATTTTCTGTGCTTTGCTGCCACATTGTGTGCGCTGATACAGCCAGATAAAATGTATGGCGAAAGAAAAGGCTGTTATTTTCGAACTAGCTTTCACATGCTGCAAACCAAAAGAATGAAACCTACCGTTTTCTTTCAGCGTGAACTGCTTAAGCTTCACCAGAAGTGCGACCCATACCGCCACCACGAACAGGTAGACGAGAAGGTCAAAGAGCAGATGGCAAAGCGCGTAGCACCCTCCAGAAATTCCGCACATGAGCTGCAACTCGCGGATGCCGCTCGTGCGTTCGTGGAAGGGAAACACTAGGAAGCTGCATATACTGATTATGAGGCAGAAGTAAAGAGCGGCCGTGATCAAAAACGCATATACAATCTTAATTAAAGAAGGGGTCCACCCTTTCAATGGGGCCTGGGTACTCGTTAGACAAGATGGCAAATCGGTAGCTGGCACTGATGTGCGCCACAGTGTCCCCAGTGTCGGCTCGAAGCTGCGCTTGACTCAACATATTCTTCAGGAGAGGTTTTGACACCGGACGTGTCGGATTGAAGACGCCGAAGACCCTGCGAGAGGCAAACGAGAGACAGTATGGTTTTCTAATAGTGTTCCTGGGACAAAACGCACGTTTCTGCTTATATAAATAAAGAAACTGAGACTACAAGACAATCAATTTCTGAAAAATATTACTCGAACTCAAGCTTAGCAATTGAATTCTGAGCAGAAGTTATAGGTTGATGTGGAGCTAAGGGATGCTTTTTGTAGTGCGTGGTGTTCCTTCATAATTCAAAAGCATAATTCAAAAGCATTCCTCCTTTTTGCTACTACATTCATTCTACATCGAAGTGTTATAATATTCAATAACTGCAGTCAAGCGGGGAACATTGGTTTGGCACATGAATTCCTGCTTTTAGTATCCACATTTAAAAGTTAGAGAAATCTGTCTTATTGGTAACTTTACTGCAGGTATTTTAAGGAAGCCACACGTGAAACATCACGCTGCATAGTTCTGTAACAGTAATAGTATTTGTGGCATGCGTTTAAGCATTCATGTTTCATATAAAAAAATGTATTAACACCTATTCTCACAATTGTCCACTGACGCCAAAGTGTTCTTTTCGTCCTCACCCCTCCACAACGGCCATCCTATCGAGACGGTAAGAAATGGGCGAGGGCGTTGGGAAGCTTGGATTCGGTGGTGCACGAAGCCATTCTTTTCTCGGGCTGAATAGGTCACCGGGGACCTGCCTACCACTTTCGCCACCCCTACATTGAATTAGCCGTTGAAACAAGAAAAGTTTTCTCTCCCTTCCTCCCTCCCTTCCTCCCTCCCTCTTTTCCTCCATCTCTCTCTCTCTCTCTACAACGAATCATTTTAAATTTGACTGCAGTGTACATGCAAATGTATTGCTGAGTAGGCACGCCCTAAACAGAAACGTACGGACTCCGAAATCTGTGTGTGATGATCCCGTGTATGGTTAATGAGCTTTTCACCTTCTTCGTTCACGGCAATACTGCTAGCGGATTGTGTATCGTGATTTCGTTTCCTTAAGTTGTAGCACGTCCAAGCCTAAGCTACCAGACAAACCATCGCATTTACACTACTCAAAAAGCAATGCTTCCTACTAAGAGAAATATTTGGAAATCTAGTATAAGATGCACATTCCAAGGTGATAGCATCGTGTTTGCCCCATGGCAATAAAAATGTTCTCAGTACTATGCATTCAAGGTTTTGTGAATCCCGATAAGGGTTAGAAACAAGCAAAATTAAGCGACAGCGTTTCCCAGTAGATCTCTGCTGAGATATGGCCATCGGCCGGCATGTGACACAGCGTCCGATAGAAATTCGCGTCAGTCAGGGATTTCCAGACGATATTGTTGGACAATGAATGTTTGCTTTGGCCTTTAAAGGGAAGCTTTCGGAGTAGATTGAAGGCGTTTGTGTGCATCAGAAAACACAATCGTGTAATGCCATCTTTTTTAGGGAAGACAAAACTCTCCCCGTGATCGGAGTCCAACCTGGGACCCTCGCTTTAGACCGCAGACTTTGAGTTAATTTCGCAAACTCTTTTTACAGCAACCTTCAGACCCCAACTAGTGTGGTTAGGCTGAAAGCTTTATTTGTAAGCCTGACTTTCGACAATCGAATATTCTGGCTTTGTGCTGACGCAAAAAGAGAGAACGAGACCTGCTGTATTAAGCTGTACAAACATATATCGGTCACTGTGATCTGTTCTCCAGTTGAATTGGGATTCATGCTGGACATGCGCAAACAAAAACAAAATTTCGGTGTGTCAGCTGTATACCGCTAATATGGCTAACTTACAGACATTCAACTCAGCTATGACAAAGGTGGTTACACCACCTATGGTCTAGTCGCCATCTGGTGACTTTTCTTGCCTTCGCGCCGCCGAACAATCTTTCATATTCTTAAGCCGACTCACAACATCTTTTCGATGTACCAGAGCTTCGGGTTGGCTAATACACCGATGCCGCCAAAGTTATGTGTGATTGCAATTGTTAAGCGTAACGACAGATAGCTTTAGAGTGGCTTCTGATAGCACGCCAAGCAACGACAAAAATGCGCAAATCATCAATCCGCAAGACAGGCAAAAATCATAAACGTCAACGTGCTTTTAGGCAGAGCCAGGCCTTCGCGATGCGGGTTCCTCCCTGTACGGCGCAGGAATGAGAATAACGTCACCACATTTATTGTACGTCATGCCGCCTGTACCGGTCAACAGTTCTTGACCCAAAACCTTTGTAAAGCCTTGCATCTCATCATCGCATCATGGCCGTGTTTTTATCTGCTAGGCGACGAATGCACAAAACGACAGATACCGGGAGTAGGCGTTAGCCCACTTCTGCTCTTCTCTGAGGGGATTGTCGTATGCTTCAGCATGACCTTTCTTCGACTGCCAAGAAGAAAACGGGAATGTCCCACAGTGCGGATTTTATTGCGTGGCATACATATCGGAAGATTACTTTGCGGAAAGAGAAGGAATATACTCTTATTGCCGCTATGAAGTAGGAAGATAGGAATGGGGGATGGTTGTTGCTCATGCATGCCGGGGGCATTCAGAGCCCGGGAGTCCATAGGAAGCTGCTGCTTCAATGGCCTTGGTCCCCAGGCCAAGGTGGTTTCCCAGGACATCGCTTGTCTGCAGGAATTTCCACTGCTGCGGTGTTGGTGCGAGGACATTTGTAATGCCCCTCAATAAAGTTGCATATAACTCTTCCGTAAATTTCCGTAACGCACTACACTCACACACGACGCGGTAAAGGGTGTTGGGCGTCCTAGAGCAGAACTTGCAATCGTAGCTAAAGAGTGCGGGGTGTATCCTGCGCAGCTATTTGGCATGTAGAAGTGAATTCATCCCAAGTCTTCGGAATTTGGTGGACTCTGCTTTGGTTAGATTCGGGTGGGGTGGCGGGTGTATCCCTATTCGTAGCCTGAAGTGCTCTACTATACCCCGCTGCATTTAAGAATTGACGTTTATATGACGGCAGAGTGATGATTCTCTATAAGGTTAGAAAACATGCGTGATGGCCTCGGAGTGTGGCATTTGCTGCTTCATAAGACTCAAAGAACTCCCTGCCCGGTGTCCAAAGAGTACAGGTGATCGATAGATTTTTCTGTGATTTTATTCCTCAGATTGTAGAGAGTGCCAACGCTGAAATGCTACCCGTTTAAAGGTTAGGCTAGGGGAATTGCGAGTCGCTGATGACGCAAACCCATACTGTCGTACAAGGAATTATAGTGGTGCCAACTGCAACCGCTGTCTCTTCCGCTGGGTTAATGTCATACGTATTCAGCATTGCGGAGGACTAGTCATCTCGTATTTTGTTTGTTACACTAATCGCAGGTGCCCACTTGGCTCTTGCCGTGTATATCAGAGCACCTAATTATTTTGTTAGTCTTTCTTCGTAGTAGGCTTTTCTAAACGTCTTGACCCTGGCTTAACATCTCCCCTTGTGGTAAAGTTGATGCATGTTACGTTAGATATTCAAAACCATGCTTTATTCACTCAAGGCATAGAAGATGTGTCATTTTTGGTTTTTGGGTGCTTCGCTCAGGTTGCAACCTAAACGACAGAAGGTAGCTCGGCCGGTCCTCCTTTAGTCGCTCAATTTGGCTGTTCATGTGCTCCTTTGTGAGTTTCTGCCATCTGTATTAAATGCAGAACTGATTAACCGTTTCTGCCGAGGTCTTATCTGGTAGCCATTGTGCTAATATCTGGGTTTGCCGAAATAGGTTTTTTTCAGCCATCTTTAGTCCCAAGAGGCGCTGTTGGTGAATATGCCATTTACCAGGGCCTGACGTATTCTGATTGTGTCCTCTTCTTCAGCTCGTGCTTTTTGCTCGTCACTCCCTGGAATATGTAGGTTACCTGCATGACCGTGGTTTGTAGTTTTTGGAGGATGGCGGCACCTGTCCCGCGTTTTTCAAATGTCAGACCCAAACATACTGCTCCGTCTTTCGGGATGGTCGCGCCGTAAATCACCAACTCTGGGTTTAGAGGCTCCACGAGTGTTCGACCTCTTGTTTGCCAGTTAAATATCAGAATTTTCGCTTGCTCTTCGCAAACAGATGCCACGGATTTTTTCAGGTTGATTTCAATACAATGAACCAACTGCTGCAGGGCATTCTGCTGTGTGCCTGCTGCTACTTCCAAACACCAAGAGTTCTCGTAGTCGGCGCAGATGGCATGCGTGAGACCGCGAATTGCGTTTACATGGTCAAGAGGGTTCATCATTACCAAATTAAAAGGTAATAGCGCAATGACCGAGACCTGCGGAGTTCACCTTTCGGTTACCTTGAATTCGCACTCAGCAGTTTGAAAAGTCTCACCGTTACGCAGAAATACGACAGGCAGCCCCATTGTATTTATAGGCCTTCTCTCGGCATTCAATAGCCCTCACGATCATAAGTATCGCCGCGTGGGATGCGATGTCAAAAGCTCCTTTGACGTCCAAGGCAAAGATGGCGCTTGTTTGTGAAGTGATTAGGTTATCGATGACCTCTTTCCACATCAGCAACAGGGTGTCCTCAGTCGACAAGTTAGGGCGATAACCGTGTATCGTGTCCGATAGCGGGTGATGTAATTAGTAATACCGCGCAGGAAGACACGGATAGGGGCCAGATTTTGGATATACCGAAGAGTGTTACTTTGTCAGAGCATGGCGACATCTTCATGTTTCCTCACTTCCGGCTGTCAGCCACTCTCAAAAATCAAGTTCCTTTTCCCTAAGAAATCATCCTTCATCTTTTTGCTGATGTTGTGCAATATCTTGTTTGTTATTTCGTCTTTTCCAGGGGTTGTGTTTCTTGTGAGTTACGCTAGTGCGGCACCAAAATCGGCCCTGGCGTGTTACTGATAAAGTTCTGGCGTGGGGTTTGAACGGTAGTCCGGGTTGGTTACGGCCTGTGAAGTGCTTTCACCCAAAGATGTCTTTTTTACTGCTCTGAGGACGTGTTTGTACGTCGTGAAAAAGTTGTGAATAGGTTGCTGCGCGTTTTTGCGGAAAGCAGTCTTTAACAAAACTCTCTATTTCGTCAATCTCTTAGAACGCAAAGTTATCACAGGTTATCCTCTACATCTCAAAAAACTCCTGCCAGGTGCCTCTGCATGCACGAGCAGTTCCCATGGGCTCCTTATCCGAAGCGAAGTGGACCGATTACAGCAACTTTTTACTAAATACACCGGCACCGTACGATTCGCCACGTCAAGCGTATCAACCCGCCACCAACCTCAGAAGGATCGGTCAACCCATGGTTCAGTAATCGCCACCCGAATCTTTTCCGATTCGCAGCATTTGCTAGGGCTGATCTGGTCTAGCGCCAGAGCCCCGGCTGCGGTGCACTCTGGGTTTGTGCCTATGACCTCGGCCAATGTGCCACATGAACTATACCTCTCAGCTGTCGACATCGTATCCGGGGAAGGATTCAACGCCCCTGAGCATACCAAACTCGAATGGGCAACTATACGCCACCGGCAACGCAGATTTCTAAACGGTGGAAGTCAGCACTGAGCATCGCCAACAACGACCAACCAAGTGCACCGAATGAAAGGGAGGTAGCATATCGGCTGGCGTACCCGCAGTTTTTCCTGCCATTTTGTTTGCGGAGCTACAATGGTTGCCAGACCAGGAATTCCCTCCCCGAAAAAGAGCGCCGGCAGGGGGTCTCAAGTTTATGTGACACCTTAGCCTAATGTACACGAGCTTTTCTTTTTTTCTCTCTTCGTTTGCTCCCTCTTTGCCCCCGCTATCCCCCTCTCTCTACATCTCTTTCTCTCGCCCCGTCGATGCCAATTCCTCTTCGCCCCATACGTTTGTAGTAACTCATCTGAGGACGAAGCTAAAAAAAACGAACCCGCGCCCGAGCCCATCCCGCGGCGCAAGCGCTGAGGGGTTTGTAACCAGAGCGGACAGACAGATCCGCGGCCTTCGCGCGACCAAATACGTTGGTAGTACCCGCGAATATATCATGCGAGGAAATCAACACAGCCGATGCTGGAACTGGAGCGCATGCCTCTTTCGTACATGCGAATGTGATAAAAAAAGTGTGAGTGGCCCCAGCACACACACAAACTGCTAACTTCAAAATCAACAAATTAATGTACTTCCCCGGATATGATTGAAGAACTACCTAATATCAGGGCTGAAATCACCTTCGTCATGCAAGAAAATGCATGCTTGCGGCAAAAGAATAGGTCACTCAAACATCAGATCTAGAACCGTACTCGCAAAGACCGCGCTCCGAATCATCCTCCGCTCAAACGCAGAGCAGCCCCCGACGCTACCGAAACGGCAGCCGAGAAAAGAATGCGGAACGAGCAAAGACACCAGCAGTGCGCCACCCTTGTCAAAGCCAGGCATCCTACAGGCGGACTCTAGCAGAAAAGAACGAATACCTAGGACTCCATCTAGCTCTACAGGAACATTTAGCCACCTGTGTATCGAGCATGACATCCAGCATTGAGGAACTCCCAAGCGAAATTCACAGGTACATGAGTGACATACCCTGCGGCTTCAATAACCCAATGGGATTCAACTCCTTAGTAACTACGCCCTATGAGCCTGATAATTATTAAATGTACCAATACCATCGGGGTTTGGTACTGCAGGGGCTTTAGAAAAAAAGAAGAGATAAGAAGAAAGACATCCCTCTCGCGAGGGGCACGATCAAATGCACAGCATTTCCGAGGGGGTGCGCCGGCAAGTCGTATCTCTCGATCGCGGGACCCGTGTCGCCATCTTTCGGAGGCGCGGGACAACTTGTGGCGCTTTCGAAACAAACCAGAAATGAGTGAAGGATATAAGGCGCGTTCGGTGCATCGAAATCTGTGTCGGTTTCGTGGCTCAGTCGGTAGTGCGCCGGGCACCTTGCGCTCCGCCCGCGGCGTCATGGGTTCGAAACCGGGCGCCGGAAACTGTTATTTCTTTTATGGTGTAGTGGCCTGGCTGCGGACTACGACAAGGCGCGCCTGCGGACTACGACAAGGCACGCCTACGCCGCGTGACATTGTGAGTTACTAAAATGCTATGCATTTAAAACCGTAGCCTCATGCAGCGCCCCATTCAGTGGTTTGACTCTCCCGCAGACGTCACAGCCTTACAAAAAACAGGCACGATCGTTAAGCTTCCCGGATACACAACCTGGAGTAAGATATTAAGCCCAAAACCGCTGTTCTACTTACAAATTATCTTACCAAAAAGCACCCAATTCGGCAGCATACAAATTCCCCATGAGCGAATCACGATTTTCCTCAGGAAAACAGTAATCTCCAAGCTTTTTTTTCGCAAGATATCTTGCAACCCCAAAGCACAAAATTATAAATTCTACATTTTATTCTCCCTTGCTCGGCAAGACGCTGGTCCACGTGGCCGGCTTTGTTGTAGGTGATTTCAAGCATCTCTCATATCGCGGGGCTGCCCCAGCTATAGAAAATAAGGATGGGACGAGGGACCAGGTGCAAATCAATCGTCTCTATTTAGAATCAGGAAATAACACCCTGAATAAATTGGTAACAGTGTTCGCTGACACGCACCCCCCGGAACTCACATTTCCCCTAATATCAAACACACCCAATAGACAGTCACCGATATCTTCCTTGGGAGTGATCCCTACATTATCAAACCGACTTTACCCTCACTCTCCATAAAGCACATCCTCGACAAGAGCATCTCAAACTGGGACTAGATTGGATAAGCAAACACCATCAAATCTCAATGCTTGGGTAAAACAGCTACTTGCAGACACACGACCCGCAAGAAGAACCATAGACCCAGAGATATAAACCCGCCCCTGCACCTGTGGGAGGCATACAAAAGCATTAAATGAGGATGAAGAAGAGGTACACAAACTAGGCCGTAACCAAGCATAAATGCAGAGTAAAATTTAAAAGTACTGTTCCACTTTCCGAGAATAAATTAGGCCAAATCTTTTTACAGATGCATATTAACCTGGGAATGAGACGCACTGGCAGCTTTTGAAGTATTTTTTAAAACCCGAACCACCGGAAAACGGAACAGGTGCATTGCCTCACTATGATCATGCAAACGTCTGCAGGCTCGAACTAGGACCTTTTGAGAAAGTCAAATTTTTACGTCCCAAAGCCGCCTGCATTCCCCTTCCCCCATATACCGAATAAGCTAACGCTACTGTGGAATATAACAGAGGCATGAGTCAGTGGAGCCCTAATAAAGATTCGGCCACTGTCGGCCCCAGGTCCGGCCCAGGTAACTATTAAAATGTGCAGAAATCAAGATGACCACTTTATCACTTTTCTCACGGAAAACATTAACCATTATTGATAATAAGGCGCTCTACAGCAATCGTGGAAACCTGTAAAATTGCATTAATGTCCAAACCCCGGAACTCACAGGCATTGAAAATCTTTGAACCTTTTCCCTTACATTCTGTTTGGGGATACTCTTCCAACACATAATCCTCATGCGGCTAGTCCCCCCCCCCTTCGAGGCTCCAAAGCTACCCCACACTCCAGGAGAGGGTTCCGTGCTGGCCTGTGAACACAAGATGTCATCCTCCAAATTTCCCGAGAAATCACCCCGCGAAATAACCTGCACATCGCAGGTATTGTATCTCACAAAACGAGTCACTCAAAACCATAATCAAACAAATGCAGTCTACTGATCTGAGAGCGCGCACGTATAACTACATACGCAGATTCATCTCCGGTCGAACTGCAAGGATCCAAATGGGGGCATTACTTGATACATGGTTTATTTTCAACTTCACTGCAAAAGAACCCCGCTGGGAGCGGTGCTCTCACCTCTACTATTCAACCTGGCAGTAGTAAACCTTCCAATCAATTAGAACAAATTCCCTACCACAGGTTCAGCCTATAAGCCGAAGTTGTCACCCTGTGGGTCATGGGCACCAGGGATTCGCCCTTATAATAAATTTTGCTGGCAAGTGCTCAGTCGTAGTCCAAGAATCTGGACGATCAGGCCTTTTCTGGTAACTTAATCAGTCATAACTGTTTTTATTACCCCATAAAATAAATTATGAAGTTTCTCTGGACCTTAAAATTGAGATGGCCAACACGCAGATCCCAAATGTCCGTTTACTGAAATTACTCGGGACAAAATTTTTGCGATATCGAGCCAACACTCACTTTCTTCATAAATTCGTACAGCTTTTTACCGAAACTATTGGGCTCATTAGCCGGATGTATAACGGGGGCATGGGACTAAAGGAGGTAGAGAAGATCCGACTAATCCAGGCGTTTGTTATCGTTGGGATCACTTACTCGCACCCCTATTCGAACCTCAGTAAAATTTAATTAAAGAAAGTCAATCGAAGCTCATCGAAGCCCATTTATCCGATAAGGTGGCCAGCGAATCAAAAACTCGCACTCGGCCTCACATTATCACCCAATTAGAACTAACCACTATCGGTGACCTATAAGAAAAATCTCCCCTCTCTAGCGACATTCATTTCAATCTCATCATTCCACGAATCTCTCGCAACATGCATCCTATTTCCAACGTGGGCAGTAGAGAAGAAATAGTACGAGCTCTACACAAACGTCTCCCGCTCCAACCCAATGTATTATACCATATTTTCTGGTCTATAAGTCACACATTTGTTAAAATGGCAACCCCTCAAAACTTTTTTTAAAACGTAAGTAAGTTGCACCAGGGTGTGGGACGCACCGGTGTACAAAACGCACGTGTTAATCAGGTAAACTCATACAGGATCAGCTAGAAAGTGCGCCGAAAGTACATGAATATTGCAGATGCCGCCTCTGAACCCAATTCCCAATAAGCAGTGCGAGACGTGTTGCGTGTTGCACGTGCACCTACCATCCAAACTGTATACAGAAAGTACTTCTCAAAAATAGTTTATTGATACACACTGATCGCATGTACTTCCAGACAGCGTTTAGGTAAAAGCATCGTAGCCTTCTTTCTCCAGCTCGATGGCAAATATTTTATGTGTAGACCATATAGCTATGTCTCTTAACAACCACTGACCTCACGCAGCACACACGCATCTTTTCGAGCGCCGAATACGCGCGGCTGCCACGTACAGGATTTATTCCATACATAAGTCCATACATTTATTCCGTACAGAAGATATGTGGATGCTGCCGAATATAGGCACTACCAGAGTCCGTCAATGCTTTTCTACCATGCCTACGTAACCGCTGTTATTATTGACCCCGATACACCCCTCACCTTCCTGACTGTTAACATTCCCCATTCAGCCCCAGTGGAGGAGGCGGTGGTCATTGGATTAGCACTCTCAATGAGGCCAATCCGATCAATCATAATATCGGATTATGAAATGGCCATTCGAAATTTTGTTAGCGGCCTAACATCGACACTGGCCTTCAAAATCCTGCAACAAAATCTATCCAATTCCTCTGTAGAGCGTATGTGAACTCCGGAACATGGTGGTCTCGAGAGAAATGAGGCTGCCCACAATGCGGCTCGAGGGCTTACGATTTGAGCCGGTTCAGTCCCGTTCCGTACCACGTGGTCTAATCACCCAGCGACCGACTAGTCACGTACAATGAATTTGCTACTCATCACTGCCTTTCCTGCCGTAGATAACCTCCCGCCCACATCTAACTAGAACATTTCCAAGAACACGCCTGGCGTCTTCTCCAAGCTAACTCCTTCCCCAATCCCCCAAAATAAACATCATATACCGTTTCTATACCTCCCAGAATTCCCTGCATGCTGTGCCCTCGGCGCTCTTCCTCACATCCTGAGGTGATGTCCTAAATACAGGTCTCCTCCAATTTCTTGGGAAGAGCAGTGGAAGAAGGTGCTTGGGCGTTGCAACACAGAGGGTTACAAACCACTACGGTCAACAGTGCTACCAAAGTCTCCACTCGGCTCGAGCTGGGATCGGCTACAGGCCCTTAGACCACAGAATGGTCAAAAAAGTGTTTGTCTCACTCTCCCTCTCTACGTCTCGGTTTCTCCAGTGCCCACCGGGTGGATTAAACTTTACGTTTTCGTTTTTATTGATTGGTATGCAGTTGTTTGTGATACTTCCCTTGTGATTTGGATTTGTGTGCTTTTCTCCCCAAACAGGAAGTAATGCTTCTTTAGAAAGTTCAGGAAGTAATGCTTCTTTATTGCGGGTGGCCTCTACTTTCATCTCGCCTCTTTTTGGCGACTTCTTTAGAACGAACAATTGTTTTCCGGCATTGTTTAGAGTTAAAGGGGTAAGGCTGTATAACTTTAAATAGGAGGACTTCATTACTAGAAGGTACGCTTTTGTAAAGTTGGCCTAGGCGCACTTCCCCACATAGGGCGCGAAAGGCTATACTATATAATAGGGAAATGCTTGTAAAGATGTCTACACTGTCATCATTGCGGAAATACTGGCGATGGAACCTTAAAAACGCCATATTACACTACTAAACTTCCCTGCTCCATCCGGTATCACAGCTGACGTGTGGGCGATAAAGAGAAGGGAAATCAAACCTCCATACAATGTATAAGTAGTGATTGGTTGACGGCAAGCGCTGGGCTTACATAATTATAGTGTACTCTCTGAGGGGGCCATCGTCATAGTTAACGTTTACAGAGCACAGGTAAGTGCTATGAGACCAGTAGCAGCACTTTGGTTACCCAAACGAACAATCCCATGCGAACTGACAGTGCATACAAGTCGAAACAGAAAAGGAAATAAAACAACCTGAAATGCCCCTTGAAGAGGAGAAATCAGCAAGAGATGATACATTTTAGTTAGCAATAGTCTTTGTGAGCACCTTCCCTAGCGTATACATGCAGGGATACCAATACACGAAAGCACCATGCCTTTCTTTCCTTCGATGAACAGCGCGTATTTTTCTAATTTGACGCAGCAACTTCAGGTGCTGTAAATCAGAAAGTTGCGGTCACAAGATTTATTTTTGGTTGCCAACTTCTCTTGTCTTCCGAATGTGTTGAGCGAGGCTTCCGAAATATGGCAAATCGTCAGCACTTATTCGATTAGTGGCTTCAATTTGGTTGAATATATTAATGCTTTACAAGCACCCCAACAACAATACTTATCCTCACAATTTCATGTTTTTATCCATCGAAGCAAACTACTACTATATGCCCTCAGTACACGAATAGCATTTCCCTGAGAGTTGCGTTGGGAAACGCTCACGTGTATTTCGTGTCCTGCCAGTGCCCCAGAGGTATGAATACTTGGTAATTCCACAGCCTCACAACCTTACGCGGCATCAACTACGTGCACCCCTCGACAGATGTAAAATGAGTATTACACGCGCCTAAACAAGGGTGTTCATTGCCCAGAGCTTACACCAGAGATCTTTCGTTTGAGGACAGTCTGGCAACGGACACTTTGTTATGTACTCACAGAGCAAGCGATTCAAAAAGTCATGCCATGAATAAGCCGTATTGCGTTACTTCAGCGTTTCTCGAAGCTACAAACTCACACTATATAAAAACCCAGAATTTTAAGGGGTTTTCGTGTTTCGATGTCTATAGCAACTCAGTAGTGCCAATGCCTACAGGACCTCAAACACCCTCAAATACCAGTACTTGCAAACCCAAATGAATCCAATTGCCATCTCACATTCCAGGATTTGTTCTTCATGGAGTTTCAGAAATGTCGCAGGACTTACAAACACACAGCGCTAAACTGAGAAGCAGTACTAAAATCGCCAAGTGTGCTATAGAAAATTTCCTATTTGGTCAAATGCAGAGACGTTTCACTGTAACAAAGAAAAGTCGTGGCTAATGCGGTCAATGCACATTCAAAACGCGTATTTTCCTCAAATGTGTTATATATACGCATACGACAGCTCTAAGAAAACCACCAAAACGACGGCTCTAAGAAAACCTCCCAAACATCCGATAGAAAAATTTCTCCCAAACATATCTATTGCAGGCAAATGCAGGCTGACACATACATGCAGGCAGACACATACATATGGTCTCTAAAGCCTAGAAACATAACTTCTTACGTATTCTTGTCGAATTTTGCTCCGAATGCCACGGTGCTCATGTACTTGGTGATGTTCAAAGCAGCTTCGTCGCTTGCTCTTTCTCTCAACACTCTAACGTTGGCTCCCTGTTCGAGCGAGATGTTACGGAACTCGACACAGGCAGATAGGCAGTGGGAACCACCGATGAGAATTGTTGGTGAAATCCAATTCTGCCGGGCCAGATCAAGGGGCACGAATGAGGTGTAGTTCTGATCTGCAAAACCGCAGGCAATGAAACGATATATGGAACATATTGTATGGCTGTTTATATACACAACTTGTTAATAGATGACCTTATTCTAGTTATCTCGGTAGTTCAGCTTCACTTCTATGGACGCTTCTTCTTACCACACTTTACATATGCCGTATTTCTTAAACAAAATATGGGGTGCCCTAGTCTAAACACGACCGTGAGATAATGTTCCATATTTTCCAACATCAATCAACCATTCATAAAAGGCATTAGCAATATCAATGCATCGAAACCTATGATGTCACGTAGCAAGAGACAATGCAGCCTTCTTCAAAGGAAGATTGTTTATTAGGGCGAACTTTTGCAACCCTACCAGCTTGAATACACATGCGGCGTAGCAACTGTCAAAAAACTGACCTGCGATGATGGGTGTCGGCGAATCGAATGCCGCGTCGTCTTCGGTGATGGTATTTATTTTTAGCGTTATTGTGTATCGAAAAGTCGAATTACAACTATACCAGTGGAGATTAAAGAAGATGATTTGAGTCGCGTGACGGCCGGCTGAAACACTCTTCCTGTCAACAAAAGATGACCGTGTGGCTAAAAAAAAAAGAAAATGCAACGCGCCCTTCACTTGGAACAGAGAAAACACCCGGGCGTGGCTGAAGAATGTACACTGGCTGTAAGCCCACTGGTCGTTTCAACATGTACTTCACACCTGAATTTACCCTTGTGACAAATCAGATTAAGGGTACATTACATCGGTGCTTTAACACTATATTTATAAATCCTGTATGCCAATGCGGAAGCATATCTGTGGTTTCAAGCATTAATATAGTTGTTCTCGTGATGCCCGCAAGATTCATCTGATAGGCCGTTAGCGACAGAATTTCGATTTCGTTACTTATGTATTCAATTTATGTACACAGACCTCTACTTATCCTTCGAGTAGGCAACTAGCAAAAGTTATTTCATTATAAAGGAGGAGATAAAACTAAATTAGGAAAAACAGACCCATTAGCATTCTACCAGTACCTTCAAAAGTTTTGAGAAGATCGTACGTAAGGAATCGGAAGCATTTCTGAACTTTGATACTGTGATTAGAGATAGTGAATACGCATTTAGGAAGGATAGGTCCACGGAGCTTGCACTGATCAACCAAAAACAATACATAGTAAATGTTTTTGAACCGAGAAATATTTTAATTGAAATTTTTATAGATATTCGTAAAGCGTTCACTTGTGTGAACCTTTGAGGGTGTTTCATATCTCAGAACAGTATGGCATAGCGGGTCCTATTTATCACACAGAAAATAGTACGTTCAAACGATCGAATAACTTTGGCTCCACTACATGAACTATCGTTTGCGGAGTTCCTCAGGGAAGTATTTTAGGCCTGTTTAAAACCAGGAACCAGTTTTTTGTTTTTTATATACGCGGCCAATACCAACATTATTTGGTCTAGTGAATTCAGATTTATTTACCCGTGCGAACTTACTGTTGGAAAAACTATCAGATTAGTTACACGCGAGCTTACTGAAAGTAAACATTTCGAAGTCAAAGCCATAATTTCTTACCGAAAATTAAATGAATACATTAACGCATTGCCCTCCACTATAAAACGCCAACCGTTGAAATAGTGTTGTTTTATCAAACAATATGCTGTGAGATGATACTGCACACTATTAGTGGTACAAGCCTCGAGGTCTCTGGGATTTATTCTCTGCAACAGGTACATCTTGCCACAAAACGACGAAGTACTGCTATATTCTGCTCCAACGTTTGCACACTTGCAAAAGCAAAAACAACCTTAAATCTAGACTAACTAACCATTTTTTATAAACGCGAGCTTCGCAAGGTTTTTCATTTGCCAGCACCATTCTGATATTAGTTAAACTGTAGCACCATTGTATGGACAACCACATCAAATCTAGACAAACTAGCCATTCTTAATAACGGGTCCTTCGTATAATTTTTCATTTTCTGTACGGCCATGAAACACAACATTTATGTAGGCAACCTCATTTACTAAGCCTATTCAACCTGAACAGGTAGTGCTTAATCTGGAACTACCAATACAAAAAAATGAGAGGCCTTAACTAGCGTTCTCTTCCTGCAAGCACACAATTTTACGAGGCGCCATATCCACAGCACCATAAACCCCGTTGGGAATTGTCCCCCGTTCATCAAAACTACGGCCATAAACTGATATCATATGAACTAGCCAAAACATTAGAGCCACTCAGTGATGAGGGTTTCAATATTGCTGAGTCTACTCTGTCCTCTTTACGCACTATTTTTCCCGACTGCTAAATTTGACGTGAGAATGTACGTTTTAATGTTTTTTCTAATCACTGCTGATATATCTTCGTTTAACAAAAACGCTTGATTTGCTCTATTAGCTTCAGAGTTCTCTTGATTTCGTAGTGTGTATATTTGTTTGCTTCCGCTTTTTTTTTCACCACGCAGACCGTAGTAGAATTGTCATTTTTTCACTAGGATGAGCGTAGTGGAATATGGGAATCTGCCCTCTATTGCGGACTGCTGTCCCTGCCAGCTGTAAGGGTGGTAGAGGCTGCGTCATGCCATTTCGCTTTTACTCCCAGCTCCTCCAGCAATTGCACAGATTGGAATAACAAACATTATAATGATTATTGTAAGGACCGTGACTTAAGGGTGCTGCAATATGTTTACTAGGCGTATCAGCTGTCGTGGAACACACGCTCAGGCGAAGGTGAAAAAAATACCACGAGCCGATGAGAGGTAAGATGATGGTCAGGATGAGGAATGGGATAGTGAACGTTAGGTAACTGCCATACCAGTCAGTGTTCTAACGGGGTAGCGGACGACTAACTGTCCATCTGTAGCAGCATCAACGCAGGGAAGACGACGAAGCATCACTCTGGGGCTCACTGCGTGAGACTCGTGGCGCGAGCAGTCAGTGCTCCCGGGAACTCTGAGCGTGCGGCCAGGCATAGCTGCCGCTGGCCCGTCGGCTGCTGACGTGTTCCTAATATATGTGTTCTGTGGCTCGGCGCTTTTATTTCCTCGTGTTGCCAGAAAATTGGTCCATCTCCCTTCCGTTGGTTCTGATGAGTCTTCGGGATACTTTGAAGCAGCATATTCACTGCACGCCCGCAGAGATTGTCTTTGGTGCGTCGCTCCGCCTGTCGGGAGAGTTTTTCACTCATTCCGTATCATCACCGTGCCCTGATCCCACCGACGACGTGACCAAACTAAGAGGTTCATTTCGCTCACTTCGTGCGCCCGAACCACGATGTCAACAGCGTGCGGATGCTCATGTTCCCAGAGAGCTGACAACGTCCTTCTACGTTTTTGTCCGCCGTTTCGCAGTGCGCAAACCACTTCAGCGCCCGTATGACGGACCCTACCCCGTCATCCAATCGTGCTGATAAGCATTTCACCGTGGATTTGGTTAGCAGACACGACACTATTTCTGTTGATCGCCTCAAACCAGCGTTCATTGAAGAGCCGCTCTCTATACAACAAGACGAATCCACAATACTAAGTGCGGATCACCCTCCCCAGCCACCCCAGTCGCAACAGCCAACAAAACCCACACGACGACCTCAAAAGTATCCTTCCGGCTTACCCCACGGCTCCGCCACTAGAGGGGGGGGGGGGCTCCTCTAGCAGCCTGAACGCAGCGAAGAGTACGAAGCACCACTCTGGGGCTCACTGCGCGAGCCCCGTGGCGCGAGCAGTCAGTGCTCCCGGGAACTCTGAACGTTCGGCCAGGCATAGCTGCCGCTGGCCCTTCAGCTGCAGACGTGTTCCTAATATATGTGTTCTGTGGCTCGTTGTTTTTATTTCCTCGTGTTGCCACACATCTATTTTTCCCTTCGGACGAGGCGGCCACCTGGCCGCAAGTGTAGGCGAAGCGCGGCGCACGAACGGCTTGAGGCGCGAGACGTGCACGACTCCCGTGCCATGGTAGGGGCTGTCAAGTGAGCCACAAGTAGGAGCGACACGATTGTTCCCTATGGAGGTTCCTTCGAGTACTGTATAGAGACCCGTGAAGCGATGCAAAAATGTGTCCATAATCCTGGCCTAGGCGTGTGAGTCCAAAGTAGCACCTCGTCGCCAGGCCGGAACCGAATAGCACGGTGAGTGGCGTCGTAGCGATCCTTTCGATTGTGTTGGCTGGCTTCTGTATTCAGACAGCAGCTCGGCGGCAGTGGTTGAGGCGGGAGTGTAACTGCTCAGAGAGCGGGCTTGAGGCGGATATTGGAGGCGATAAAAAGAGGCGTCGTTGATAAATGGTGGGTCATTGCCGTAGACGAGGAAAAATGGAGAATAGCACGTTGTTCTTAAAACTACAGTGTTATATGTGGATGTAACGAACGGGATAATCGCGCCCCAATTGGTATGAATAGTCTGTATATACGTTGAAATCATATCAGGGAGAATCCTATGAAATTGTTCAGTCTTCCCGTTCTTCTGTGGATGATAGGCGGAGGTAGTTTTACGAACAATGTTCGAGGTACGCAGAAATTCTTTGACAACGATAGATAAAAATGCCCTGCCTCGATCGCTTAGGAGAAAACGGGGGGCTCTATAGCGCAGCAGTATGGAACACAAGAAGGAACCTGCGACCTCTGAAACACATCCAAGGCGTATCGGTGCTGTCTCGCATAACATGTCAAATGTTCTACGCCGGATGCAAACCAGCGGTAGCCAGCAGCTGTGCTGGGCAAAGGTCCGTCAAGGTTGGTGCAAATGGTTTTAAATGGCAAAGAAGGGCAAGGAAGGGGCTGCAAGCGTTCGGCAGACGATAATGTGGATGGTCTGCGCTGTCGACACGAAGTGCACTTAGCGACGTAGCGGGCCACGTTGGGAGAAAGGCTAGGCCAAAAGAAATGACTGCGGACGGAATGATACCTTTTCTCGAAGCCTACGTGACCTGCTGTGGTATCGTCGGGAATGGATTCCAAAAACTGCGGTATGGTGGTCGGCGCAACGGACACCCTCTCATATCCAGTTACGTGATGGTTGATACGATATAGCACACCCTTAAAATCTGGAGCTCTGAAATGCACGACGGAAGTGACTGTGAGGAGGCTGCGTTGATACGGTTAGCAGGTCGATCATAGTGCGGCTGTAGGGGTCTTGTCTTTGACATTCAGGGAGTGTTCAAACGTCAAAGGACGTGCAGTTGATGGCCGCGTTAGGGAGCACCTTGTCTGGTGGCACTTTATTATTTATTTATTTATTTATTTATTTATTTATTTATTTATATTTTTATTTTTATTAATTTATTTATTGATTTATAATACCCTCAGAGACAAATGGTATTACAGAGGGGAGTGGATTACATTGAATAGGACATGCTACATGGTGGGAAGGAAAACATACAGCATTAGTACGATTATAAGCAAAAGTCAGCTTACAAACATAAATACAATAAACAGATCCCGCGTATACAATGTGAGCTACCATTTCATGGATAGGATGTTTGTCATTAATAGCAACAATTTCAGGGGGAAGGTGGTTCCATTCACGAGAAGAACGAGGCAAGAACGACTGCGCAGCTGTATTAGTATGATAGGTGATAATTCCAACCTTGTGGCAGTGCTCGACGCGGTGGGAAAAATACTGGGGTTGCGAAATAGGTTCGTCGCGCAAGATTGGGTGGCAATACAATTTATGAAAAGTTGATAGGCGGGATACTTTCATCGAAGTGACAGAGTAGGCAGGGACAGAACATTTTTCACTGCAGATATACTAGCAGTGCGATAGTAGTTCAAAATATGAAGCGTGTGGAATTATTCTGAACTAGCTAACAATCCCCCTCGGTATAAAACGAGTGCTGGGAATTAGGAGCACGTCTCCATCAGAAAAATGGCCACCACAAACCAAAATTCGTGCCTCACAGCAACGCCTAAAAGAAAAATCTGCACTCGCCACGAAGCGACACTGCGGAACGTCAGGGATGCTGTCTGTAGTCTCCCTAAGGGAGTTCTCAATGTCCGGATTTTGGCAAGAGATAACATCTATTGCAGCCGAGAGAAAATCCCACCCTAGAATCAGTTAGTCGGAGCACCAAGATAAGACCGCGCAGTAGATGTGGTGCTGAACACCCTCTTTAAAAACGCGTACTTTACAGAATCCAGGCGGTTCTAGCACAACTTTATTAGCACCGCTCAATGAGGGGTCAGTGTACGGGGTTATTACTTTTCAGAGCCGTGAACACAAATTTTCGCTGTCGGATATTCTAGCTTCAGTCTCAACAAGGCCATTAACATCACAACCTGCAACTTTCTCATATACTGTATTCGGCTGTATATCTTGAGAAGCTCTTGGCTATTTGAATAACGCAGTTCCCACCCCAAAAACTCTAGGCGCTAGTTTTTAAATTGGTAGTCAGCAGTGTGGGACGGTGTTGTAGAGGAGAGACAGAACGGCGATATGACGAGGGTGTTTGACGGTGACTTGATGACCGCTAGTTGTGAGGCATATAAACTGGCGCGGTATGCGGCAAATGCCATCACGGTGAAGAGACGTACACGTTTCGCGGAGCACCGTAGGGAAAACGGAAGTCACGTTCAAAAGGGGCATAGCTTCGCCTCTCATCCTGCTGACACCGTTGACAGAAACTGGAAATGTGTCCGTGGATTCCGCAATAGTAGCATATAGCTGGATCACTCGAAAAAGCCTGGCGGACAGGTCGGACGCCATTCTACTAAGCTTGTGGAGAGGCTGCCGGGGAGATGGCACCCAAATCTTCATGAGCCAGCGTGACCTGTATAGTATGTCCCTACCATCCATGATAGGGGATGGTAGGAACAGGAACCGGTTTGGTAGGGATAAGAACAGAAGGCATCGTTGGGACGATACGCACCATTGACGCGAAGTCCTGCTTGACAAGCTCGCGCCACTGAGGGGTGTCCAGGCGGATGTTATCCCGTGAGGAAGCAGGTGGGAGATCCCGCTGCAGCTCTTCTCGCATGATATTATGTATCATGGCACGCAAATACACCTATACCGACAGCTCATCGATCCACGTGTCCTGGTTCAGACGTTCAGAGTAGCGCGTCCAGGCGTTGGGACTTCGTTCTCACAACGCGGGCGGGCGCAGGATTTTGGACTGCAAGAGCGTTGAATGCAAAAGGAGCAATGCTCTTCAAGATGTGCGAACTTTGTCGGCTTCTGGCATCGCAGCATCTACGCGGCGACAAAGACCACGAACGTCCTCAATGCATAAGCAGTACCTCTCTTCAGAGGGTTTGATACGGAAAGCTAGCTTCCTGTTGGCAACTTCCGAAAAATTGCTTGCATATCCGAAAATCTTGCGCAGCTCTTGCTTAAGCTGGCCGAGTTACTGACACGGCCGTCCTGCTTGAGTAACCGTGTTTTTTCCACCTCTTTCAAGGAAAATCCAAGAGGGGTAGGCGTCAGCCGTTTGGCTACCGCATGGCGTTTGGTTGTAAACGACGACCGCAACGGATCTCCAGGGCTTCGGCAATCGTAGAGGACGGGATCGACGTAGACAAAACTCGTGAGGATCGGGAGGGACAGGTGCTGCAAGACGTTGAATAGGCGTAGCAGTCGTCGCGCAATACACGCTCAGCCGAAGGTGAAGAGATAGACCACGAGCCGATGAGACAGAAGATGAGGATGAGGATGACTTTGACATGAAGATGAGGTATGGATATTGACCATTAGGTAACTGCGGCAGCAGTAAATTGTCCAAAGGTAGCGCACGACTGACAGCTAACATTTGTATTATTATTATAATGTTATTACTAATTACTAATATGGTTGTTGTTTGTATTATTATTATTTTTATATTATTGTATTAGTTATTTCGGCAAATTCCATCGTGCTTAAAAAGATCACTCGAATTTTTTCTGTATTTAGGTCTGGTGATTAGTAAGCCCTTAATAAGTATCGCCTGATGTGACGCCATGTGTGGACTCAGAACTCATTGAGTCAGGAGTGCCCGAAGTTCTTGCTGCCTGCATTAAGAACGTTCGGATGCCAAGCCAGCAGGGCTTTTTCTGGGGTCGATCGATGGTTTCAAATCTCGCCAAGTTTATGACACAAGCTTCGGCTGCTGATTTCAAAAACGGTCAGTTGGATGCCATTTAGCTTCCCCTTTGTAAGTAGTTTGATGAAGGTAACCAATAATAATTAATTAACCAGATTACTCCGTCCAGTGTAGATACAACCCTTGTTACCTTGTTGTCCAACTATCCCATTGACCGGTTCTTTTATGTAGGTGTAAAAAACAAAAAGTGCTCGTTACACTGCAACAATAGCTGTACGTAAACGTTCCGTGCTGAGTTCACTATTGTTTTCTATCTTTATCAACGATGTCTCAACACCCTTGACAAAATCTTCATCTCCACTCTATGCCGATGATGTGCAACTACGTAGGCACGTTAGTGCTGTTCATAGCTGCCGTGCCTTTCAGAGTGATGTGTGTGAATAATCGGCCTGGTTCAGCAGCAACTGTCCTATATGGAACCTTGGTAAAACATAGTTTACCACGTTGAGCCGGAAAACCCATCGTCTACTGCATTCCTGCAGTATTGAGGGATCTCCACTGTGAAGGGCTGGGAGCTTGGGGGGCGCGGGGGGCGCCTTTTCAACAGAACCCTCCCTCTTTCTCCCCACAGGCTCATCACCTGGCGAGCGCTCTACACTCTTGAAAATGTGGGTCGGATGTCAGAGGAAATCTCTTTTCCCGATCCATTTATAATGCTATGTAATACAATATGTCTCTTTCAGTTATAATATGCATTTGTTGCTTGGAAAGGCATCGCCAAATTTATTAGTGGATTAACAGAACGTGTGAAAACGTTTATGTGATGGCACCGCCATCACAAATGTGAATGTGGTGGCACCGTCATCATATTCACAGGCCGGGTACTGATTCTGTCTTACCCATGATTCCGACCGTTCCTTAAGGTACACGCGAATGGGTACGGACCTTAGAGTCCCTCACAAAATTGTTCACGGGGGCCTTTCTTTTGTAGACCTGCTTAATTGTTTAGAGTTTAGTGTTCAACAAAGGTGCCCCAGGTCGCATCGCCCGTTCTTGACAGCTGCGAGCAATACGAATCACTCTTCTGTGCGCAGAACTCAGAATTCTTACAATCGCTTCTTTGAACACCTTTAGATCTTTCAATGTTCCTTTAAAAGGTTCTGTACTGAACTGTTTAATACAGTATGTTAAGGCTTTATGATGTCTCTGCCGTTCTTTTTTTTCTTGATAGCTGGAATCCAGTTTCTCGGTGGTTTTCTCTAACACACTGATAGTCCCCTATTTTTGAAACTGTTTCCTGTGATTTGTTTCTTTTTTGTGTCTATACTGCGGCCATTGTTTTTGTCATTTTTTTGTTAAACTTTGTTGCAGTGAAGGTTATGTTGTCCTTACAACAAGCATAGCCACAAATGGGCCATTTTTTTACTAGTACCCACCCTTTACTCTGCCTGTGTTTTATTTTTCATGTTCACTACTTCAAGTTGTGTGTGTCTCCTCACTTATGGCTGAAAGTTGGGCTAGTTGGTGTTGACTTAGAACCATTTTGCGAGCGAAAGATGAACAGGGACCTATAAAAAATTGACGGGACACTAGTGTCCCGTCTACTTCTTTCTAGGTTCCTGTCCGTTTTTTGCTCAAGACCACGAATATCTAAATAAATAAATAAATAAATAAATAAAAATAGTTCTAAGTCTTCTCCGATGTGTTTCTTGCAATACGTTGATGGTATTTTGTTTTTATGTAACTATTCGTGCACAACACTCAGGTCTTTGGCTGTTCTGGGCACGCAAATAAACGTGAATTATTGATTCATTGATTAGTAGCTTACCATGCACGTCTCAAGTACCGCTTTCTATCCGTAGCCAGTCCTACCGCAAGAAGAGTGATCCTACCGAGCCTTGCGATGTTGTTGTTTTAGGAAAAATAAATATTACGATTCAACAATTGTTTGTATGTTTTATTTTTGGTTTGAAGTTAATAATTTACTAAAGTAGAGTAATGTAGGGAGGAGTTTCTGCTTCGTAAGGTTGATGAACGCTCGATGACAGATGGAACATGTTTTTCAACTTTGCATTTTCAGTTAGAGCTGAAGACTTTCACGTACGTCCTCAAAGAAAGGGCAGCTGCGCAATAAAGTTCAACTCGCCTTCAAAGTCGATGGTGATGTCACTTGTCCTTATGAAGGTTGAGAAAATGAGGCCAATGAGAAGCCCCACAAGAAAGAGTGGCTGGTTACGCTTTAGGTGTAGGAGCTGCTTGACAAAAAGTGCGTAGAACCACCGCCCCGGCGACATGTTCCGCCTAAGACCCCTGGCTGCATGTACAATTGCTCCGTCTGCAAGAACAATGAATTCAAGTAGCAAAACGTTTTGTAATTACTCAAGGTACCGAATAACCGGTAGTTTTCCAGGGAAAAACATGCAGTAGGAAAAAAGTAGCCGAACGCACAGTAGGCAAAAAGCAGCAGCACAAATATATACCGAGAATAACCGCTGAAATATTGATATGCACTATAATTCGCTACTTAGAGCACATCAAAAAGTAGAAACATATGTTCATGCAAAAACCTACGAAAAAAGGCAGCCCAAACTAACGAAAGTGCGGGTGATAAACGACTAATCAAAATGCTCTCTATGGGGTGATAGGAAGTAAACTTTGTACTTTTGATCAATGACTGCAGCTAAATAGGTTAGCTCAGCGAGTTACTTTTGCCGTACAGGGTAATATTTGTTCTACATTTTGCGCAAAAGATACCGCCTCACATTTTTCTGAGATGCTCTTAAAGGTGTCAAGAAAGGCTTTATTTCATGGCTTCATTAATTGATGTGCCGTGTTAGAAAGAACTCCCACAATACGATGGCACAATTTGGGACTTTCTATATTTCAGCAATGAGCCACTTTTGACAGGGACCTTATGTAAAAGCGGCAAGCCTTAATATAGGATGAACAGGACATTTATGAAAAAACTTTGAGAAACTAGTAGCGAAATAAAATTTCGGAGGTTTTAGCTAACACACGTTTTATGTCTTTAAAAGCATAATAAATGTAATAACACTGGAACGTGTTACGTGCATGCAAGGTATCCTAAAGAAGGAAGAGCACCAAGGAAAACGTTGTAAAAACGTAGTTGGGTTCTCTAAAGTTATTTTGCGAAACGTGCCTTTGATTACATGTATTATATTAGGATTCATTTTCCACAACATTCTACATTTCATACCATTGTTTACCCATGAAGACAAAACACAAGTTTGTAATATTCTAAAGATTTCGTGTTTTATAGTGCCCGCAGCGCTTTTCTGAATGCAAACGATGCTTTATTAACTGAGAAATAATAAATACGTTAAAATTTCGATTTTCCCGCTATATCGTGCGTTTTTGTGGTCTGCATTGATATCAGAGGGCCGTGTTTACCGTTAGCGAACCTAGACGGCGCCACCCTACCATGGCTAGCCGTTTTCTCCCTTCAGGTTTGTTTGTGAACGTATTTGTACCTGGCTTGTTTTGTTCGTGGAGACAACCGTTTGGTGAAACATGGTGCTCGCTCGACCAATACGGTCACGTAAGACATCGTCGCTTGCGCCAATCAGCCAGTCTCGTCGGAAACAACCCCAAAGCCCCGCAGTCCTGTGCAGCTAAACCAATCATTGTGCGCGCAGTACCAAAAGCAGTACGCATCGCTACTTCTATGTTTACGTGTGCTTTCGTAACTTCCACTGTTTGTCCCACCATTCATCGGGCCTTCAAAAGAATATGCCGTAAATTTACGCTCAAATAGCTCGTTCGACCAGGTTATAAGCTCTGCTTAATTTGCGTTGGCTTATGCCGCCCTCCGCCAATCACAGAGCTGTACGGTATGCCATCATAGGTTCGTTTGCGGAAAATGAGCTAGTGGGTCGCATGACCATTCCCTTTTTTCTTGATTATGAAGCTAATTTGAGTGAAGTTTACGTTAAACGTGGTTTCAGTATGATTCTAACGAGGCCATCTCTTGAATGATCCAAAATTGTGTTTTCTCTTCATGGCTCCTTTAATATTGGACAAAGGAGTGTCCGATGTACCGGCAGTTTCCTTATAAATCAGACCAAAAAAATAGACTGACTGAAGGGCGAATGTAAGTCGATATGTCCCTGTTTTCAAAAGAAAAAAAATTGAGGGACCCTGGCCACAGTACTTGGGAACGCCAGAACAAACAGCAGAAAGAAAAAAAACCCGCAGTCATCAATGTTAAAAAACGTTATTACAGTTAATTGGGAAGTATCATAAGCAGGCAAACATAATAGCATCCTACTGAAAACTGTAAAGTTTTCAGTAGTCAGCAATCGGCCATCGATCTCGAAGCCAATTGATATCTTCTGTAAAACTTAAAGGCAGCACTTCACCTTAGCATAATTTTCCATATCTTAGCTTTGAATTATTACAAGATATAATGCCTTCTTAGCGTTTGTCAATGTGGGAATAAATGACGTGTCCCATGTGGTCACAAAAAATGCTAGTAATCACACTGCATTAAGTTGGGCGCTGAGTATTTATGTAGGCATTTGCGGAATGAAATCACACTTTTTAAACGTTCCAATTACACGTAATACATCTAGCTTTATGTGATTACGTGGAGTTGTGTAAGAAATATAACATGTTAGCTTGTGTTGATCAGAAATTTGGAACTTATTTTAACACTGTAAGGTGAGGTAAGTTTGACCCTAGGTTCGCTTGTTGTGCGTACCTAGCACATTTTGGTGTACCTCGGACGGGACTTCTTTGTTCTGACGTACTTCTTGCGAACTGCTGGGATTCCGCGACATGCGCGGGCACCGATTAAGCATTTGTTGGAAATAGCGCGCGCCATCGCGTCGTGAACGCGCGTACGTTTGTGCTGGTGTGCACGCTCTTACGCCGCGCGTATGCAAGCAACGCAATCTGGTTGCTAAGCGTGCAAATGGTGATGCCATGACGTGGCCGTGATGTTCACCTAGCTGTGTTCCTATTGGCCTCAAGCTCCGGTTCCTCTATCGCCTCCACGACGCACGAGTGGCATTCGCCGGGGTTGCCTCGATCGTTCCAAACATTTGGAACTTGCCGCAGCAACGAAAAAAGGTCGTTTTGCCGAACGAGCGGCCCCCATCTGCGCATTCGCAGGGAAAATCGCACCATGTAGAACGTGCATAACTCGGAGTTCGGTGATTTTGCGGACATGATTAAGCGTACATGACAATTCATAATCTGGTAACCCCCAAGCCAAAGTGCACTTTACCTTTGCCCAGTGCAAAACCCACGTCCGCTGTACTAACGCAACGGAAATACTGAACGCTCCTAATGGGATGACAGCGCAGTGTGATAGATGCCGGTTTCATAATGTGGAGGACCTACGTTCGATCAAGAACACGTACAGCGTTTTTTTCTTGCGGGCGTGCACTCCCAATACCTGCAAGTGGGCTCCTTGCGTCATCGCCACTTCTTCTGTAGCACCTGGGCCTAGCAATTTTCTCCTCTCCACTTCCGCTCAAGAGAGATCCGGGTCAACGTTCCGCACGAAGCGCGCGCAAGATTAGGCAGCGACGCGTTTTAAAAGCACATCTAAATCCAAAGATTAGTTAGTTCACAATAAAGACAGCAACACGTATGGCCTGTTTTTTAAAGAATATACGCATCAGAGAAGAAAAGCTGGTTACATTATTAATTGTTTTGTCGCAGATAAAAAAAAACTCAGGGAAAAACAAAGCAGCTGTTTATATTGGGCTACTTTTCTTCCGTCATAGCACCAGTCGTCACGGTCGCTAAAGCATAGGGAGGAAAATGTATGCTTCAGAGTCTTGGAACACAAATCACTTCGTTCCACAGGTGAGCTCTTCAAGCCTTCTTGTGAGCGGATCGTTTACAAGATAATCATGCTCGTAGAAGGGAAGAGGGGACAAACTCTAGGCCAACTGGTGTGAGGTAAAGCGCTGGTGAAGCAAGAGACCACTACCAGGTGTTCGCACTGCTCACCTCAAGAAGAAAATAATGGTAATGAGTTTCGCGGAACCTAACCCGGAACCTTTATCCTATTAAATCCGCAACCTAACCACCAGGTATCCACGAGGCCCGAGGGGTGCAGGGTAGCAACGGCCGGGAACAATCCCTTGTTCAGCCATTGAAAAATACCAAAATCGCTTCCCATGGTCGTAATCAAATTTGGATAAATCACCTTATGAAACCGGCGTTCATACGATTGCGCTATCACCGCATTCTTCACGCATACCATTTTCTTTGGGTTCGTAGCGCTGGCGTTGCCTTTGTATTTTGGCTGAGTTCCATTCCTTTTTTTGTGTTGGTAACTCGTAGTTTGAGTTGTGAACTTCAGGAGGATAGACTCTAATTTTTTAATAATTGCAGATTGCATAAAGAACAGTTCGCTTGTTACCTATCTTTTTTAACACTGAGGAATACCGAAGTAAAGCAAAAATACAGCAAGTGAAGACCACCAGCTTGACTGTTTCCTCAGCCTTCGCATATCAATTGTGAAAATCAGCGTATTCATCCTATCGCTACCATCGAAATCCATCTCGGCCCTAGTCTGCATCAGTCATTTGTTTGTGCAAAAAATAGAGATTTATTCTACACTGTCTAAGACATATAAACAATATATTGATCTTTTATGATGAGTATTCCGTCTTAAAGAACACAGCACTATTTTTTTTCTTGTGTTCTTAGCACCTCATTGTCAATGGGCAGAAGTGCATTTAAAAATAGTAAATGCCCTCTTGTGCGATGGAGTGCTGTTTTTGTTCGGTTAAGAAAATGACCGCCGTCTTAAAAAAAATGAAATAAAAATTTGTGTGACCTTGTGCGGATAGAACACCAGACTGCAGTTCAGCACCGCGATGCTCCACCAAATGCATACTACCAGATTCGTAGTTCCCTATTTTTCGCATGGTCACCATCATCACCAGCCTATCTTCGCCCACTGCAAGGCAAACGCCTCTCCCATTAATCTCCTATTACCCCGGCCCTTTGATAACTGCGACCAATATATCCCCCCAAACATCTCAATCTCATCTGCCCATCTAACTTTCTGCTGCGACCCCAGCAACGCTTGCCTCCTTTAGGGACCCACTCTGCTAACCTTAACCCTTTCGGCCCTGGTGTCCTATATTTAGGACATTAACGAAAAGTCTTCCAGCAATTTGAGAACAAAACGAAAACAGATAGTTTTCTGGAAATAGTTCTTTAAGGATGCCCCTTCCGATTCATATAACTATTGTTCTTTTTTTGCTATAGCTGAACACATGAAAGAGGAAGGCATTGCAGTGAAGACCAAATTGACGTCAGGGTGACTCCAAGCACTGACGTCATAGGTAGATTACATGGCTGTCAATCGAAAAAATTTGCACTACCAGCTTCAATTTTTGTATGTGGGTTGAGTTCTTTCCAAAATTTAGGAAAACAAGCAAATTTTTTTCTACTCGATTTTAACATTCTAATTGCCTAATGACCTAATTAGTTAGCATGCCTGTAGATTACTCATTACATGCATCACAAGCTCAATTTTTTGTTGGAAGCTAATAGGGTACAAGTTATAAAGAAAACACATAGAAAAAATCTTTTCAGTAGAAAGAAAAAATTAAGGGCTGAAAGGGCAGCCCTTGTGACCAACGGTTGTATTGCCTCGCATTACATGCCCTGCTAACCACCATGTCTTCTTATTTTCTACCAATATGTCGTTAACACGCGTTTGTTCCCTGACCCACTCCACTCTCTTCTTGTCCCTTAATTTTACAACTATCATCAGCTGCTCCATTGCCCGCTGAGTCATTTTCAGTTTAAGTTGAACCCCCTCAGCGAGTCCCCACGTTTCTGCCCCATAGGTGAGTACCGGTAAGACGCCGCTGTCATACCTTTTCTCCTTCAGAGACTGTTAAAATAATAAAGGAAGAAGAGGTAGCATGGCAGCTGCCTCCTACTATCACCGTCATTGTAATGATCCATCCACCATTAAAATTCGCTCACTTCCCGCGGTACTCGCCTCGGTTCTTCAACAAAATGGTGCCGTGACCAGGATGGAAGGATTACACCATTGAAAAACCCCATGATAAAGCAGGCCCATTGAAGAGGACGCGGCTGCCAAGAACGACGCATCCCCCAGCTCCTGCTAGAGCGGCACCTCCGCGTACCGCGTGTCATCATGGACCTGCTCAAACGAAAACGGGCTGCTCTACGCACCTGCTCTACACGGATCATAAAGACATGAAGGCCACAATGGAGAGTACCCCGGTACCGATGGGTGAGGTGGCGGAACAGCTAAACATGCTCAAATTGAAAGAGACTTCTTTAAAAGATATGAACAAAGAAATTTAGGGTCGCGTCCCCGCTGAGGAATTAGACGACGAGTTGACAGCCGTAGAACACTACCGTGATTCCATCGCATGCATGAGTTGCCGCGCTGAAAGGCTTCTTGTAGACGCGTGCCCTTTAATGGCGGGTAATGGAATACAGGCTGCCAGCTCACCTCCAGAACAAGTTCAAGTTCGATTGCCTAAACTCGAGATACAACCTTTTCACAGAGAATTTGCTCAGTGGCCTGCATTTTGGGACGAGTTTGAATCTACAATCCATAAAAACCCATCGGTAGCCAACTCTGACAAACTCAAGTATCTACACAGTTATCTAAAGGGGAATGCGCAAGGCGTCATCAGGGGATTACCAACAACTAACCACAGCTACCCCATAGCCATCGAACTGCTGCAGCAACGATTTGGAGACAAGACCCTGATAATCAACGACCACATTAGAAAACTTCTAAACCTGCCAAAAGTAGCCTCCTGCGATGACTTGAGCGGCCTTCAGATGCTCCGGACCATGTGGAGAGCCACGTCAGATCGCTAAAGCATCTCGATGTTCACATTAATTCCTACGGAGTGATGTAAAGGCTGTGCTATTGCAGAGTTTACCGTATGAGCTCGTGCTCAACTTTAACAAGTTAACGTTGACGGAACCATCAGCACGAGAACCGAGATCTGAAAGGCCCGATGAAGTATCGACGTTACTTGACCTCTTGAACCTAGAAGTAAGGAGTTGGGAGATTACTTCCGTTATGACTGGATCTGCAATCGACACACCACGGATGCAATTGAAGGACAACACTCAAGGTTCTGGTTCGACGTTAACCGTTAGGTTGTCCCACAACTGTTGCCTTTTCTGTGAATCGCACGACCACATCACAGAGAACTGCCAGGCTCAACGTACACTAGACGAAAAGAAAGCCAAGTTGAAACAACATGGATGGATGTTGCAGGCGTTTTCACCGCGCCAAGGAGTGCAGGAGTGCGAGAAGGCTTTCATGTAAAAATTGCAATGGACGCCATATCACTTCCCTGTGTGACCCAGCGTGGAAACGCCGATCGCCTGGAAAGATTGCCGGCGTCCAGCTCGTCAATGGAATCAAAGACCTCCGACAGAATGGTTCTGCTTCAGACAGCACACGTCTGGATTACGGGCACTTCACGCAAACATCTGGTGAGACTCTTATTCGATGGAGGTAGCCAACGCAGTTTTATAACCGAAAGGCTGTCGAGGAAGCTACGATCGAATGTACTTGCAGAGGAGGAGATGACGATGTCCGGTTTTAGAAATTCGTCCTTTCAACGCAGGCGACAGAAAAGAGTACAGCTCACCCTCTACAGCCAGTACGACCGTCGCGAATTTGAAATCGAGGCACTTGAAGTTCCTGAGATAAGCAAGGACCTGCCTTGGTTAACGGAACAGGCGATTCTTCAGGAACTTGATGCCAAAGCGATTCCATTCGCCGACTTCTCTTTTGAAGCTCAGCCCAAACCAGGCATTAGCCTGCTTATCGGAGCGGACTTTTACTGGAAACTTGTGACTGGGGACATCCAACGCCTTAGTGAAAATCTCACCTCCGTGAAAACAGTCTTCGGGTGGACGGTGCACGGAGGTGTGACATCAATTTCTCAGATCGTCCACTTCAAAGAAATTAGTAAGCATGCACGTGGCAACAAAAGTGCCTGCAAATGAGCAGAAGAAAACAATTTCGGAGTTTGACCACCTAGGAGTTACGGCCAAGCGAGAACTTTCCGAAGAAAGTACAGAAAACTTCAAAGCTTTCCAGCATGACGAAGATATTGACAACTCCGGCGGGGAAAGCGCGTCTACATCAGAAAACGCAAACCTTTGTTTTGGTGGTGCTGAAATCAACTTTTGCAGATCACACATCCGTCTCGCACGATTTACCGCTTGGCAGAAGACGTTAATTGATTGCTACAAGAAACCGAAGCCTAAACGCGATGGTTATCTGAATATCTGAATTGTTATCTGAATATTTGAAGGGAATTGGATAGCATTGACGCACAAAATGCATGGTCGTTTTCTAAACAACTCCGGTAGCTTAAACATCATAGCTGCGCAGGTTCCCTCGTGGGGAGGCTATTGGAAAAGATTGATTCGGGCAATGAAAGTGTCGATGGACAAGTTCGCTAATGTGTGGTGCTTGCATTTACCACAGACTTTGAGACGTACAATTCATTCAGCGTCTTCAGCGCCTTAAAGCTACAGATGTAACTGTCCTGCATTTTTAGAACATAGCCTTGTGAATGCAACCAGATCCATAATATTTGGCCGGCCGGAGCTTGTTGGGAAATGTGATCTGGTTGAGAAGACGAAGACATCGAAGCCACCTCACAGGCAGCGAGGCTCGTGACATCTTCTTCCTCTACCGAATTACCCCCTCGGAGGTCGCATTAAACCACGGATGGATCATTACAGTTACGGTGATAGTCGGAGGCAGCTGCCAAGCTACCTCTTCTTCCTCTAATATTTTTAACATCCTCCCGGCCGCGGAATAAATGTAGGAAGAAGTTTGACATAAAGCCTAAAGTTCACTTGTCAGCAGTCATCCACTGCTTCTGCCTTTGGAATGGACAACAGCAAAGCCTTTTAGTCCAATTTTATGTGAATGGTCAATTTTGACCCCGATCGATGTCATGCCCGTATTAGCCGCATCAGAGTATTCTATACTTATGCTTCCAACGATGCTTGAAGCGTCTGTGGAACCAGCGCATTGATGAATCCGACCAGAATAGGTTGCTTGTCTGGACCGTCTTCCGTCCTGGATAACGACATTGTAGTGTCCGTCCAAACTTCGTGTGACATGAGCGTGGGTTTCCCTGTCGTGTCTTAGAAGAATTCAGGTGTAGGCTGGGTCTTTTGATGTGTTTACCTATTTTTCTATGTAAGGCTTGTCCTTTCCTTTTTGACTTTCGGATCAATCGGCAGGTAATCATGCATTTCGGTGGATCTTCATTTAGGACACGCGTACATGCTTGTCGTAGGTCCTTCCGGCTTCGCTGTTTTCGTCCGTCTTTGTTTGGGGGTCGGGGCTATCAAATCGTCAACTTTGGCCTCGGCAAAGAGACTAAATTCTGTACTAGTGCTACCGCGATGTCGAAAAATTTGAACGCTTGGTGGATGAGTCTGGGGCTGCGTGGATGTGTCGGCTCATAATAGGGGGTGTGCGGTCAACGCTTTCTGCTTGCAGGTCTTCATGAGGTTGTCCGTTGCGGATTGTGCTTCTTTTCGCCTCATGAAGACTACACGAAGCGGAAGCCTTTTCTGGTGCACCCACTGCGTTGTAGTTGCTCTGGTAACCAATTGGAAAAAGTTCGTTTTCAGAACTGAAATTGTCTGAACAAGAATCAGAAGCAGATGTCTCGTCAGGTGAAGCCTTAATTTCTTATTTGAATGAAGCACTCCGTTGCGTTACTGGCGTCCCCTTATGAGATTCTTTGAGGGGTGTCAACAAATCAATCTTCCTGTTCAGAGAGTCAGTGCTCTGTACTGCCGAGCATTGTTTTGGAGGTACAATCCTATGTTTTCAGTGATATTGTTGCATTGTTATTGCTGAAATGCGTTTCCAACTCGGGAAACAATCTGTGCATTCTAAATTTGGTTAACAGGATGAAATCTGCGAATTCTAATGCGATTTCATATTCCTTGGTTAAGTGATCCAAATCAACAAGTTCTTCAATACTGCTGTCAAACTTCTTTAGAATATCATGTGTTTCAAGTAGGCGTTTGTTTAAGAAAATGAGCTTACAGATTGATGGGGACTCGGCGCTCATCTCAGTTTGATGTCGTCAATCACTGTGGTTACCTTCTTTCGGACGAGGCTCTGTCTTTGGCAAAGGGCTTCTAGGTCCATTCTCGACGTCGTTTATATCTACGTGGTCGTCAGGAAGGATCACGGTCGGTGGAAGGTCGAAGCCGTTGTCGTTGACTTTAAGTGTCCGCGAGGCGTCCGCGAAGAATCGGTAAAAGTTGTTGAGGGCGTGGTATCCGGTACACGTTTGGTGCGTCCTCAATTCCTTGGGTGTTCTTCGCAGACGCTTGCGGTCGATGGTCAGGAGCCGTAGTTCCCTCGCAGCCGTGTCACTCACGTCATCGTTGATGGCTGTCGGCACACTCCGTTCTTCAACTGTGGAGATCTCATGCTGTTCACGGCACCATTTTCTTGAAGACCAGGAAGCAGACGTATGTTAGAGGACAGCGGTTTATTGCGACCTTCGAGGGGGTAATTCGGTAGAGGAAGACGATGTCACGAGCCTCGCTGCCTGTGAGGTGGCTTCGATTTCTTCGTCTTCTCAACCAGATCAAATTTTCCAACAGCGACAATGGTAGGCTGCCATTCATTATCTGAGAATGTATGCCTTATGCATTCCACCCCATTCTTACCATCTTAATTATCTCTGCCTCATGGTAAAGATCCGGGGTCACAACTTGTCTAAGTAGATTATTCGCTTATCACTTCCACTGCTTCGCCACCTATCTGAAACTCTGTGCTGTCCCGAGGTTATTGATATTACTTTGGTTTTCTGCATGTTAATTTTCAGGCCCACGTTTCTACTCTGTCCAGCGCGGAAAGAATGCTTTCAATTCGTCCGCCGAGTTACTTAGCAAGGCAACGTCATAACCAAATCTGAGGGTACTGAGGTATTCTTCCATAATCCTTACTCCCACTTGTTAACAATCGAATGTTCTGAATACTTCTTGTAAGCATGCTGTGAATAACAACGGAGAGATCGTGTCTCCTTACCTGCCGCCCTTCCTTGTAGGTATTTTACTGCTCTCCTTTAGGAGGATGATGGTAGCTGTCGATCTACTGTAAAAGTCCTCTAGTATTCTTACATAACGCTCATCTACCCCCGGGTTCCCAAATGTCTGAATGACTGCGGAGGTTTCGACCGAGCACTTCCTCTGCGGAATGCTTGGCGCACTTCTCTGTCACATGATTGAGCGTGTGAATATGGTCTATCGTTGAATAGCCTTTACATAACCCTGCTTGTTGTATAGGTTGACTGAAATATAAGGTTGGAAAACTTCTGTTACCAATTACCTTGGTAAGTACCTTGTAAACGACTAACAGTAAGCTCATCGGCCGGTAATTTTCCAAGTTCTTCATGTTACCTTTCTTATGGGTTAGGATGGTGTTCGCGTTCTATCAAGATTCCTGTACACTTGCGGTCATTAGGCATTGCGTATACAGGTTTGCCAGTTTTCCAAGTACAATTTCTCCGCAATTCTTCAAGAGGTCTGCTGTTATGTGATCCTCACCAGGTCCTTTGCCCCCTTTCATTGTGTTCAAAAGCTTCCTTACTTCTTCGGTCGTTACTGTTGGGATGTCTGTCTCCTCTGAACTACTTTCTCGTTCGGTATTATCCTGGATGGGCCGGGTACTGTACAGAACCCTAAAGAACACCTCGGCTACTGCGACTATTTTATCTCTATTTGTGATGACATTGCCTTGCTTGTCTTTAAGTTATTGCATATGATTTTTCCCCACGCCAAGACGCCTCTTCACTGGTTTTAGGCTACCTCCGTTCTTTACAGCACATTCGATCCTCGCAATACAACACTTCCGTATGTCAGCTGTCTTACGCTTAGTGATTTACTTCGAAAGCGCCGCTAGTTCTATTCTGTCAGCTGGGGTTGAGATTGTCATGGTTTGCCGTTTCCTAATTAGCTCTTTGGCCTCCTGGGAAAGTTTACGGATATCCTGTTTAGCCATCGTGCCCAGACTTCTACTGCACACTCTGTGATAATGCACGTAAGGTTGTGGCTGGCTTCCTTTGTCGTAAACTGTGCTTCCTCAGTAAGAGCTGAATATCTGTTGTTCTTCTTCTACGTTATTTTATTTCTTCTACTTTACGTCGTACTGTTGGCTCATTATTCATCTTCTTTCGTACTAGCTTGCTACGGTCCCTCCTCAAATCTAGCTTGATTCGAGAGCTTACCATACGGTTGTAACAACACGTTACCCTTCCGAGCACTTCCACATCCCTCACCCCGCCAGGGTTATCGTACAATATGAAGTCTATTTAATTATTATGCTCCCCATTCGGGCTTCTCCACGTCCACTTTCAGCTCTCCTGTTTGCAGAAGAAGGTATTCATGAGCCATAAGTTATTCCCTTCTGCGAACTCGACTAGTAGGTCCCCCTTGCTGTTTCTACAGCCCAGACAATAGTTCCCAACTGCCTTTTCTCCAGCCTGACTCCAGCCTACTTTAGCATTGAAGTCCCACATAACTATGGTATACTGTGTTTTTACTTTAGCCATTCCCGATTCCACATCTTCATAGAAGGGTTCCACTCCCTGGTCGTCGTTGCTGGATGAGGGTGCGTAGCCCTGTACCACCTTAAGTTTGTACCTTTTATTGAGCCTAATAACAAGATTTGCTACCCTTTGTTTATGCTATAGTATTCTTATAGTATCTTTGGCATACAAGTGACAAAAACAAGATTCAAAAAGCAGTGTGAAAGAAACACCAGCACATCACTTGCTGGTGTCATCATTAACATCGTAACCAGCACAAGCAGCCAGGTCAGGTCCCCTGCAGGAATGAATCCTCTTCAATTGACCTCCACCCGCTCTTGTCCTGCACTGCTCGAGTCCACAGTTAAGACATGAAGTTGCGTAGTTCATGCCTCAATTGTTAGGTTTTCTTTCCCCTTTTTCTGTACCCAAGTCTTGGCATACAGTCGGTTACCTTAATTGTCCACCGGTTTTTAGATCTTCTCACTACATGGCTAGCACCCAAGTCCATTTCTTTTTCTTTATTTAAGCTATGATATCGTCCACTCTAGTTTGGTCTCTGATTCACTTATCTGCTTCCCTGTCCCTGATTGTTATGGCTAACATTACTCGTTCTATGGGCCGTTGGACCATACTTAGTTCATTTATAGTATTTTAGTAGGGCGTCAGGTTTGTGCTCCGAATGTCACCACCGGCAGTATGCACTGGTTGCAGAATTTTCTTTACAGTGAAAGAGGTACCTTACTTTTCATTATTTGGGAGTGCTTGCCGAGTGCTCCCCAACTCATACCTATTGTTAACCGGATTTCCCTCTCTTATTTGGTGTCAGTGCTAACCATCAGCCAGAGGTAGTTATTTTCTTTTGCTTCTAGCGTTTGCCTCATAATCTGAAGAAGGCGTTCTTGCCCTGGTTATTCCTAATTACTTTATATTTATTAGTATATTTATTTTTAGCCCCACGGCCGGGCTTTCTGAATGTGGTTTCTCAAGCATTGTTCGTATGTGTTCTCCACTCTCGCTCACAGGACTATGTCGTCGAAAACCTCAAATAGCTCAAGTAATCCCCGTTTTTCTGAAGCTTTTGTTTTCCCGGGCAAGCTTTCTAAATAACTATAACTCCGTCAGACATGCTGCGCATAGTTTTGGAGAGATAGTATCTCCCTATATTACGGAAATTTATCGCTGCGCAATGCATCCCTTATATATGTACTTTTACATGTTTTACATAGGTTTCTGCTATTTTGTGGTCTTTTAGTGCTTCTAAAAGGTCTGCGGTGTTTACGGAATCAAACGCTTTCTCGTAATCTATAAATGTCACGTAAAGAGGTTACATTTACTCTGCGGACATTTTATCACTTGGTAGACGACATGGATATGCTCTAGGGTTGAGTACCCTTTTCTAAACCCAGCCTGTTCTCTAGGTTAATGGGAATCTGCGCTGTCACCTATGCCGCAAACTATAGGTTTGTCAAACAGCTTGTAAACAGCTGAGAGTTGGCTGATAGGTGTGTATTTAATGAAATTAGTAGGATCTCCCTCTTTATGAATCAGAGTAATATAGGCATTTTTAAAGCCATAGGCACCTTTTGAATATTCAAGAATTCCGAAAATAAGGCAGGACGCTTTTCGTATACACTATCTCCACCCTCTTTCCAAAGATCTACGGTAATGACATCGTCAACTGCGGGGTTTTCTATTTTCATGCCTTTCAGAGGTTCTGCAACTTCTTTTTTAGTTACTGGTGGGATATCGAAAGTTGACTTGTACTCTCGTAGTGACCGCTGGTGTAACGTCACTGGTGCACATCCTGGTGAGGCATGGTTCTGCTCTCTTATTTTTCGTCCAAGTTGATTGTAATATTTTTCTGCTCACATCTGAGTGCGTACACCCTGTCCTTGCGAAGGGTAGCTTTTTTTATTTTCTTTCAAGCTTCCCCGTCTTTGCAGCGTTTCTTCCGTCTCTGGCAAGTTACATGGACGAATCTCCTTTGTTTTATTCAGAATATATAGAATATTAATATATGTTCTTTACAAAACATGTTGTAAGACATGTTCTGATAATCAGTTTTGACAGGTCGACTAATTCAGCCGATCTACCGTATTTGACACTTTCCTGTTCTTGCAATTGGGAACTGGTTCCTCAGTTTTCTTAGATTTCCAGGTTGTTGCATAGTTGTTGCCTCTTTCACATCCGCTGCTGGTTCTCTGAGTGCCGATATTAGGTTGTAATTTAGCCTGTCTACACGGGATTCATTCTGCCGGTTTTAAAAGCGAGAATTTGTTTTGAAGTGTTATTTGTAACTAATGCGATCTGGTTCTGACTTATTCCATGCCGGGTTCTTAGTTTTTACTAGTTTCGTTCTCTCACCTCCCTGATTGAGCATTAGCGTGCCTGTAAACATGCTGTGAATGCTGTTACGAATCATACTTAGCACCTATACGTCTTGCATAATACCCGGGATGTCACTTAGAATGAATTCCATTTAGTTTTTGGTTGCATCATCGGGACTTTTTCGTGTCCATTTTCTCTTCTTTCGTTTTTTTTGAAGAATGTGTTCACCTACCTCAGGATGTTTCCCTCTTCAAATCCTACCAGTGTACCTCCTCGACGATTTTTCGATTGTCTATTCCGAGTTGCCCGCTGACCTATCTCGCAGGTGCTTCTTCCCGACTTCTGCGGTAAAATTGCCAGTCGGAATCGTGAACTGCATTGTTGCCTTCTCCATTGCTGATTCAATGTCCTCCTAGAAGTTTATCTCTGGCTTCATAATCCTAGATGGTTGTTGGTGCAGAGGCCTGTACTGTCTTTAATCAGTTCCGCTTGTTTAACTTGATCAAAAAACCGGTAACTCTTTCTTTATCGCTGAAAAACTGCTACAAGTTTTCTGCTCTTTCTTTGCGGATTAAAAATTCAAGCCCGCGCCTTTCTTTTCATCGCTTGACTTTAGCATAGAATATGCCCGCTAGTGAGCTCCATGAACCCTCCTCCTGTCCTAACTTTGCTTAACAATATAATGTCGCAATCAATGCCCGAAATCTGCTTTAGTAGTACAGCTAAGCTTTCCTTGCTAGACATAAGGGACATAAAGCTAAAGGGGTATAATATAAAATAAAAGCCCACCCCGTACCACATACGCATGCGTTCAACGAAGCTCGGGTCGTGTTTCACTGGCAGCCTGCCCGGTTTCAGAAATTCCTAGCACCCTCCGGTGTGCCGCTGTTCTGACCGCCGCAGTGGGCAGGTGCCCTAAAGCTGCAGGGGGCTGAGGACCGAGTGTTGGGTGTGTTAGTTCTGAGAGGTGGTGGCCAACTACCACACCAGGGTTGCAGATAACTGTCTGGCGAGTTAGTGCAGCTCTTGTTTACAACAGCATTCCTAGCATGTTGGTTACTTGCTGGTGTGCCAGTGTTAAAAGGACCAAAGCTGTGCCGCAGCTCTCAACTTTGCAAACCAATCGGGGCGTCCCGTTTGTGCCTTAAACAATTCTAGAATGTTTCCTAAATCTTGTTAAGAAACATGTCGTCATGTTAAGACATCAGCATACGGCGAACTGCAAGTCTAAATATACATATTGTTACGGGGATAGGCAGGCGAGTAAGAGGCGAAGTAGGGTTTATTCCCAGTACTGGCGGTGGTTCACTGGAGAGCGTGCAGCAAACATCGATTCCGCCCAAAAGAAGCGCTTCGTTCCCTTCTTCATCGGCCATGCAGCTGGCGGGGAGGATTTGCCCGTACAGTGAAGCAGTCCTGACATTTTGTGTAACATTTCCTCCTCCGCAGACGAAACCCCCAGGGAGAGTCATTCAGCAGCTGAGTCTTGCTTGCCCGGCGTCCGGTCGCAGTGAGACGTGACATGACGTAGGTGACATCGCTGACACGATCCACAACAACAAATGGGCCAGTGTACCGGGACAAAAACTTTGTACACAAACCGTGTTTCCTTACAAGGTGTCCATAGCAACACCACATCACCTTTACAAAATGCAAAACTGCGGTGGCGAGCGTCGTATCGGTCCTTAGAACTACCCTGCGAGGACAGTGTACGTAGACGGGCTAATTGGCGGGATTCTTCAGCCAGGCAAAGGGTTTTGGCAATGGATGCCTCGTTGTGCAAGGAAAATGGTAGAATGGTGTCGATAGGCATCCTAGCTGAGGCGGGCGTAGACGAGGTAGAAGGCAATGTAGCCGGTGGTTTCGTGCTGGGCGGTGTTGTAAGCGTAGGTGATGAATGGTAGTATTTCATCCCAGTTTCAATGGTCGGAGGAGATGTACATCGACATCATGTTGATGAGTGTGCGATTCGCGCGTTCAACCAATCCATTCGTCTGTGGATGGTACGGTGTAGCATGCTGGAACTGCGAAGTACAAAGCCGAAGTAATTCTTCCACAACATCCGCAATAAATTGGCGGCCACGATCACTGATAAGCACACGAGGGGCGCCGTGGCGAAGAATAAGGGCATGTAGCAGGAATACAGACACAGAGGTTGCTGAAGCAGTTGGAACAGCTGCGGTTTCCGCATAACGCGTCAGATGGTCAACACAGACGATAATTCAGCGGTTGCCGCCAGGCGTTCGTGGAAGTGGGACTACAAGGTCAACCCCAACGTGCTCGAAAGGAGCAGTGGGTGGTTGCACAGGATGAAGCAGACCGGAAAGTATGGCGGCAGGATGCTTGTGACGCGGGCATTCTGTACAGGTGGCGACGTATTTTTCAGTCGTGGTCCGCATGTTGGGCCAGTAAAAGCGCTCTTGGGCGCGGTGTAATGTCCTAGCGTAACCAAAGTGTCAAGACATCAAATCATCGTGCATAGCGCGCAGTACGCAAGAACGCAGACTCTCTGGTACAACCAAAAGAAACCGCGCACCAGTAGCTCCGTAGTTTGCCTCGTAAAGCAGGCCGTCCCGAAGAGAAAAGCGATTAGAAGGGGCGGATGCACGAGCACGAGATAGTTTTCCCAAATACTATATGATTTTTTAACGCCAACTCATTTGTTTCTACTCTGCTCACTACAAGATCACAGCTGGCAAAGAATGCCCCAAAGCAAGCACTCACGATTAAAAAGCTGCTCCTCTTCTTTGCTGCCCTGTGTGAAGTCACGGTTGATTCTATAAAAAAATAGAAGTGAAAAAAGTGTCAAGAAAAAGTAGCAAAAACGCTAATTTCTTTGAAATGTGAGGTGTCATCTTGTGGCTAATGATCTCCAATAAAATATGAAATTTTACACAGTAACAATGTAGTAAGGCTAACAAACAAAGTGCGTACAATGTCTTATCTCAGCTTATTTGTACTAACATTTTGAAGCAGAAATTCAGCAGCTTCGGAACCGGTTTTAAACTTAAATGTGTTTTGTATCGAACTGTTGCTTGATCACCTTTTTTCTATGCAGAAGGTGAAAGCAACTGCTATACCTCAATAAACCGCATATTTTAGTAAAAGGTTTATCATATTTCTGGACGAAGCACTGAGTGCGTATCTATAATTCATAAACTGTTACAATGTGAAAACACATTAGTGCCTTCCACTCTGCGCTGGAGGACATGCGATGCTGGGAGCAGTTCGCAGAGTGCGCAAAACAAAAAAAACATTGCTGGTAATTTGCGGTTGAGCATGCTGCCTAGCCAACTAGCTCAATGAAACGTAAACGGACCAGAACTTTATTCTAGCGGACAAAAGCTGTCTCTTTCCCGCACGAGTCGTAGACATCTTACCATTTGTATAACACACCAAACCCTATCCGCTCCACAAACGACGGCACCGGACAAGACATATTGAACCACTTGATGCACGCGTTTAAACCTGTCAAGCAGAGAACGCACAGGTAATCAGTGAGGACATGGAACCTACAGCTGCGCGTGCACCGCCCTGCCTCCTTCCCTCCTTCCTCAACAAGTGCACGCATATACTGGAAACCCGTGATGTGTGCGTGCGTAGAAGTATATACCGCCGAAAATGACGCTGTAAATGACGTCTACGGTGAACAAGTAATCCTGGCTAACGTGGGCGTTTAAGCGGGTAAAGATATTATTCACCTGGGAGGGATTCTCACCTACTCGGTCAACAGAAGCCAGAGTGGCAATGGCGCCGGCTGCAGCTTTTCGTCGTTTGGCACTCTTTCGCGCTTCAGTTTGGGTTGGCGGTTGTTCAAATACCGCTCTTCTCACACGAAAACGAAAGTTTTCCGGCCCATTGCGAGCCAAAACCGGGAAGGACTCGAGTTTTACCTTTTATTCTACCGGACAAACAAGTGCCTTTCCGTACTCCCCCCCCCCATGATAATCATTTTAAGGTCTGCATACCTTATCAACCCAGACTCAAACCACTCGATTACGCAGCACGGCTTCCAGGGAGCATTGGGATTGAGAGTTTCATGTTTAAATGTCCGACTTAAACAAGGCATGTCATAGGTAGCGGCCTGAGTACCAGCTGTGCGTGCACGCGCCCTTCTTCAACCCCCAACAGTCCACGCTAAGCCGGCAACCGAAAATGTGTGCATACTGAGGAGTGAAATGCAAAGCAAAAACGTCGCTTGGAAAGCTTTTTAACCTTCAAGCTGAAGAGAATTTATGGGCTCATCCCAGCGTTTTAAACGGTCAAGCTCCTCTTGAACCATTAAGAAGCCGTAGATACCTGGCGAGTTGGAATTTGAGGCAGCAATGGCGGCGGGGTTGGCTTTAGGGTGATTTTATACCCGTTCAACAATGTTGATTATCCGCAACTACTAAATTACGGCGCTGCCGCAGTTTTCAGGCGATCGCGCAACTTATGAAAGCGGCCACTTTGATGGCGCAGGAAATACAATGTCGAAACCTTCATAAAGAGCATCTCTAGAAACGGGACACAAGCGAAAGAAGCACACACACTGAACGTTTTTATAACCTTTTTGGGCAAAAATGGTGTAGCCTTTTGTGAAAAAATGGTGTTGGAATGTCATTACACCCTTTTTCTTGGATCTCAACACCCTTTTCGTAGCTCTACAACCTTTTTGCGTTAAAAAGTGGTGGTGACCAAGTTCAACACCCTCGGTTTCTCGTAGGGTGTAGAAAAGGTGTGGAGAAGGGGTGTCGAAAGGGGAACGAGAAATGGTGATGAAAGGGCAATGACGCCGCATCGAGGATGGGCACTAACCACTGCTGTATTTACAGGCTCTACTGCTCATGGGCTTCTTGGGAGCAGTGCCGATTAGAACCAGCTTCGCTCCAGTCGACATCGTTCTGCGCACCGCCACGTTTGGACAGAGCAGTTCCCTCGTCTGGCTACCGGGATCTTCAACTGATATCGTCACCGCCGGAAGATATTATTGCCACACTACAGCTTTTTCTTTTGGGCATGACTCCCCATCGAGAATAGGTCGCTTACCGCTGCTGTATTTACAGGCTAAGTCACCTTGATTGCGCAGTTTGTGTAAAGAGTGACAATTCATTTTTAGTTCTGGTGTCGTCCGCAGCGATATTGTTAGATTCTTTGAGGAAAGCATTTTACCTTCCGGCAAGCCTGTGCCATGCTCCGTTTGAACCATTGCTCATTGTTTGTGGCGTTAACGAGACCAACCCAGGACCTACTCTGAAAAAAAGTCGCCACAGTCTTGGACGTTTTCGGCAGGCCAGAAGCTGGTCAGGAAATATTACTCAGTGAATTGAAAAATGTTCGGAAAGCCAAGATATGGCTGGCCAGCAGATTAGGCACTTGGTGGAAAGAGTTACCGACCTGTAAACCGCGAAGACTGTAGTTGATTCCACTCTTGCTTCTGTACCTAATGAGTCATATTACTGACACGCCACACTCTCTAACGGTGAGATGTAATGACGTGGAATACCAAGCAACGGCGTGTCAATGTGCTGTTTTTTTGTATAGAGGACGCAGACAAAGAACACTGGGAAGCTTCCGAGCAGAAAATATTATCTTTCTGTTCTGAACAACCTTGCATCTACCCAAGAAACCACCACTTTCAAAGGGTACATAGGCTGGGAAAGTTCGATACGAATAGGGGGCGGCCAATCATAGCAAAAATCAGTTCTTTTAAAGACGCACATAAAAGTTCCTTCTGCTGTACATAACCTAAATCACCTCTTTTAAAGACAAGCCTAAAACTTCTTTCTGCTCTGCATAACCGGAAGGGTACCGACTTTTGAATCGGTGAGGACATATCGCCATCTACACGATATTCCAATGAAAATAACTGAATTTTCCAAACGTCTAAACAAGCAGATAAAGTTCTTAGTGGATAAACTGCCCATTGACAACGAGGCTTACGTGTATGGTCGCACAACTGATTCAGTTAGCGTCTTCATAAAACATAGACAAGAAAGCATACAAACGCCAACGAAACATACCCGATCTGACCTTCCTTGAACAAGCGACCACGCATGAAGTTAGGCTTTGCCAACATACGCAGCCTGATACCAAAACGCGATCAGTTTGCTGGTACCTTAAAAGACAGTAACCTTGATATTTCAGTAATAACAGAGACTTGGCGTCATTCTGGTGTACCAGACAACGAGCTTCTCCCCGATAACAACACTTACAGCACATTTTGGCAAGACCACGATAACAAAAGTGGTGGTGTGCGCCTCTACTTAGCTAGTATATCACTATCACTAGTTTTGGTGTCAATACAGACTCCAATAATTGAAATCGCATGGCCCGCATGCAGCACATCAGATACAATAATATTGACAGGAGTATGATATCGCACTCCCGGGTCGGATAATCCGTTTGTAGAAAAGCCGCGCAAAAGCGTTGATTGAGGATTCAGCGAATCTTTCCTGGTAATATACATAGTTTGCGACTTTGTTTTCCCCAGATTGATTGTTCTCTCTTAACTTCACCCCTTCACGAAGCAATGGAATTTGTTAGCCAAACTCGAGATTATAACCTTCTTCATGTTATCCAGGAACAAACTCGGGTACCAAACATTTTATACCCTAATTTTAACTAAACGCTCCAGAGACTGTTAATCCTATTCTGCACCCAGATAGTTTAGTGACCATAAAGCTCTACGAGTAACATTTAGCCCCCCAAACCACGTATTACAAAGTAGTGGTAAAAAATTCGGGATACAGCAAAGGTAATTACGAATGTATCAATGATGAAATGGATGACTTTAACCATCAGGTTTTTCTTCCATTATTCCTGAACCAAGCAGTGAAAGGAAACTGCGTTCTCTTCGGAAATAAAATTATTATTTTAGGTGATAATACATTCTCCTTATTTCTCTTTTTAGCGAAAATAAAAATCCCTGGTTTAACAAGAACTTACGCCCCATATAACAAATAGAAGGGGCTCTACAAATTTGCAAACATACTTCGAGCCCTTCAGATTGGAAAACATACAACGATTTCTTTGAAGGAAAGTTTGACATCCACCTAAATGCAGCCATACGGCTTTATTTATTTATTTATATATTTATTTATTTATTATACCTCAAAGGCCCTCAAAGGTGTACTCGCTCTCCTCATGTATCAGTTTGGTTTTCGTGCTCCATTCATATCTTGCTTAAGGGTGACGTGTGCGTGTTGAATGTATGTGTACGTCATGCTATGCTCTCAGCCGATTCATAGCGTCACCCGTAGATGTGCACCCCACACCCTTTTATTAGGCTGTTAGGCAATTTTCTACCCTTTCAAGGGTGCTCACAAGAACGCTCTTTTTTTCATCCTTACACCCTATTTTATTGAAAACACCTTTTAAAGGTTTGAGTGACCGGACTGGATTTCTACACCCCTTTCGGCCGAAAAGAGTGTAAAATGTGTAGCGTGAGGTGCTGCTCAGGTTTGCCACGTTTTATTAGGTTTCGCGGTGCTCTTGCTAGGCTAGGCTATACGGTGAGGTGTGACGCCAAAGTCAGGCGGATTTTACAAGGCTGATACAGTGTTTCTCTCGCACGAAAAGCCGATCCTAGTGGGAAACAATGTAGTTAGACATCCAGCTCGGCGGTTTCTAGAGCCTTAGAGCACTAGCACAAGCTGCGCCAATTCCTTCTAGTTTTAGATTCACGAAAAGACTAGTACCTTTGAAATGATATAGTAAAAGGTGCACATATGCATGCGACATATGCGCTCACTCTCGAACTGGCTCAAAACCCGGCTTCACTTTCGTAAAACCCTTTGTACGGTGTTGCCAACTATACAGGCGACGAAAGTTTTTTTTTTGTATTTTTGCTAACGCCACAGAACCTAGCAAACGCCATGCAGACAAAATAGAAGTTATTTCCATTCGAAAAGATTTTATGTTTTACAGCGCCCCTAGCGCTTCTCCCGTGGCAAACGATGCTTTATTCACTCAGGAATTAATTTCATAAAATTTTGATTGTCCCGCTAAGTCGTGTATTGTGGTCTGCAATGACATCACAGGGATCAAACACTGCAGGCGATTTCGAGGCATTCTTTACCAATAATAAACCTAGATAGCGCACCATACCGCAGCAAGCCGTTTTCTGGCTTTGGTTTGTTTTTGACCGTATATAAACCTGGCTTGTTTTTGTCCTGAGGGAAAATAATTATTTCACAAAAAATAGTGTTTCCTCGACAAATATGTTCAGATAAGAGAACGTTGCTTGCGCCAATCGTGCAGTGTCGTCTGAGACAACCCCAAAGCTAAGGTGGCTTTACTTAATTAGTATAACCCTACCAAAGTCCCGCAGAGCTGTGCAGCTGAACGAAGCGTAGTGAGGGCAGTACGAAAAGAAGTATGCATCCGTACTTGTATGTTTACTTGCGCTTTAGTAACTTCCACTGTTTGCCCACCATTCTTACTGCTTTGAAAAGAGTGTGCCCTAAAGGTATGAGCAAATGGCTCATTGGAGAGGCTTACAAGCTCTGCCTAATTTGCGTTTGCTTTTGCCGGCCGCCGCCAATCGCAGAGGTGGCTGGTATGACATCATAGGTTCTGTTGCGGGAAATAAGCTGGTGCGTCGCATGGGTATTCACTTTTTTCTAATTATATAGGTTGTTTGAGGGAAGTTTAGGGTAAAGTGGTATCAGTATGATTTAATGGGGCAATCTCTTCTATGAACCAAACTTGTGTTTTCTCTACGTGGCCCCTTTAAACAGCTTCGTAGGAATAAATTACATCCAATGATATTGTCTTAAACATAGGGATTCAAAAAACATCCCGCATTTGTACAAAATGTTCAGTCCACCTGTGTAAACGAGCATAGAATACCCCACACGTTGGTTTCTTACACCCTTTTTCTTAGTTGGTGGTCTTTCCTACCAGCTTTCCTCTTACACCGTTTTTCTTTGCCCCCTTTTTATTTTTTACACCCTAATTAGTACTTTACACACTTGTGGGGAAAGAGTGTTGAAATATTGAACACCCTTCTTGGTTGAAATGACGTGGAAGAGGTATTTGGTAGTTCATAAAATTTTTTACTTATTGAATGGAATAAGAAGCGCGCGATTAAAAAGCTTTTGAAAATCCGCGTGCTTATTTGTAATGCTGAAAATAAAACTCATATTTCCCAAATTATCGTTAAAATATCTGACTCTAGCGGCGATACACCCTAAATTGGAGTACTTTGCTCCGCTGGAAAGTACTGTGCGTCTCCGAATGCATCCCGTTGGTTTTGTTGCTTAATTCTTTGGCGGTCCAAGTGTGAATACTGTGTGTGAGTGGTGTTAAAAATATTAGAGGAAGAAGAAGCAGCTTGGCCGCTGCCTTACTATCACCGTCATTGTAATGTTCCATCCGCCATTAAAGATTCGCTCACGTTCCGCGGTCCTCGACTCGGTTCTTTAACAAAATGATGCCGTGACCAGGGTTACAGCATAACACAGTTGAAAACCTGAGTGCGGACCGCCCCACAACGATGACGTGAGTGACCGCAACGATGGGACTACACTGCTGCTCCTGACCATTGACCGAAAGCGTCCGCGGAGAAAACACAAGGACTTGAGGACGCGCCAGACCTACAGCGGACCCCACGCTCTCAACGATTTACGGATTCTCCGCGGACGCCTCGCGGACACTGAAAGTCAACGACAACGGCTTCGACCTTCCACCGACCGTGATCCTTCCTGACGACCACGTAGACATAAACGACGTCGAGAATGGACCTGGAAGCCCTTTGCCAATGACGTAGCCTCGTCCGAAAGAAGGTAACCACACTGATTGACGACATCAAAACTGAGATGAGCGCCGAGTCACCATCAATCTCTAAGCTCATTTTCTTAATAAAGAAACGCCTACTCGAAACACATGATATTCTAAAGAAGTTTGACAGCAGTATTGAAGAACTTGTTGATTTGGATCATTTATTCGAGGAATATGAAATCGCATTAGAATTCGAAGATTACATCCTGTTAACCAAATTCAGAATGAACAGATTGTTTCCCGAGTTGGAAAACCATTCCAACAATAACAATGCAGCAATATCACTGAAAACACAGGATTTTATCTCCAACAACAATGACTCGGCAGTACAGAGCACTGACTCTCTCAACAGGAAGATTGATTTGTTGACACCCTTCAAAGAAGCTCATCAGGGGACACCAGTAACGCAACGGAGTGCTTCATTCAAACAAGGAATTAAGGCATCACCTGACGAGACATCTGCTTCTGATTCTGGTTCAGACAATTTCAGTCCTGAAAAAGAACTTTTTCCAATTGGTCACCGGAGCAACGACAACGCAGTGGGTGCACCAGAAAAGGCTTCCGCTTCGTGTAGTCTTCATGAGGCGAAAAGAAGCACAATGCGCAACGGACAACCTCATGAAGACCTGCAAGCAGAAAGCGTTGACCGCAAACCCCCTATTATGAGCCGACACATCCACGCAGCCCCAGACTCATCCACCAAGCGTTCAAATTTATGTCGACATCGCGGTAGCACTAGTACAGAATTGATTCTCTTTGCCGAGGCCAAAGTTGAGGATTTGATAGCCCCGACCCCAAAACGAAGACGGCGAAAACAGCGAAGCCGGAAGGACCTACGACAAGCATGTACGCGTGTCCTAAATGAAGATTCACCGAAATGCATGATAACCTGCCGATTTATCCGAAAGTGAAGAAAGAATGGTGTCATGTGTCAGGGCACCCCCTGAGAGGGGGACGCATCAAAACCCCCGAAAAAAGGGACAAAAAAGAACAAAGGAACGGCCATTTGAAGTGCGCGCCAGGAGCGCGCCAATCAGCAAGCGCCAGCGCCGACGCACCGAGGAATCATGGGCAAAGGTGGCAGCGCACTGGTCGGCCAGTCAGGGAAGGCCGCGCATGGGAAAAGTTACGTATTGACCATATAAGGACAGCGAAGAAGCAATAACCAATGGGAGTGCGCCACGAGAGAACCCAGAGGGTATAAAAGCGGGGCGCACAAAGAGAAAGGGGGAGGCAAGACACCGGGAGGCAGACAACCAGGAGGCGGCCGGAGCACGTGAGCTTCACGGAACGAGCCAGGGGGACGCGGCCAGGCCATCGACCACGCCATCCCAGCCTGGGCGGGAGCGGGCCGACTTCGCATCGGCACCGTCATCCTAAGTGCACCACGAACCTGCGTCTTCGTGGCCCCAGCGGCATCGGTCGGGCACCAGCGGCCAGCGTCCACGCTCCGTCAACGTTCGTCTCGACGGCCCCGAAAGGCGACGTTCGTGCCAAGCCAACCTGGAACCTCCAGCGGCAGCGGCTACCGGGGGGTAGCCACCGAGGAAGCACGCCGCCGAAGGGATGACCGCGCGCGTCGAACGCCGGCATCAAGGACCTCCAGCGAGAGCGGCTACCAGGGGGTAGCCACAGAAGAAAGAAGTGAGGACGCGCGGAGCCCACGCCGTCCAAGGAGTGACCGCGCGCGTCGAACGCCGGCACCGAAGCGAGAAGACGGCTACCACCGAGTCGCGGCCACGCAACGCGTGCGACACGTCAGCGCCGACGACAGCGGGGTAGGCCAGTCCATTATAGGGACATAGTTGTAGGACACAACTCAGGAGTTGTGGCTCGAGAGGAACTAACTAGAACTTTATGACTGTATTTAGAAGGTACTTAATGTAGGACTTTATTGTAGAGACTTTTGGGGTTTGATTGGAATTGTATATTGAGCTGTTGAGTTAGGGGTTTGTATTTGAATTGTATTTTGGGATTGTAAAGGTTTGAGTGTTTATCGTTTCTGTGTAGTTTAAATATTGAGTGCTTTGCCTGAGGGTTTTTTTGTGTGTGAATTAAATGTATGTTGTTACCACATTAACGGCTCCCCTGTGACCATTGCTCCGAGCTGGTAAAGGCCACCCCACCAGTTGTTCACGTGACAAATATTTGGCGAGCCTGCCAGGGTCTTGGCATATCAACTGCCAGGATTGGCCAAGTCACGTGTCGTACCAGCTGGGAGAATGGATTGGGAAAGGTTTGACGTTGGTTCAGACGCGAGGTTTGAGCAAAGAACAGTTTGCGGAATTGTACAATAAAGAGAGGCGCGAAGTCAAGCAGAGATTGGATGCAAAGATTGAGAATCTCGCAAAAGCAGGCCGAGGAAATTGTTGCAGATTCAAATCGTAGAGCTGGAAAGGGAACATGTAGAATTAACGCGGCGCCTCGAAGAAAAAGAACGCAAAAAAATCTCCGTCGCATGCCCCCGCGTCAGGGACACGAGTAAATGCAGAGCATTGGGGGTGGTCACGTGGCCACCATCTCTGCGGGCAATCGGTTGGATCTTTATTACGGGAGGGCAGTGCGCCATCGTCGAAGTTCATAAGCGATGGAAGCAACACCTTCAACCAGTACCGCGACGTTCAGCGTTGCAGTACCAGTTCAAGACATCGTGCCATCCTCTTCATCGACGCCGGCAGAAGACAAGGCGGCCAGACGGCACGATGCCGACTCCGAACTCAAGCGTCTGAAGCGCGCTGCTGACGCCGAACTTCGTGCACGAGAAGCCGCGGCCAAACGTCACGTCGGGCCGCGGATCCTTCGCTCGGGCAACGAGTATATTCGTAGCTAGCACCTGCTGCTGCAACGCCTCTTTCAGCGCCGGAGCACGCGCATGCGCGCCCGCACCTGTTGTTGACGACGGGGACGCACGTGCTGGCTAGCTGCGGACGCCGAGTTACGGACGCATAACAACGTGAGTTAAAGAAATGCTCTGCATTTAAAAGAACCGTGAACACGCTGCACGTGAGACAGTAGGATTCCGCGTCGAAGACCTCTACAAGGCACCTGAGGAGGAAAGCACGCAGATCGGCGGCAGCGAAGGAGCACGTGCGTTGATAGAACGCAGGTCGCGGATCACGATGAGTCCGCGAGTATGAACACAAAGAAATTATTGTTCGTTCAGACAACCTGCCGTCCGCAGCTGGAGACAGGAACTGGCCGGGTGTGGCTCAACCGCAGGCCAGGCGCTTGGAGGTGAGCGCACCGAGAACACGACGGACGAGGACAGTTTGCTGCCGCCTTGTAGCGCAAGGGACTTAGTTGATTTTAGAGTCTTCGAAATATTAACTCGAAGCGCAGGGAGTAGCATTATCCAGAAGGCCTCTTCCAAAATGCCTGTGTGTAAGGAAAGTAGCTTTGTCGCTGATAACCAGAAGTTTCGAAGTTTTTAAGGCGAACACTTCCAACTAGAACAGCGCCTCAGTCCAAGTTCTGTGACCAGTGCATACGCAAGCCAAGTTGCCTTTCTGACACTTCGTGTGATTAAAGAATGTGGTGTTTACAGATTGTATGAGTAGAGTGGTGTAAGTGCGAAGTGTAGATATAAAAGCAGTCATTTGAACGGCATTGATGGTGTGGTTGAAGTGTGCGGTGAAAAGTGCGTCGAAAGAAGTGAGCAGTGGTGGTGAACAGTGGGCCCGAGAAGTGACAAGGGTTGTGGAAGAAGAGGACCGGCGGCCAAGATCAGTTTTTTAGAAAAACTTTTAAAGTTCATGTGTCGGGCACCCCCTGAGAGGGGACAAAAACCCCCGAAAAAAGACAAAAAAGCAAAGGAACGGCCATTAAGAGCGCGCCAGGAGCGCGCCAATAGAAGCGCCAGCGCCGACGCACCGAGGAATCGGGCAAAGGTGGCACCGCACTGGTCGGCCATAGGGAAGGCATCAATGGACACGACTCATGTCACACGAAGTTTGGACGGACACTACAATGTCGTTATCCAGGACGGAAGATGGTCCAGACGAGCAACCTACCACCGAGTCGCGGCCACGCAACGTCGACACGTGGCCGACGACAGCGGGGTCGGATTTGTAGGACATGAGGAGTTGTGGTACAATTAACTAGCGAGTGTATTTAGAGGGTACTGGTTCCACTGACGCTCAAAGCATCGTTGGAAGCATAAGTATAGAATACTCTGATGCGGCTAATACGGGCATGACATCGATCGGGGTCACAATGGACCACCCACATGAACTTGGACTAAAAGGCTTTGCTTTTGTCTATTCCAAAGGCAGAAGCAATGGATTACTGCTGACAAGTGAACTTTAGGCGTTATGTCAAACTTCTTCCTACATTTATTCCGCGGCCGGGAGGATGTAAAAAATATTAGAGGAAGAAGAGGTAGCTTGGCAGCTGCCTCCTACTATCACCGTCATTGCAATGTTCCATCCGCCATTAAAGATTCGCTCACGTCCCGCGGTCCTCGCCTCGGTTCTTTATCAAGTGGTTCTCGTCCGATCCACATTGTCATGCGTAGCTGCACGGCCCACACCATTTATATAGGGTGTGTAAGGTCAATATTATCCTAAGCGAAATAACGACCAAGCACCCTAATATGCATGTAATTCTATTTGGCAATTTTAATTTTCCTAATATCGATTGGTCAAGCCAGCCTGCACCAGCGGCTACATCAAGGGAGTCGAACGACTTCCTTGATGTATGCCTTAACTTTAATCTATATCAAATTCTTACTGAACCAACCCGCGTTACCGGTAACTCCCTAATCATTTTAGATTATATATTAACAAGCCATCCCGAGTGCGTGTCCTCCATTGAGTACTTTCCAGAAATCAGTGATCATAAAGTCATTCATGTTGACTTCGTAATTAAGCCTGTTTTGGTCCCGACCTTAAAAAAACTATCCGTTTGTGTGATAAAGCAAATTACGAACCAATTAACTATGAACTAACGAATTTTTACTCCACTTTTGAAACTGCCCTTTCTTGTCATAATTTAGCCGAAAACTGGTTGATTTTCAGAGACAAACTAAACGAAATGGTCGATAAATACATTCCCCAAATTAACATTAATTCTAAATCTGCCCATCCCTGGTTCAATAAAGCACTGAAACGATTAGAAAACAAGAAAAAACACTCCTTCCGCGCAGCTAAGTCCCGTAACACCACTGATGCATGGAAAGAAGTACAAAACCGCCGAATCTGCTTATCTTCAGGCCATACGTCACGCGAAACACTCATTGTTTCATTCTGACTTACCGAAGATGCTTAAGAACAACCCCGAGATATTCTGCCAAGTCTTAAACCCTCATGACACGGGCATTATTACCCTATCGAATGAGTCAGGTGATGACCGAAGTGACGAGGAATGTGCACACGTGTTTAACGCCACCTTCGCATCAGTTTTCACACAAGAAACTGAGTTGTCATTTACCATTCCCAATGCGAACTTTGAACGTACCATGCCACCAATTGAAATTTTTCCCAGCGATATTTCATCACTGATAGACAAAATCAAACTTTCTTCTTCAGCTGGTGTAGACAATATTACATCAAACTTCTGAAAAATACTAAACATATCTATGCAGCATATCTGTGTGTACTATTTTCACAATCAGTCTCAACAGGAATGCTGCCTCCAGATTGGACGCACGGAAAGGTCGTTCCAGTCCACAAATCAGGTTACAAACACTCCCCATTAAACTATCGTCCCATTTCATTAGCCAGCGTACCCTGCAAAATTCTCGAGCATATCATCTACACACATATCATGGACTTCCTTGATTCCAACCATTTTTTTCATCCAGCGCCACATGGCTTTAGGAAAGGGTTTTCGTGTGAAACGCAGCTAGCTATGTTTGTTCACGACCTGCATGTTAACCTCGACTCTAAACTCCAGACTGACGCCATCTTCATCGATTTCGCAAAAGCATTTGACAAAGTTCCTCATGAGCGTTTACTACTAAAACTTGCGCCTTACATTTAAATGCGCCATATTGGCATGGATTAAACAATTTTTAACTAACCGTTCGGAATCAGTTTCCGTCAACAATGAAATCTCTAACTCTACCCCGGTAAACTCAGGTGTCCCTCAAGTGTCCGTCCTAGGCCCACTTCTGTTCTTGATCTACATTAAGGATCTACCAATGCTTGTATCCTCTAACATACGCATGTTTGCAGAGGACTGCGTTATTTATCGTAAAATAAACACCGTTTCCGATAACACCTCTCTTCAAACTGACTTGCGAAGCTTGCAAGAATGGTGTAACCTTTGGCTAATGGAACTAAACCATAACAAATGTAAAACTGTGTCCTTCCACCGCCGTCGAAATGCGATTGTATTCCAGTACTAAATTGCTGACTCAAACCTCGAACAAGTTCCTTCCTATAAATATCTTGGAGTAACCCTTTGTAGCGATTTGACTTGGACAATGCACATTACGCACATCATTGCATCTGCTAACAAAACACTCTGGTTCTTAAAACGCCACTTGCGTCACGCCCCTAACAATGTCAAATTACTAGCTTATCAATCTCTGGTAAGGACAAAAATTAGAATACGCATCCGCCATTTGGAACCCACATCAGGCATATATCATCAATCAACTCGAGTGGCTTCCAAATCGAGCCACACGATTTATTCACTCGAAGTACTCTTACGACGTCAGCATATCGGCACTGATAACAGAATCTGGCCTATCACTGCTTCCATCTCATCTCCGCATTTCTAGTCTTTGCCTTTTTCACAAGTTTTTTTACAGCTCACTCGGCAGGCCACCATACATTCTCCCACCGGCACGCATCTTCCATCGCACAGGTCACCCGCAACAAGTTGCGCGTCCGCATACGCGCACCGTCACATTTTCGTCCTCATTATTTTTTCGTGCAGCAACGAACTGGAACTGCCTTTCTAATGAAATCACCGCCATAACCTGTCCTTCCACCTTTTTGAACACCGTAACAAATTACCTTGCATTGTAAGAAAATATGACTTTCACGTTTTCATGTATGTACCTACCCCTTATGCAATACCCCTTCAATGGGGTCTTTAAGGAAATAAAATGAAATGAAATGAAATGAACCTTACACCCTTTTTTATGGTTTCAGGTTCTCATCCTTGCACCATTTTTTAGCCAAAGCACCCTTTAAAGCAATGCGCCATTGGACAAGAGTTTTACACCATTTCGGCCAAAAAGGGTGCAAGAAAGTTTAGTTTGGAGGACGACCACTGGTCCTGCAGTTCCTTCGCTTGTGTCCCATTTTCCCTATTGAGCTTCTTGAAGATCTCGACATGGAAATGCAGCAATTAGCCCAACTCGCAATTTTACAGAAAATAAGTTGTGAAACAGGGGTCTTAGGTGGCGACAAATAGCAACAGAGCTGCGGCGGGTAAAGCAGTTTCGCCGAAATGAAAACTTTCAGACGTGGGATTCGACATGACCTGCTTCGATGTAAAAATCCTCAATCAATTAAGTCGACTTACTAGCACAAGTTACCATTAAACGTGTTTTAGCCCGAACTGATAATTAGAACGAACGTGTTTCCAAATTATTTTAAAGACACTGTAAAAATATACATAATAAGGTAAAAATAAACACAACACGATACTTTCATAGCACGTATACATCTCTCTGCCGAAACAGGACCACATATTGTGTACAAATTACAATGCACCGCTCCAAAACGCAATCGTCAAAATTGAGGTGTGATCTACTAATGGGGATAAAGCATCCTGAAATGCTGTTGCAAATGGTTTAAAGGAACCCAGAAAAGCCTTTTGTAAAAGTTACAAAAGGCCTGTATTGTCGCGTAGTACCAATAAAGCGATGCAATGCCGTTAGAATTATTGATCTAGATTCAGTATTAGCTGCGCGAGAAGCAATTAAGTGCACCTCTCCCCCCTTGCCGATCGATTACTTCTCCCTCTCTGCTTCTTTCAAAGCAGCTGGAAACACTTGGAATAACCATGTGACATCGCGACGCTCGACTTCCGTTCTACGCTAGCTACATTCCTGCGCCTAGGCACGCGTCAATCGCTGCGGACCCGCTTTTGCCTTGGGATCGCGCAGGAAGGAGAAAGAGCAGCCGGAAGCCGATGGCAGTGACGTTGCCGGCGGCCAACGATCGGCCGAATCAGGGGGGCGCCTCGCCGTTGCGTCAGCCGCGATCGCCGTTGCTTCAGCCGCGGTTGGCTCACTGCGGCGTCGCGCTCATCGGCTGAGAAAGGCGATCTTCAAAAATTGTTTACAAATTATCCGTACAACGTATGGGTCTCCCACTTGGCTTAAAAATCCCCAGTTATGTGTTCTACAACGTGAACGCATTTGATTGCCACCTTCACAAAACTTTTCTGGGTCTCTTTAAATGACTACTTTAACAGTGATTCAAGCAGATTGGTACTGATTTGGGACGTTTACAACCCAGGCTCAATATTTCTCCAAGCCGTTATTGAAATAAAATTTCCGGTTTACTTATTCTCGCTATAAAGGGACATAACATTATGGCTGATGAACAGTGCACTATGTTGATTCCTTACCCTACATATATTACTAACCAGGTATTTCTTGTTCTAGGCCCACCGAAATAGAGATTGAAAAAGAAACTGCATGGTTAAAAAGCGATTTTAATTTTTCGGAAAACTAAACGCCGATTTCCTCAAGACCAATTCGAATATTTTTTCTGCATCTGCACTAAAGACTTCTTCTCCCATCAAGATTCCAGCAGGTTTACGAATTATCGCGAAGTTGCTGACGCCTTTATTATCACGTTTGTTTTCTCCTTGCTGTAGCATTAGCTTACAAAGCTTATTCCGCCTAACCAAGTTATAGAAAAAGCATTGCCATGAATAATTTTCCTCAGTGGAGGATAAAAACCAACAGATACTCACTACTTTCGTTCCATCACTAGGATGGAAATAAGCTAATATGCTCTTCAGCTGCTATATTTGGAGGCCCATAAGTCATAGGGATGTTCCCTCCGAATCGATCACACAGCACGAAAAAGCCTGTTTTGTAGAGGGAGTAGTTTCGGTTCCGTGGAGCCTGGTTAGTATGCTTAAACCTAATAAATTTAGCCCCGCACTTACGTTTTCGCGTAATTTGAGCTATTCCGGACAGTGCTTCACTTCAGAGATTGAGATCTGCTGGTGTTCGTCACGACAGATTCGTCCATGCGGTAGCATTAGGCGGAATGAATGGAAAAGCCGCATGTAGTCGGGACACACGCGTGTTGACTCCTTATTTTATCTGAGAAAAAGACCCCGGGTGTTCCTAATGAAAAACCTTCCTTTAGCAGAAACTGCGTTAGCTGCAATGCACCAGTCTAATACCCCGTTCAAAAACCAGGAAATTCAGAACCTCACAAGAGGAGAAATCGCTTTCGGGGAGACAAAAAGCTACAATACACAAACGTGGTCATAACGTATAGGTTCTGCTCACATCTAGTTCCTCACATATAAGGCGTGAATTTCCTTAGTTTCCCTATTGGTAATCAATTTCAACAGCAGTCTCAAAATACTCAACCCTAATCGAAAATATGATGTCCTACGTTTCCCTGAAGCTCGGTATTTCTTGAAATATTTCCATCTTTTTTTAACATTTCTTCTCTCCTGAACCTTAGGGTGACATGGGCACTACTGTTGGGTGGTGGTCATATGGTACGTCAAAAATTGTCTCCTTGGATCGTGTTAAAATATCGAAATTTGTTCCCTACGTTGTCTGTAAACGTCTGCTTTCTGATGGTGAGTGCTGTGGCGTATCCTGGTTTATCTTAGTTTTACTTTTTCCCTTTTCAAATCCACCCTTTTATGTCACATAACCAGTCTATAATCGCACTACCAAATCCTGCCTAGCCCCTGCCTCATCTGGACAATACCTGGATTCAAGAAATTGCAAAATTTATGTGCAATTTTCCATTCCTTCAGTTTCAAGAAGTTGTGTTCATTAGCCTCACAGTATTCCTCACCGCAAACAGGAGCAGTGAATCTCCACAGCTGCTGTGATTGCCAATTTCAAATATTTTCACTGACGTTTCTCGGGCTGTTGAATCGATGCGGTCGCAGAAACTGTCTAGATCCTTATCATCGTAGCTAGGTGCTAGTTCGTAGGCTGACAATACTGACCCTCTATTGCTTGTTTCGCTTTACCACGACTCGTCTCTACCCCTAACGCCAAAGACTTCTTCCACATTCCTTGATTTCTCTCTTTGAATGAAAATTACCACCGTTGCCCAATAATTTCGCAAGGTCCTCGTAGCGCTGAATACGGCTGCTTCTCAACTTCATGACGCCTTAATTTTTACCTCTAATACTCGTATGATACGCCGCTTAATATCCGGAAGCTGCTCTAATACCACCGCTAATATTCCCTCATCAGATAACGCTCGCAAGCGGAAGGCTACAAATTTCAAATTATAGAGGCGACCTGTAATGTCCCACATATTGTTAGAATCCTTTGCTGTATCTCTGGATGTAGGGGTACATTGGCCAAAACCTCTGTGGCTTCTGGGGCTGACGGCCCAGGTTCAGTCATAGGAGATTTGTTTCCAGTGCACCACCAAGGTGGCCAGGTAATTCTGTGGTGAATTCACGGCAGGTTCCACCCATAAAAGCCTTCCTAACATGTTTGGATAATTATAGTCTAGCCTCTCGGTATGAGAGACCATGTTTACTTGTTAAGCAGACAGCACTCCATAATTGGGGATATTCGAAGGGCCGGACAAGAAGAACGTACTGCATGTCACATTATAAATAGTCTCTTCTTGGTCAACTTGTTAACAAATAGCAGACCATGCTGGTTGCTGTTCCTCTCAGGGCCAAGGTACGTAATACCTAGAAATAGCGGTTGGGCAGGGGCTGGCAGTATTGTACGTATAACCCGTCTCATATCGCGATTGAGCTGCTCGAACCAGGCGAGAAAATTTCGTGCGCGATTGTTGCCCCGTGTAATACTCATGAGTTTGATTTTTCAGATGTAAGAACACGAGTACTGCTGAAATGCGCTGCAGGTCTCTCGGCTGGGGCTCCCTATACGTGTTTTTAAACATTCCTCTCTATATTACCATCACAGCTTCTGTAAATGATTCCGTATGTTGATCAGACAAATGTTTTTCAGCCAAATGCTTTTCAGCCAAAATATTTCTAATTTTGTTAAAATTATATCGCAGTGTGGCTGACATTGCTATAGGGTACGGGTAAATCACGCTGGCTATTCTATTGCATTACAAACTGCCACCACTAATAGTTAAAACATGACGTTTGAAATCGCTCATAGCCTAATTCAGCCACATTTATTTGTATTACTTCAAAGAATTCAGACTATTGAGCCATGAGGTACAGATGTACGATAGTGTGATTGCTTAATTGGTATCTCCCACGGCATGCTTCTTTGGAAATGTTAGCATCAAAAGGATGTTCCGCAGCTACGGCCAGCTTCGTCTGTTTATAATAATTTTCGTGGTGTGTTCTCACTTAATGCTTGCGGTTATCCTGCGGCAACACTCAAGTGTAATCATAACAGAGTAATTTATCAGGACGTCCAGGGGCAACTGCGTAAAGCCATGGGACAGTGGCCACTTAATAAAAAGACCACATGGATTTCGTTCTGCTTTTCATGTAAGGCAATTGTTTTTAGTGGCGCAGCCCCTTAGAGGCTGAGGTTGTTGGCGTCGCCTGCCGACGTTGTCGTTGTCGTCGTCTCATGTAGTCATGGTACTGAAACACCGGGAAATTCGTTTACGCCTGGCGCTAGAACATAACGCGTAGAAAAAAAACAACGGGACACTCGTTTACGCCTCCTCGCACTAGAACGTAACACCTACTAAAACAACACTGGGACACCCGCTTCCGCATTGCGTTTGATAGCTTCATGCTTCAAAGGCAAGAGGCTTTTACAGCAAAGCCTTATGCCTTGATGCCTCCCTCTCCCCCCACGTTGTCATCTCTGTTGGCATAAACGCCCAGGCGCGAAGAAAACATTTATACACTCCATGATTCGCTTCTCCTCAGGTGTCACATTAGTGGAGATGGCCCGGGATTTTTTTAAGGGCCCGTACTGCAACTAAAGCTACCTTAATAAGAGAAATGTTTTTCTACTGCTGCCATTACGGCAAAACAAACCCCATCACGAAATCCTTTTGCAAAGGTGTAAACACTATTTTGTACTTCTGTATTATGGTGTACTTTTTTTAGTCAGCCTAATCAATACGCGTCTATATTTAAAACAAAAAATATCCACATTATTGATAAAATATTCTGCACCAAAAAGGGTTTTTGCACTACGTATGTCAGGAATTGTGGCAGAATTGGCTGATATACCCCATTCGCCGACATTGATGCTGACAGAACCCATTATTTATTTTCAAACATACACAAAGATGTAAAATGGGGCCGCCAAAGCCTGCAGGTGGGCTGGTGCGGCGTCGCCCGGCAGCAACGGCCTTCACTTCTGTAAAAAACTTTAATTGACAGTGGTAATTGAATAGTTGGGTAAAAAAGACAAGGAAACAAAAAAGAGAAGAAAAGTTAAAGGGAGGAAAAAAGGAAAGCAAAAGAGAACGAACAAACGAACAAACGGAGACAAACAGAGAAACAAAAATACAATAAATATCATTGGTTCTAGCTACATGGGTGGCATTTTGATCATCACCAAGACGCAATCAGAGAATAAAGAAATATAACACTCTCACCTCATACACAAAGACAAAAGTAGTGTGAAATGTTCAACGTACTTGAGGTACACATCCTTCATTGTTGCGATAGTGACGCTGGTGCTGGCAACACGAAGGTAATTTTTAGCATCAGCCAACTCCTTGAACATGTTCTCAAAGTTTCTGGTTTGAAAGGTGTTAAGGCTAATGGTGACCTCGTGCTTTTTTTCGTCGGTGACCTCGGCTTCAGGAACAGCTTTTTTGACGATGGCCAACACGCGACGCAATTTGAAACCTTCTTCCTTTTCAAGGACAACATTGTAACCCACTCCTGAAAGAGAATGAGCACGTAGGCTTTACTTCTAATAATACGACAGAATGGCAAGTATTTTCACCCGCTGCGTGCGCACCCGCACACAACTTGAGACTCAGACCTGCGACAATGAGTCACAATGCTATAGGCGCTAACCGTAGTGCTTTGTTCCCAGTATTAACTTACGCTCCCTTTTCGGGCTCTGCTAAATATAACATCTTTGGTGAAGTGCCGCGACAATAAGGAATTGGTGTGCAAGCAAATAAGAAATTCTATAACCGTTTGCAGTGGCCTCCGCTAAGGTGTCTCTAATACGTAAAATGGCCTAGTACGTTCGGCGTCACACTTTATTGGTATAGTGAAAAAGATATGACAACAATAGTTAGCACCATAAAGCAAGACTGCTGTAGCTTGCGAAGAAGAATAATTAGTAACCCAGATGTCGATATTTTTCGCATCTTCTTGCTACTAAAAATAATAGATCAGCTAAATGACACTTTTCTAAGCAATTCAAATCTCTCGAATGCGAAGGTATATGGCTAATTAATTATTTATTTTTTGGCCGCGTATTTCCTCCTTTCGTTGCAAAGTAGAAAAACACGATAGTCCTTGTCGAGATTTGCCAAGTATTAGCCTCCCTTCGCTCTCCCGCTCACCTCTGATGCTGTTCCTCTTCCGTCACACTCCTGCCAAGGCTAAACACGCTAAAGGTTTGTACAAGTCAATTTAAATTTACCGCGTTTCACTGCTCCACGGCGGGTGCCTCGATGCGAGCGCTGCCGTATGGCGGAGATGCACTTGAATCGAGGCGCCCTACTTCAATGTTTATGGAACCTTATTGCCCTTGTCCACGTGCGTTCCAAGCAGAACATGGAACCTATCTAGTGAAACCTTTCGTAACTGTTGCCGCTTGATTCCTCAAAATGCCGGCAGAAGCTGTAGTGGCATAGACAACAGCAGGTGACAGGGTGAATTTTTTTCTGCAGTGGGTGTAGTAATTTGATTTTGCCAAAAATCAAGGATCTATATATTTTTTGATGAAAGGAAATCTGTTAATATCTCTTATTTATAAAATTCGTGCTTATATTTGCAAAATATCTTGTTTCTGCTCAACAATGTTGACAAGTATGAACCTATAAACCGGATTTAGGCGTTTAGATTTGGTTGTGTGTAAATAAAGCTACTGCGGATTCCTCTTTTCACTTTGGCCGAGTGGCTGAATCGAGTCGCAGACAGACAGAAAGCCAGACAGACAAACCAACATTTAGACTATAAAGACTATCGTCTTTAAAAATTGTTACAAATGCTGGCGGAAACAAGACAATATACATTCTATGCTGCTACCTACCTTTTCACCGATTAGAGGTGAACGTATATTTCCGTTTCACTTTTGGTTTATTACTGGTTTGAAAAACATGTAGAGTAGTATTATTTTAATAGACAAAGATCTGATAGCTGAAAACTATATCTATACCATTGATGAATAATAATAAACTGAAAAAAATTGCATAGCCGAATTCCGCATCACGCTGCAAATGAAGTGCCCCTTTCAAAACTAAAAAGTTAGACTGCTTTCAAAATCAAAACAACTTTTGTTTCTGCTAGTGGCGAAGAAAAGTATATCTTCGGGAAGTGTCATATCGCTTGGCTGACTCACGAGCACGGAGCAATTAACCCTTATTGGTAAGCCACACGCATTTCAGCATCACCAGTTATGAGGTTTTATTTTAAATGGTAGCGATGAAAGTCGAATGAAACATTGAAACGCAATATTTTTTAAGGTTTTCTTTTGTAGAAGCATCCTTTGCCATCGTATTAACGTCGCTGAATTAAACATTCTTCAGAAAGTTAGCTATAATATGTGTGTTCACATAGGCGATGACATTTGAGTGTTCGATGCACCCATTCTGTATGCTCTGTTACCCAATCTTAACTTTGATGGCGGTTGATTTTTCTCGTCGACCACTTTTCGTCGGCAGGCAAAGTCAGATGAGATGCATTTCTGTAAGGATCCCACACAATCATTAGATGCCGACGTGACCAGATTGATTTCCGCCTACCAACTCATTACCCACTTTAGAAACGGCGTTCTAAAAAAATGGCTGCATTTATTGTTAAAAAATCATTTCATAAGCTGCCTCACGTAAACAAGGGCAATCCCGATATCCCAACACGACTAGTTTCACTGCAACTTGCTAAGTTTGGTGCGCTACCCAATACGCGAATTGTCTGTAAAACGGCTGCACATTGAGTCTAACAAATAAAATATTACCTTAACGTGCCATTTTTTTGCAAGAAAATACTAAGCCAGAGTTGTGGCTTTTATTGGAAGCTGATAACCTTGCCCCTTTCTCCTCCCCCATATTTTTAGAGTTCGCCCTCACTTAATTTACCTAGCTTCTTTAAACTTTGCATAACCTTGCAATTGTGAACGGGATTGTTTTCTTTCAGAACACAAGTGGCATCATAATGAGAATAACGAATAACTTTACTTGAAACACTTGTAGTTCTATTCCCTTCACATCACCATTGAGGGAGATATTCTGTTAACGTGCTCAAAAACTCGTCAAACTCTTCGTCTTGCTTGCGCCCCTTTAATGGGGAGTCTTGCGATAATACATACATCATTTTTATATCTGCTTCTTAGCATTGGTTTTTTGTTTGTTAGCTCGAATTCTGACACCTGGTTTGCAATTGCGACACCTTGTTTTCGCGTTAGTTTTCGCTTCAGCTTCTTATTGCGCGAATGGTGTCAGAACCAAGCGAGCACATGTGATAGCCCCCCTAAAATCACGGCTCTGCGGCAATTGTGTGACCTCGACTACTTACATTGCATCCCCTTCAGTTAAAACATGGTAAGCACTAGTCTACTATTTCACACTTCCGAATAACAGTTTTAATTTATTGAGCGCACGCACATTATCCGCGCAAAGCTCTCCATTCCTGACCAATTCACCAAATAGGTTTATTGGGCATATGCCTTGAACAACCACAACATTTGTTCTCCTGCAGGGCAACACGAAGAAATGTCATAGTGGCTATAACTGTGCCAATGTGCTGCAGTAATGGTTATCTGGGTGCAATACGACCAAATATCACCACTTGTTTTTATTGGTCTTTTACAGCGCCGGCCATTAGGTGGACCAGGTGACAACAAAAACGACGACGATATCTTTTGCAGAATGAGATGCTTGAGGGTTTCTCAGTTATAAATATGCCAAATTAAAGTACTGAATGAGCATTTTGGCCGTACAGACAGAGGCATGGTGCTTCCAACTGCTCATTTACGAAAATTTCTGTGTCCTAGGGCAACCCCCTCTTTTACATAAGTTGACTTGCCAATTTACCGAAAACAGGTCCTCGTGATATGCGCACACAAACGCATTTTCAATTGGAGGCAGAATACAAGCGACGCATGTAGCCATGGCGTCAGCTCACTGCAGCGCACACCGCGCAGTGCGTATGTTAGTCAGTATGCTCCGACCCCTTGGTCCGCGTGTTCAATTCAACTATTCGAAGAATCATTGTTCGAAACTTGGTTTTACAAAACTTCATAAATATCTTTTATCCCCTTGTTTAATAAGACTGTCTGGTAGAACCTTGCATTTCTCAACATTTCTTTTCTATGTTATTCTATATTCTATATTCTATTCTGTATTCTATGTTATAAGAACGCTGTGATATGCAGTCCATAAAAAAGGCAGAGATTTAAGTTTACAAACTTCCTTGTTCGTTCTGATCAAAAAACTAATGAAAGCTCGTGCCGAAACATTTGGTAAAACTGTGCGCTTATTGAATGGCGTGCACGCACGTTAACTTGGTTGATGTTATCTATAGCATCTTTTGTTGATTGTGCAAAAGTACTCTTCCCCGCATTCTTTACTTTTATTATCCAGGTTGGACTAAAAAACGGCTTGTAAATGACACAGATTTGCGGCTTTTAAATAAAAGACTTATTTGGAAAAACAGCTTGTAAACGCGCATAGTTTTCGGCTTTTAAGTAAAAGAGCAATTTATTATTCTGTAATGCGGGTAATATAACATTTTTGTCTGTCGTTAGAGTTTTGGTGATAGTGCTGCTTTTCGAATGCAAGCGATCCCTTTTCTGTGCGTTTGAACTTTACATAAAAACCTGAGGCGATCTCGTCTTAAATTTCGCCAGCGAAGCCCTGTGCTGTTATCTCACGCGTATCAATGAACCGCGTAGCGTGTTGCATAGTTAACTTCCAGTTTGCGCGTAATATTGGGTATGTTTTCTCTAAAAGCTCCCGGTCGTTTGTTGATGGCGTATGAGAATTTGCACAGCAGATCTTCAACATATAGTTGTTCTTGGCTACGAACAGGACCTCACATTTTGATGGCCTAAATATTTCCCTAAGCTCTCCAATTTTGATGTAGCTGCTTGGTTTTACCCAAAGGGATCTACCTAAACCATTTGTATTTCAAGAGACCGGCAATTCAATTCCTACAAATACATCAAAAAATCAGAATTACTTGCTTATTTTTTAGGCAAACTTAAGCCAGATTTCACTAAAAATGTATTTTCTGTCGTAGCGTTGCCCTTCTAGTATAAATTTATGCAATATGGATTCTATGCAGTTGTGAGATAGCAGCGTAGGTGGGTTCTATAGCGGATATCTCTATCTACCTCAAAACAGTCGCCCCCAATTACCAAGACCCGTCTAGCAAATGCTTCAGCAGGTGTATTAGTGCTGAAACTCTCGGCCCTTCAAGTGACGAACGACCAATATGAAGTAAGATGATTGAAGTGTCTTATGGAGCCCTGGTGGTAAAGATTGGCAGCATGCTCTTCGACTGGCTGTGACCTCCGTTGGAAGATTCCGTTAGTTGACTATTCCTAGCCTGACGGGAAGCAGGCCATAGAAAAGCGGGTCTATTGCCTGGTAACGAAAAAAGAGCATTCATCTGTTATCCATTAAAAAACTTATGTTGGCAGCGAGGGGAGGCAGCGGGAACGGTGTCCCAATGTGTGCCTCTATGCAATGTGTCAGCCATGACATAGGGACATCTGCTCCTTCGTTGCTGACAGTGAGGAAGTTTCTTAACCCTTCCGTGGAGGTAGTTTATCTCTTCGAAAACCGGTCGCCATATATTCCTGGACGGCTCATTTGGACGGTCGCATACGTGCGCCCTCCACAAGTGTTTACTAAACGCAACTCTTTTGACAATGTCGCAAAACACCTAAACATAAAGAAACCCCTCACAAAATGTCACGTCTTTAACTGCGCCTTGTCATTCCGAGGTATGGAAGTACTACTGTGTTTTTTTACGCGGTTTGCCAGTGCTAGAAGAAAACTTGCCGTTGTTTCTTTGTTCGTAGTACCTCGCCACTGGGAGGATTGTACAAAAATCAGGAGCTTTCGGAGGACTAATGTGATCGCATCACACAACTATAACTTCAAAACGTAAAAGGTATATAATAGTGCAGGCCGCGTGACACTCAAGTGTGACGTTCAAGCAAATAGAACAGGTGCTGGCGTGGCGTTAGTCAGTCTATCCATGAAGAAATTCGCGCTGCAAGAGGATGACTCGAAGCGAACAAAGCGTCTCAAATACAAGGTAGCTTTAAAGACGTCATTCATAACTATCACCAGGATCTGCTTTCGAAGTACGTAAGGAGACTTAATTTCCCTGAGACGTTTCCTTTAGTGCATAGAGGTAACTATTGGAGGGAGCCTTCATGTAAAGCGAAAATTGGAACTAGTGAAGGTTGTAAACACATTACAGTTCTGGAACATTACTCTCAGGAAGAACACAACAGCGATATGGAGCATATGGATACAAGCACCGTCAATGGAGCAAGCATTCTACAGCGTGGCTACTGCACTGCAAATATTCTTTTTTGAGTTGGAGCATGCACAGAAGGTCACATACCACGGCCTTTATTAAAAGTGTTGATAAACACGCTGTGCTCACATTACTTGCAAAGAGGGTTGTTTCATTGGATAATCAAAACAGGAAGCAGCTTCACGTACAAAAAAAATACTCGTTATGATTACTTACTGCAAGCCTTTTTCAGAAACGTAGCGGAGCCGCTGAATATCACCTTTCCGTGAGCCATAATAACTATATGGTCTGCCAAGACATCAGCTTCAGCCATGTCATGTGTGGACAAAAGTATAGACGTATGCTGTTTGTCGATTGACTTGATAACGTCCCATGTTCTCCTCTTTGTTTCGGGGTCCAATCCGGTAGTAGGTTCATCCAGAATCATAAGCTTAGAGTAAAGAGACACGCATCATTATTTTGGGGCAATGCGAGAGAGGCCATTCGAGATTGCGAGCGTTATCATAATAAAGAGAAACCAGAACTCTATTTGAGGTATTTTTACCGTGCTTTTATTCAGGAAACGTTATCGATACTGATACTACAAGGCTACAACATCGCACGCCGTTCAGCGTCATGTTGAAATGTATCAACGCATTCATGACTCTTTGAGGTCGCATGTATATTACCATCGCCAGCATACCAAAAAACATTTATGGGTAGCATACTGACTATCTGCTTCGCATTTTTTTTCATTTCTCAAATCGGTACAACCCTTTCCCATCTTGGACAAAAGACAACATGAAATAGCCGTTGTGATAACCATGTTTAGTTTCTCGGCCTGCCCTAAGAAAACTATACGATCTCTATTTACTAAAAAAAGACACTTAACGCAGTTCCAATGAACGTGAAAGCTGTCGAAGTGGCGAGCCGTGATTCGCCATAACGGGCTATAGCGCTGTTAGCCGCTCATTGCTATCACCCACCACGCTGTTCGCCGCCCTGTCTCACTCCTCTCTCGATGAATAGAACAGAGGTTTGTCCAATGCAATTCAACTTTCCGGCCTTCGCAGTGGTCACGGCGCCCTCTGCGTGAAAATGTGCCAGAGGGAGTTCTGTAATTTTTGTGCTCTCATTTCCTCCCGCACGTGGCGGCGTCACCGGCGCAGTTTGTAAAGCGCCACTGTTTTCTTGCACTGCCATTTAGTTGCCTGAAATGTTCCTGCTGGTTTCTTTGCCCTCTGGAACGGGAATATGTATGTCAAATGACAGTGATTCACAAGTTTCGAACGGTTATGACTATATAAACCGCTTGAATTTCGAACTCTTTTACGACAGTACGCCGTGGGACTCTATTGGGGTCCTGCGACCGAGGTACGAAAAGGCGAGCACCTAAGTTGCTTTGCACGTATAATGCGTCTATCCTTCTAAGCCAATGTAAATACACCTATGAACACTGTCACCCTGGGAAGAAATACGCATTGGCGAATGTGACGTGCACCAATAATATTACGGTGAGGCACAGTTTGCCTTCAGTTCTGCGACTCCTGATTCATAGATGTCCACTTCCGCAGAGCATCAGTCGTGCCTTCATCGGGCCATCCTTGACCCCCCCAGTTTGGAAAAAACATCGCAGAATATTACAACAAGCAACACCAGAGATCGGACTTTAATTTGTAGCATTTATTACTATAGCATTTATTCCAAAACATTTACGCCATCACTGGATCCCTTGGTTTTTAAGTGCTGCTATCACTGCCCAACTACGTCTGCGGCTAAGTTCAGTGGTTTTTGAGCAATCGCTTTCTCGTATCACCCAAAGTATCTGTCAATGTATGGCTATATAATAACTTATCCGCTGTTTGTGTGGCTCGTGTTTTTTGCCGGAGTTCCATTGCGTGTCTTTCGCAGGAACAACTTTCACTCCCGGAGAAAAGGTGCGAAATAAAAATGTAACAGGGTAGTGTCCCAACACCGCCGCTATGGTAAGCGATTTCACGACACATAAAGGTGCGGTGTCTGGGGCTACAACACACGATTTTCTTCTAATGCGGAGAAGAGGCTGGCATTAAGGCCTTTATGCCTTCATTGGAAACCAATATTTGATGTGAATGCAACACCAGAATGCGCTCTAGAGTCCGTAAACATAATGAATGGTAATGCATTTCATTTTGCTGTTCGTTACCCCATTTCCTGCACAAAATAGGCATCACACAGTTATAAACTTCAAAAACCTCGGCATTTACTTCCCGCCCAACCTTACCTCAACAGCACGTTAGGTTGGGCGAGCAGGCCCGAGGCAATACAGGGGTGAGATAGTGAGCTGTGACGAAGCAGCGCGGATTCATATCAGGAATATTCTGAAGTCCGCATGCAAGACGACCGCTATGAAGCAGCCGTGTCTCCTGGTGCCGTCTTGAGTAACCCACGGAAACCGAGCCAGGCAGCAGTATGCTGCACTGCACGCCGTGCCCACTACGTGTTCATCGGTAGCACACTGAACCGCCGTCATCGTGTGTGCTACGTGATGGTCTCTCTGCATCCTACCAACTGTCACCAACTATCCGGAATCATTTCCGTGTCCGCATTTATTCGAAACGCATACAGCTCTTGAGTGTAATATTTGCACTTGCCTAATGTGATCTGCGAGGTATTAATACATTTTTCACCCTCGCCGAACGTGTGTCTTCAGGGCAGAGTTAATTATCGCAGTCTGTCTGTCACTGTAACCTACGTGTCGTTAGCTGCGCCGTATTGATAAATGTTTATCTACGTCTTCTGCATTTTTCTCAAGCGGCTGTCTTATTCTTGCAGCGCGGGTTCCCAGGAATAGCAGCAAATGTCACCACAATCACCTCACATAAAAAACGGCTTGATTGGGAATGTTTGGGGGGAATTCGGCATTATGTGAAACCTTTTCTTTATCCTATCTATTTAGAGGGTGATGGATAGTGAACCTAGGTGTTAAGATACGTTTGCGGCCAACTGTGCTGCTCAATGAATAATCCGCTTGAAATTAGATGCCAACTAACCGCGTGCAAAATTTCATACAGAAATGTTTATTTCTCAAAATAAAACTTCCTGATGTTTTCATTGTTTTATCTCCGCGTAAGACCCATAAAATTGCGAATAAATAAATATTTGTCAGAACATGCCTATTCTAGTTTAGAATTCGTTTACACTAGAATTGATAAAGTCACAAAGAAGTGTTTTCGAAACTGAAATAGCTGTAGAGAAAATGTTCATTTTCTCAGGGGAAAATGGGTTATCATAAATTACACTTCAAAGTTTCCGGTTCATTTTTCAGAAATTGTCGCATCTTGCGAGGATTGTTTGAATAGCGAAGCAATGCATGTATTACGATGGACTGGAGGCTTAAAAGATCTCTCAATTTTGTGAAAAAGAAACTACTTACGGGCGGGCACACAACATGATGTGCGACCGACCTGATGTAAATAAACGTTTCATAATGCATCCGTAATGCTGTATCAACTAACGCAGCGCTATGACAGCAAACAGTTAACTACAAGAAAAGTGCAAATAACTAGGCGCTACATTCGTAAGTTCTTATAAAAATAAACGTTACCAGATATATTTGAAGAAACAATAACAATGTAAATATTAATTTGCGTGACTCGAAAAATCTACTCACTAGGCCGGGGCCACACGGGGTGCGTTTGGCGGCAAAGGTCTAATTAGTGTCGCATTAAGGCGGCGAAGGGCGCAGGCACAGTCGATTTTACCCAACCGGCCGAACCGTTTCCGTTCACTGACTAGCCAGAGTCACTGTTAATCCTTAATAATGACTCTGGCGAGTCAGAGAGCGAAAGCGGTTTGTCCGGTTGGGTAAAATCAAGACATACTGATTTGTTTGGAGTTGCTGAACGACACTAGGAGGATTGCTGTACTGGATGGAGCAGTCTGCCTTGACTTTGTCCAACCGGCCAAACCGGTCCCGCTTACTGTCTAGCCCGAGTCATTATTAAGGATTAACAGTGACTCTGGCTAGTCAGTGAGCGGGAGCGCTACGGCCGGTTGGTTAAAATCAACTTTGACTGCGCCGTCCGCCGCAATTATGCGACACTAATTAAATCGTTGCTCATTTGGCACCATTTTAGAGCGAAGCTGTTCGCCTATCATTGGTGGAAAAATTTCGCCGCGAAAGAAAAAAACCCAGGTGGGACCCAGAAATTCTCGCTCAAGACTCCAAGCGCATGCGCCAGGCTAATGAGACATACAAAATGGAGATCCGAATTTCTTTAGGAAAACCACAAAAAAGCATCACAACCGCATTATGTATGATCACGTTCCAGTGAACAATGACTCTGTCCCCCCCTAAGTGTTTCTGCTACAGATCGTTTGATGATTAGCTTTGAGGGCTAGGCAGGACCCAGTATTCGCCGCCACAGATGCTGAGCGCAAGCGAGAAGCCCCTAACCTTCCCCGTTTCATGTCGTTTAGGAAAGCTTCGCTGACATCCACTTTCGTAGGGCGGGCTGCCGACCATTTTCTAAATGACTTCTGGTGCGCATCTGAGAATGCCTCGTCGTGGGGACGTTGTCAGCGACTGTAAAATGTTTCTCATTCTAATAAAAAAAATTTCCACACTGTGAATGTGGTTGGAAAGCAAAGCTGTAAACGACACCACAATGATTACCCATGCGACGCCACTTAAATTCACTCACGTCGCTCTACAAATAGTTAAACCAGAGAGATGTGGAATACACTATTCACACCCTCTATTACTTCAAAGAGATATTCTTGCGAAGGTTAAATTAATGCACAATGCATGAACGATGGTAGATTGAGTTATATTGGTGTAGCGCATGAGTGGAAACTCTTTTTATAAAATTAAAGCTCAAACCCGGTTAGACGACCTGACTTCTCCGTCTCTGCCGTCCCGGACGGAGACGATGAGATCGGCTGCAAAGACGGGGGAGGAGCCAGCGGAGGAGGGAGAGCATGAGGAAATACTTCTAGTCAGATTTCTGAACGGCACAGAGTGCCGCCTAGGGGAGTGGTTCCGTCTTCACTGTAGCGCATGTTAAGTCCACGCCGCCTGTGCTCTGCCAACCAGCTGAAACTGGGTTGGCAGAGAGGGGCTGGACAGCAGAATCTCACATTGCTCTTGTGCGATAGTTGACGGAAAGAGAGCAGGGTACTCAGGGATAAAATCGCACACCCCGATTATGTGGCAGAGTGTTCCTACTTCTGAGCAAAATTTACATTCAGCGTCGTAGTGATTCGGGTTCATTAGGTGAAGGCACGTCGGGTGTGGGAAGGAGCCGGATTGTATGAGCCGTAGGGTATTTGTTTTTCTATGGAGACTCAGGGTGACGCGAAGGTAGGGTCCATCTCAGAAGGCGATAGTGCTGCATTATGTGTCTGAACGAGAGAAGCGGGTGACTGTCCTCGTGCAGCTTCATAGAAAAGGGGGTAAAAGTGCAGGCTTGGTGGGCGTATTCGTTGCCCTGCATTGAAGCGTGAGCTGGTGTCCAGGTGAGCTGAATGGAACCATTTCGTGAGCGGTTTTTTAGCACACGCCGTACAGGTCGGGACCCCAAACCCGACTGGTGATTCTGGTAGGCTCGTTGGGAATCGGTGACTACGTTACGAACCCCTGTTAGAGTGAGAGCCAAGGCGATGGCTGCCTTTTCTGCTGCTGTCCTTTCTTCGGTCTCTAGTGAGGCACACGAAAGAAGGTTTGTTATGGAGGTAGCCACAATGATGGCTACTGCTGCCCTCGATGTTGGGAGGCGTCGATGTGGATGACTGCATGATGCCCACCGAAGCTGGTGTTGAGCGCTTGAGCCCATGCTTGTCGGCGACCCTCGTCGTGTGAGGGGTCTATATTTCAAAGCAAAGGTAGCATCTTTAGTTTTTGTCGCCAAAAGTCCAGGAGTATATCAAGCGGATCGGCATTCTGTGCTGCCCACCTAATCTGGAGAAGGATGTTGCGACCCGCCGCAGTTCTGCTCATTCGGCGCTTCGGGATAGAAAGATGGCCCTCTAACCGTTCTTCCACTGTGTTGTAGAGCCCCGTGCTAAGCAGCCTTTCTGTGGACGCACTGATGGGAAGACCGATGGCTTGCTCAACTGCCTTTCTAATCATTATATAAAGCATCTTAAGCCCTCCTTGCCGAGAAGAAGGCAGGGGATTGACATATGTGATTCTCCAGACAACAAACGATTGTACTAATGGAAAGGTATAGGATTTATTTAGGCCTTGCTTTTTGGTGGCAACTCGCCTGATCATGTGTATGATTTTATTGATGCTGTGTTTTGAGGCGCTGCAAGGATACGTCACTCTTTGTGTTGGACTGAAGACCTGGATCTTGATGCTGGGGCTTGGAGTGATAGCCTGGGCATCAAGCAGTATTTGAATGTGTTCCTTGACGTGCCGTATGGCGTGAGGGTGGACGAGAAGGAGCTGAGATTTTTTACGTGAACAGTGGAAGCCACAGGCTTTAGCACATTGACGTACTATAAGTTAGATGCCATGGGTTGGTGTGACCCTACTTTATTCGCTATCGCGTGGCATTCAGCGAGAATGCAGAGGTTAAACCCGTAGAGGTGCTTGGTGAGTGCACCACTTTTCTTCCCTGTCTTCGCGTGGGCTCGTGGCTTAAATTGGTAGGATAACCGGCCCTTGCTTGTTACATCTTGTTTGTGTCCAGGTTCGATTCCTGGCGGTGCAGTAAATTCTTTTATTTGTTCACGGGAGTTTTCTGGTGACACCAACGGTCGCGAAAGAACCCTTGAGGGGTAGAGGTAAAACGCTTTGCTTTAAAAAATTGTTTTTATTCGCTTTTTCTATTTATTTCCTTTTAAGAAACCTGATATCAAGCATGTCACGTTTTCTTTTCACGAAATATCATGCTGCACAGACGTTTGCAAGGGCTCAGTTATGTCCACTCCAATATCACCTAGAGTAAGCTTCGAATTCCTCTAGCCCGCTTTACGACGGACGCGCTTTTTAGCAAATTTCTGTGAGACCTGTAATTTGCGTGCGTGCATGCGTGCGTAGGTGCGCGCGTGTGTGCGTGTGCGGCTCTGTGCGGGTGTGTGGGTGTGTTCAAAATAAAGGCTGTGTCAAGGACTCTTCTAGATTTGACGTACGGGTGGCTGCTGTACCTCAAATCTGTACCTAAAAAGAACTGCGGACGCATTGATTTTTGTTACATAAAGTGCGAGCATGCGAGCGCGCGCGCGCGCGCGCGCGTGTGTGTGTGTGTGTGTGTGTGTGTGTGTGTGTGTTTACGTTGCGTGCGTGCGTGCGTGCGTGCGTGCGTGTGCGTGTGTGTGTGTGCGTGCGCACGCGCGTGCGTGGGCGAAGCCCGTGTGCGCGCGTGTGCCTGTGTGTATGTGTGTGCGTGCATGCGTGAGCGCGTGCGCACGAGCGTGTGTGTGTGCGTGTGTGTGCGTGCGTGCGTGTGTGTGTGTGTGCGTGTGTGTGTGCGTGTGCGTGTGTGCGCGCGTGTGTGTGTGTGTGTGTGTGCGTGCATGCGTGTGCGTGTGTGTGTGTGTGTGCGTGTGTGTGTGTGTGTGTGTGTGTGTGTGTGTGTGTGTGTGTGTGTGTGTGTGTGTGTGTGTGTGTGTGTGTGTGTGTGTGTGTGTGTGTGTGTGTGTGTGTGTGTGTGACAGTATCAGTGATGGATTCTCAGTCTGTCATCTACATGTATCATAATTAGTAAACTTTCCCGTTGTAATTTGTCTTGTCGGCGCACCAGCAACCGTGATGTGAATATAGTCTTTTTTATCTGCTAAATCTTCAGTTTATAAAAAATAAATCAGGACGTACGATTGGCAGCAATTGTTGATCCTGCTCATAACCTAACACCAACCGAGGAACGCCTATCGCTGACATTTCCATTTCGTCCTGGTTTTACTTCAACATGCGGACGTTGCGAGAATTCCCAACAGCACAACGCACCATCACAATGACGAGCAGTCCTGGTGCAGGCTATGCCAATTCCGAGAATGCCTTTTGTAGTTGGTGGATAAGGCGGCTTTAAATCGTCGATGTTGGCTATGGTTTTTGTTGAAAATACCCCCACCTTATTTTGTTACAATACAGTTTGTACTATTATTAAAAGCTATCTTAAGGCCTGTAAAGCGGAGAAACCATGCAGTAATACCTACCGCGAGAACAAACCCCAATTCTACGCGCTTCATTGCGCAGGTACACCGCCAGAATAACAACGCATAACACTGGAGCGGCCATACAGAAAAGCGGCAGTGAAGTTCTAATACTTTCGTCAGAGTCATAGGCCAACCGAACACCACTCGAATAATGCTACTGTTCCATATTAGTGCTCGGGCGGCGATGACATTTTTATTGCAGTAGTACCCCTGGAATCGAGCACACAAGCGAGTGTACTTGAACGGAGTCCGGATGTTTTCGAAGCACAGCTACGCGCGGCCTTGTGTAACGCTCAGGCGCTTCTACGTCGTGTAGATTATGGCGAGGGACAATGCTCCAAAAAAAGGCTTTCTCAAGGACTCTTCTAGATTCTTGGTATGGGTGGCTGCTGTACCTCAACCGCCTCAAAATACTGCTGATGCATTGATTTTTCTTACATAAAGCTTCGCAAGGTTGCAGATTGCACTAATTATAAATAAATATACGTTGAAGTACCTTTCTTGCCAAATATTTTGGAATCGTTCGCGTCAACTTTTTTCTACATTTTACGCACTCGCGCATCTCTTATTAGGGAACAAATGTTTCTACCTGGTATTTGCGTGCTTGTGAATATTCCCACCTGATGCCTGAAAGAGGCGGATGTTAGGACCTTGAGTTACCCATTTTAATTCTTCCTTTCTTCTGGAAGGTTTGCGCATATCGTTCCAGGTAAGCACCTATAGAATTGACAACAATGTTGACGAAGTATTTAGCACCGATGAAAAGGGACTTCTCCTTTACCTGGTTTGTTCTCCTGGTGCACGTCTGTTCCCTCGCCTTTGCATCATGTTATTGATCAACGATTAGAGATGGTATGAGTACGCTATTACTCATCACCTTTTTCGAAATTCACTTGGTGATTGGAAAGTCGCATTATATTAAAATAGCAGACGTCTTCTTCGTGTGGTAACACGGCGTCGAGCTTCCGATGAGCCGTCTTTTGTAGACAAGATCGAATGGAGTCATCTGCGGATTTTCCCGGTCATCTGAGTGGTATGACAACGTGACATAACGGATCACTTCATCCCACGTGCGTTCAACGTCGACGTACAATAGGATTGTTCAGGCGTGCTGTTATTCCGCTAGTTTGGTGGTGGTACGCCCTCGTTCTTAGGTGATCCGATTTGCTGTAGCGCAAGACTACCTGCATGAGCTCCGCAGTGAAAGCTGCGCTGTCGTTCGTATTTAGTACTTCAGGGGTTGCATGCTGCAGCGCAACAGGCTGGATAACAACTTTGCAACATCTTGGGCAGTCCATTTCCGGACAGCGGCGATCTTTTAATAGCGCGTCATATATTCTCCCGCTACGACAATCTATTTGTTCTTGTAACGTGGTGGTGCAGAGAACTGGCCCAAAACATCCATTAAATCTGTGGGGAGTGCCTGGATGGGACGGTGATTGGCTTGAGAAATCCGGCGGTATTTTTTGGTGGCATTTTTCGTCGCTTCCAGTCGCAGCCGCTCTCGTCATTGGTAGACATCGGATTTTAGGGCAGTGCCAGTTGTACTTCACCTTGATGTTTCCTATAGTACGTACTGTGCTGAGACGTCTGGACACGGGTCGTCGTGGCACGGTTGCGAAATTTTGTCACGAAGGTCTGCGGGTAAGAAAAGAAGACAACTTGTCTTCATTCCAGGGCTGATATTTTTAATTACCAGGGGGGAGGTTTTGAGGCTGGATGCAGGTAAATTGCGCTTTAAGGCCCTTGGCCCTGTGCTGTTGCGTCCTTTGAGGTAGTTGATCATGACATGTAATTCGGGTCGGAACGCTCCTTGCGGGTAGGTCGATCCCTGTCGCGACTCCGAAAAACACGGCGTTATCATCGCAGTCTTGTTGGGGTGGGTCCAGGGGAACGCGAGACACGCTGTCGGCGCCGGAGTGTTTCCCGCCCTATGGGACGATTCAACGATTCGAACGTCGAATTCTTGCAGCCGCAAGCTCTACTGCTCCCGACGGCCGGAGGGGTCCCTCTAATTGGCAAAGCAACACAGTGCATGGTGGTCTGCCACAATCTTCAACGGTGTGCAGTAAACGTATGGGGAAAATGTTGAAGTGGCCCAATAAATAGCGAGGTGCTCTTTGTCAGAGCCGTAGTAGTTTTTTTCTTTTCTTCGACAAACCATGGCAGGCACAAGCGATTACTTTTTCGCAGTCGCTCTGCTTTTGGACGAGGACGGCACCCAAGCCTATATAATTGGCGTCCACGTGAATTTGTCGTTCGGTGTTTTGTCAAAACGAGACAGTACAGGCTGGCTGTGTTAGCGTTCTTGTACCTCTCAGAGTGATTTCTCGTGGACGTTTGCCAAAGAGAAAGCGGTGCTTTCTTTGCTTAAGCGCGTGAGTGGTTCTGCAATACGTGCGTAGTTTGTGACGAAGCGGCTGTAGTACCACCACAGTAGAGTAATCTTCGCACACCCTTCTCTTATCTTGCGAAGTTTGCTGTTACTAAACTTTTGGCTGGATCCGACCGGATTCCCACAGCGTTGGCAGCGTGGGCCAAAACCTGAATTTCAATCCTAATCGATACTTTTCAGTCATACAAATTTCTTAAATAGCCATATGGTATTCAGAAAAGATAGGCCTGGCTGCACACACTTTCGGGCGGTGTGACATAATCTCTTGAAAATCCTTAGCATGCCACCATATCACCGTGAACACTTTCCTTGAGGCTGCAGCAATTCGAACGATCATATTTATTAAGTTGATATTGCATGCTTCATACACATTCCTCCTTATCTTGCACTTTCGAGCTCTCAATTTGAGGCGCTGGTTGACCAGCAGCCCGAACCTTATACCCTGACAGGCGACCTTAATGCACGCAATTCTCTTTGGAACTCTTCTTGCACGAATGCCCGAGGTCGCCTGATAGAGACGTTTTTAACATCCTCTTGAGCATGCCTCTTCAACAAGAAACAGCCTACATACCATAACTTAGGACACAATACATACTAAAATCTTGGCTACTGATTCGGCAATTCCCTTTCCGTGTCTTGCGTGGGGTGTGGGCACTGACCCATACGGCAGTGAGCACTTTCTCACCTAACTCACATATGTCGGTAAAGGCACTTCAGTCCATCTTTCCAGAACAGGTTCAATGAAACACGAGCTAACTGGAATACATTCACCTGGACATCCAAACTACCCTACGCAACCATAATACACGTACAGGCAGATGAAGCCGCTCAACTCACGGCGCACATCCTCGACGCTGCCGAAAAGTCCATTCCCCACGCTACTTGCGCCCAGCGCGACGAGAAGAGGCCGTGGTTGAATGATGACTGCAGGCGGAAGCGAGAGGCCCAGAACAAGGCGTGGGGTATCGTTCGTCGGTACCGCACGTCGGGTAACCTCCTGTTTTTCAAGCGGGCAAAGGCGTTTGGAAAACGGGTGGGCCTTGAGGCAAGACGAGATAGTTGGCGCTCATTCATAACATCAATAAATTCATACACCCACACGGAAAGTATGGACAACAATACGCAAACTCAAGGGACAACAGACACACAGCCTGCCTCTGGGCAGCACAACAGGGGACACATTTGAAGACCAGGCTGAAACACTTGCACAACACTTCGAACAGTTTAGCAGACTACGAAACACTTTCATGAAACACAGACTCTAAGCCGAAAAGAAGCCTTTGTATGACAACGACAGATCAACCAGGTCCTATAACTCCGAGTTTTCGCTTCATGAGCTGAGGGGGTTCTCTGAGTACCTGTAAACCCTCTGCTCCAAGTCCAGACAACATCAAATATACAATGTTACAGCGCTTACACCGAGACACCCTTGTTACACTTCTTCACCTTTACAACAAGATATGGCTTTGGGGGCACATTCCAAAGTTTTGGAGGGAGGACCTAGTTGTAGCATTCATGAAAGAGGTGAAGCACCCTTCCAGTCGCGCGAGCTATCGACCCATCGCCCTCACAAGCTGCTAGTGCAAGCTTCCCGAGAAGATAATAAACAGAAGACTCGTGTACTTCTTGGAGTACAACGGTGTTCTCGAAAGCTTCCAGGCAACCTTCAGGGTGGGGTGGTCTGCGAAAGGCCAAGTTGTCTCTCTTGAATCATATTTAAATGATTCGTTCGTGCATAAACAGTTTTGCCTTACGGTGTTTTTCGACATCGAGAAAGCCAATAACACTGCTTGTCGGTACGTCATCCTTAGTGACCTGAAGTCACTCGGTGTCTCTGGCAACATGTTGAGCATCCTTTGTCACAGTGAACCTTTCGACATCGAGAAAGCCAATAACACCGCTTGGCGGTACGGCATCCTTAGTGACCTGAAGTAACTCGGTGTCTAGGGCAACATGTTGGGCTACCTTTGTCACAGTGAACCTTTCGCGTCAGACTTCGTTCTGTACTGTCAAAGGTTCATGTGGAAGAAAATGGCGTGCCACAAGGTAGAGTGTTGATCTGCAGTGTCTTCTTAGTTAGGATGAACTCTCTTAGAAAGGCACTACCACCTGCAATCTCTTATTCAATGTATGTGGATGACGTCCAGTTATCCTTTAAGTCTTGTAATATGTCAATCTGCGAACGTCAAATCCAGCTTGACGTTAAGAAACTAGACGGCTGCGCAGACAATAAAGGCTTTAAACTCAATCCTGTAAAAAGCTGCTGCGTGGTGTTCTCCAGGAAACGTGGGGTCCATCCGGACCCAGACTTACCCCGTAATGGCGAGTCACTTCCTGTGAACAAGGAGCACAAGTTTTTAGGTGTTGTGTTTGACCACAAACTCATATTCTTTCCACAAATCAAGGAACGTATGCAAGGAACAATGAATATCCTTAAAAGGTTCTCTCCCACCAATCGTATGGGGCTAACACAGAACTCCTGCTGCGCTTGTATACTGCTTTGGATGGGTGTTGTTTGTACTAAGGCAGTGTGACGTATGGGTCTACGACCAAAACAGCGTTGCGAATGCTTGACCCAGTGCTACACTTGGGACTTCGTCTTGCGTCGGGTGCTTTTCGCACTAGTCCGGTCCAAAGTCTGTATGTCGAGTCAAACACGTGGAGCTTTGAGAACCAATGGACGTACATGGACTTGCTTGATGCTTTTAAAATTTCATCGCTGAACAACCATTCTTTTTATCCTTTCTTAATCAATACATCCACATCTCTGTTCTTTGTAAATCGCCCATCCGTGCCTCAGTCCTTTTTGCTTAGAGTGAGAAAGGGAGCCTCGGATCTCAGCGCTTCGTTTTTCTATGTGTACAGATCATCTTTTTCAGACATTTTACACCTTGGAACGTTCGCCCTGTGTCCTGCGACCTTTCTTTTATTAAACTTGACAGAAATTGGGTACCGCGAGCTGCAATACTCCAGCACTTTCTGCCCCTGCAGTTAAAATACCCACGTGCAGAATTTTACAGTGACGCTGAGTCTGCTGCGCTGCTCATGGTCCGAATTTCAATGCAGCCCGAACCATGCGCGTACACACAAACACTTTTTCAGCAGACGCATATGGAATTTTACTGATCGCACAGAACATTCTTGATAAACAAATTCCTAAATCCGTCATCTATACAGATTCCTTAAGTGTTGTTCGCGCACTATCATCGCACAAGCCCCCCCAAAACAACATAGTTAATACTGAGTTCAACGCTATTATGTCTATCTATGCGGAAAAGCAAGAGCTGCTACTCTGCGAGGCCCCAGAACCACGACCTACTCTTCACTTACGACCACTTCACCCGCGGAAGCCACAGCGTGCGCCTTGGCGGCGTTCTATTTCGCGCCCCTGCCGAAAGATGGCGATCCATCTCAGCTATTCTTCAGAGCGCCACGGCAGCCTCGGAAAGCCCTCTCGGCGCTCTGTTGCTTATTTCCGAACGTGGTACGTACATGTGGTTTGTGTCGTTCTTGTCACAAGTTATTTTCTGCGCCTGCGGCAGTTGAACGGTATGAAAAAATGTAAGACGGGCCCATGGGCGAAGAGTCAGAATGGTGTATTGCTGTTTTCCGTTCTTTAAATCCGAACGGAACACAGCAGAACACAGAACGGGCCCTTCCTACCGTGATAATTACAAAATTTCTGAGGCACTTCTTGGCCAATCGCACAAGAAATTTGTCCGAAAAGACGCAGAACGCGAAGAACCTCAACAGCAAACCGGAATCCAGGAAGGTGCTCAAGGTCTGAGTGTGTATGTGACAAAGTGGATGTCCCGTGGACGAACTGGAAAAGCGCTGAACTATCTCCGAGGAAGGTGCCTTATGAAGAAATACATGTTTCTATTGATGTGAATTATCTCTGTGGTACAGCTATTTGGCCGTCATCTACCCTAAAAAACTGACTGAAAGGGCAAGAAATAAAAGTTGTTAAAAAAGTACGACCTCGCAGCATCTATTTTATAAAAAGTATAACGGCCGCGGCGGCCGCTTTTCTGACGGAGGCTAAAAGCAAAAACGCCCGTGTGTTAGAGATTTCGGTGCACGTTAAAGATCTCCAGGTGGTCAAAATGAATCCAGAGTCCTCCAATACGGCGCGCCTAACCGGAGTAGTATCGGCGCGTTAACCCCACAATTAATCAATTTATTAAGGGTATAAAAATGCAACGAAGGTGTGTGAGATATCCACAAATACGTAAAAAAAAGAGGAGGATCATAAAAAAACCCTATGTTCCGATGTTCAGACAAAATCACGCTACAAATTGACTTCGCGTGATGGAATTTAAGCTAAAACTCGTCAATTCCCCAGTAGCATAACGCCTAGTTTTGATCGGTCTGTAGCTATGTTTTTCGCCCAGGCTGAACACCAATGCGCAATTATTTCCATGTTGCCTGTTCTAGGAGTGTGTCTGAGAAAAACACTCTCAGTTCAGGAAATTTTTATCACGGGAATAAAGCGAAAGTAAGTAGTCCATCAACAGTTTGAGGCCGTGAGGAGAGCTCGGCCCTTGCTCTGCTCCCGAACGCAACAGCTGAGACATAGCACCATCCGGTGGAGTGGCGCTACACTACGGCGGCCGCATCCGGGGGCAGCGTTCTCCGTAGGAGCGCTGCTGATGAAGTGGTCGTAAGTATAGAGTAGGCGTGCCCAGAACACTCTGGGATCAATGGCAACGAGGCGGCAGACGAGAGTGCCGCTGCTGCTGCACTCGGGAACACTGTAGACATAACGGTTTCATATACAGACCTCAAGCCACATATAAGACAACACTTGCGCAGAACATGGCAAACACACTGAAATGAACAGACAGACAACAAACTACATGTAAAAAAGCCACCCTTGGGACGGTACACAGATGACTCACACGAAAGATACATGGAAGTTGCCTTGGCTAAGCTACGGATAGGGCATACCCATGCCACGCACTCCTATCTGCTCACTCGTTCTTCTAGACTCCAGTGTAGCTGTTACGGAGAGGCCCATTCCGTAGTCCACGTACTGTATCAAGGCAAAAAGCTCGCACAGCACACAACGCAAACATTTTCCTGAACTGTACAGACAACACATCACGCTACACCCATCACACTTCTTGGCCGACAAGCCAATGTTTTATAACAAGCGTCCTTTTCAGTTTTTAACAGATGTCAAGTCTTTACTGCTTCTTTCATATCATGCATATTCACACTGGCCCTATACACGAGCAATCTACATGCATTCCCTTTACTTTAGTTTTAATTGGAAAAATGTATATTTAATGCACATCTGTCCTTATCAAATATTTTGTCTCTGGCGCTCTTTTCCTTCGTTGGCCTTGCGCCATTAAACTCAAACCATCATCATCAAGTCATCTCTCAATTCTCTCGTCTACAGATTCATTAATGATTGACTGGTGGCAAAGGGTATACGTCCTTTTTGGTAATTTTGCTCAAACGCCGATAGTCAACGCAGAACCTCAATGTGAAGTCTTTTTTCGTCACGAGTACGACCGGAGCATCCCAGTGGCCTTCCGAGGGCTGTTTAATGTCGTCGCTGAGCATGTCTTCACCTTGTGTATGGATGGCTTCCTCCTCGTGTGAAGACACGTTGTACGGTGACTGTCGGCTAGGTCGGCCCACATCTGCGGTTAATATTAGGTGCTTTTCTAGAGGTGTCTCAAGTAGTTTGGAGTTCGCCGCAAAACACCCCTGGAGCCACCCAGCAGATCGTATAATTTCTTCCGTTTTCCTTGCGGTACCGCTGGGTTCACCTCGGAGAGATGCAGAAGCTTGAACATATCTTCGAGGGCGCCTTCCAAGTCAGCAACCGTGACACTCTAATTGCTTCATGCGTTTCTTCAAAGAAAGCAATTGCCGTAGGCTTGTTTAAATGCGGGTACTGCCCAAAAAAATCACTTACAGAACCTGGTATTTGCTTTGCTCAAAGCGAGCAATGCATTTGGAGACGGAGCCACCACGCTCGAAAAGCAAAGATTGGTCCCTCTCTACCACAGCGTTGGTGTGAAGAACAGCATCTCCACATAAGACTGCAATCATCAAGCTTGGGCGGGATGCTATGTATCACGTGACGGCGGTGTGTCGACCAGCTTCAAGAAATGGACGCGAGAGAGCCGTTCGCTGGTTATGCCAAACTCAAATTTGATACATACCCATGGACAACCCAAAAGCAAACTGTCCACAATAAACAGCACAAAACCTATCAACCTTAAACCTCCTAAATAAATATCTCAAAAGACACTCCCCACTGAAACCAGAAGTCACTACAATACATTTTCTACAATACCAAGTACAACACCAATCATTACTAAGTAAACATCCCGTGTAATCTCCCGCCTCAGGCAGTCTTATAAAAGACAAGTCTAATTATGCCCTGCAATATTGCGTCAGAATCAGACTGGCTACAATGATCGTTGGCGCTCACGTGGGGCACCCATTGCATGGCCGCGAACCGGTGCTAGCCGCAGCCGTCTCGTGTTGATGCCGGCTTCGATGCGCGTGGTGATTTCCTGGACGCCGCTGGCACCGCGCTTCCCGAAGTGGTTAACTGGCCGTTGCAGCCGTAGGTAGCCGCTGCAGCCGCAGGTATCCAGGAGGATGCCGAAAATACCCTTGCGGGGCCATCGAAGCCAAAATAGACGAAGCGTGGACACTGGCCACAGCTGCCTGACCATCGCCACGGGCGCCACCGAAACGCAAGTTGGTGGTGCATCCAGGACCTCACCGCCGATTCGAGGTAGACCTTCTCCTTTATAGGCTTGGTGGGCGTAGTCTGTGGTCTGGCCGTGCCCCTTAAGCTCGTCCCTCGAACCTCACGTGCTCCTACGGCCTGCTAGTTCTTTGCGTTCCCTCCCGTGTCCTTCTACTCCTCGCATATATACCCTTATGGCTCCATCGCGACACACTTTGAATGGCGTGTCTTTTTTAGTCCCATGTCTGGTCAATGCTGCTGGTCTCCTTCGCGGAGCTCTCGAATTGTCTCTCGATTTCACTGCCGTATATGGTCATATTACCATGGTGCTCCGTCGCGGCTCTCATAGATTATTCTGCTTTTGGGGTGCAGTTCAATTTCTGGTCATTGTTCTCTTTTTCGGTGGTTTTGGTGTATCTCCTCTGAGGAGAGTTTTCTTGACACATGACAATATGGCGGCATGATAATCGGCTATTCTCACAAAAGCACGGTGTGCCAGGTTCGATGTCTGTATCAAGGAGTAATCGCAGGAAAAAGTTGATTGGTCTTCACATCCTTTATTGTGCCGCTGTCCGTCATAACGTCCAATCCGAGAAATATGATGCATCAGCATTTAGGCAAAAGGACAAAGGCATTACAGTATGTGGTACCATCTTTAAATACATGCGACTTGGGCGTTCCACATGGTCTCTTGCTGTGGGTATGTGCGTACCGCCCCAACTGGTCGTAACATGTTTCAGCTTAGGCGCGAATGGTCGGCTCATTACTGAGTACTCGGTCCCCATGTCTATGAGGGCGACCATGGCAAAGCCGTAGATGGACCACTGGACGGCAGACGCCGCTTTCCTCGAGTTGCCGGTCCGTCCGGACATCGTACCTTGGCGTGTGCATGTTGATGGTCCGGCACTAGGCATCGTCGTTGTCGTCGTCTTCTCAGCAGCAGTCTCGCTCATGTCGGCTATGCGTCAAACTATCTGGCTTTCGCTTTGGTCGGGTGTCACGGCTAAGTTAAGTCGGGGCGTCTAATTGTGGTCGCGTGGTAAATCATAGTATTCAGTGCGTAGTTGAGTCGTTTAAGGGTTTTCACATCTCCGTCGTAGTGTAACGTCCCCTCCAGAAGCTGCTGCATTCGAGTTTCCACTTTGTGGGCTGGGGGACCTTCCACTTACGAAGTTATTGTTGCTGCGGCAGATTGGCGATATGTATGGGTAGGACGACGGCGAATAGATGAAGGGCAGGACCACGGCTGGTCTCACACAGATTACTCGTTGATCTCAACTGGTCGTTGCCCGGGCAGAGGGCGCATAGCGTCGATAAAGAAATTTCGAAGGCCGAGCTATTTGTAGGGGCAGGGACGAAAACTCTTGCTGTCACCTCCACAGTGGTACCACAGCGGACAGTGGGCAGAGGTTTGCCATACATCCGTATTACTCGGCGCCGGCTTTGTGCCATTGTGGTCGGCTGAGCGACAGTGGGTGGTAGTACGGCGGGGCACCCTGATGGCGAGTTGGAGCTGGGCGGGGTCGACGAACAGCATCGGCATAGACCATAGCTTGGGGCTTACGGGGTGCTTACAATGGCGTAGAAGTCTAAGTATGTGTGTATATTCACGGGTCACGTCGATCAGCAAGGTGACCGTGTGTTGTGGCGTTGTTTTTTGGGAAATGGTACCGGAGCTTCCCAATGACAACTGCGAATGGTCTCACGTTGTGTGCTGGAACTAATAGCCCCGGCAATGATCATCTCAAAAACAAACGCATTGACTGGTTTTATTGACTGGGTTCGCTGTTCAAGCATCTCTGTTGCGGCCGCCTTAGACGCGAATTCAGCAAGAGTACTACGGGGGTTGCCGAGAAGCCAAGCAAAGAGTGCTTGCTTCACCCTCGCTTCAAAGACCATAGTTTGTGTTCTTTCTTTGTCGACGGGGTGGCACAGCGAAATAGTGCCTTTATTTCTCAGAAAACGTCAGAACCTTTCATTGAGATGCTGGGTGCGTGTCTGCAGCAACTTCTCGGCGCTTTACCTTGTGTATCAAAGTCCAAGAGTTTTTAGAAACTCAGTCTTAATAACTTCCGGGTCGTCAGGATGCCCTCGTGATCCTTTAACTCAATACGGGCAAAGTCTTCAAGATAGAAAAACAATCGCCTCAATGTTTTGTTGTCGCCCCATCGGTTGAATGTCCAAACCCACTGGAGATGTTCAAGCTATTCCGCAGAAACTTTTGAAAAGGACCCTGGAAATGATGGTAGCTCTCGGGGTGGCTGCAGGACGACTCGTGAAGTAGATTCTTGACCATGGTACTGGTTGCGGTGGTCGTATTTTTGGGCGCTTCTTGCAGGAGGCCACAACCAGGCGGCAAACCTTGCAGTCGGTAGCTGGGTCTAGTTGGACGTGCCTAGCGGCTTCGAGAGATCGTAAAGAGAATAAAAGGTATAACCGTGCACCTCCACGTATTTAAAATAAAAGCTATTACTCCGCACACCCCTAGCGGTCCCGTAACAAGGACGACGCATGTTTCTTGAGGAAACAAAACTTCATTGCCGCGAACGTGTGCTCCGCTAAGAACTTAAAACATTACACAGCGGCCACGAAGCAGTCAACAACGTGACATGAAACAAGCGAGTGTCAGCGAATTGAATGCCGCGGCGTATTCACTGCCAGTATTTGTCTTTTGGCATGATTGTTTCCCGAATCGTCGAATTCCATCGAAAACACTGGACATCAAAGAAGATTAGATTATTGTAGTCTGGTAAAGACAGGGCGAAACACTCTATCTATGCACAAGAAAAACCGCGTGGCGTAAACAGAAAGACGATGAAACACGCGCTTCACATGCAACACAGATAACAGACCGGCGCGACCGAATGACAAAACAAAATACAAGTAAAAAAACCAATGTGCAGGTTTCGCAGAAATATAATTTCGGCTTATGAGCCTCGTTAGTTAAGCCAATTCCCGTATATCAATCAGCCGATTTTATAAGGCTAAAGCGTTGAATCTCGAATCTGTGCGTCTAAAAAGCACTTAAGAATTTTTTTAATGCTAGCCAGCCTTGACGGACCAACAGCTCTGCTCACTGCTGTCGGCTACCCGCTACAACTACAGACATCCGTAGCCGCGAATGTTCTCAAACAGGTGAACGATGAAGGACGCTGGCAAGACGCTTAACAGAGGAAGATAATATAGTTTTCCGTACAATTCTTTACATTCACACGCACGCGAGCAGTCTGTAGATTAGAAAACGCGTTAACGTAAAAGAGCTATTCTTTACTACTCTGAAGCTATCAAATCTTTGCAAGAAAGTGAATGAGGGCTACATCAAGTCGGATACGCTCCGAACAAAAGAACGCATGCCGTTCATGGGTTGCTCGGATGGTGCGGTTTATTTACACAATTGAGCAATTTCAAGAAAAGGTATAGGCAAAGCACAAACATATGTCGACGAAATATAGTACGAACATCGCAAAAAGTTAAAAAATAAGATGCTGGACATCAAAGCGCACATTGTAAACATTGTGGTTGTAACCGTGACCTTAGAAAATGTTTCATATTTTATAATGTTAGAACCAACGTGGTAAGAAGATCGTTGAAGCCTACAAGATTTATTCTAACAAAGACACGTGTGCCGGCTACCCTTGTGCGCGGTTAACAAATAAAAAATGGCAGCATCTCCACTCTGTGCATGATGGCGAGAGTGCGGAGTACGAGGACTCGAAATGACATCCAAGTTGCGCACCGAGGGACATCCCATTTGCGCCGCGACTGTCATTCAATTTGAGCCGTGAGTTGCACCTTGATTATTCCCTAAATGAAACTGCAACTCAAGGCTCAAATCGAATTTCGCTTGATTTTTGCTTGATGCTCGTGTGCGCACGGATGGACGCGGCATGGCATTGGGAGGTCCTAAGGTATCCGCACCGTTACAGGAGAGGGAGTAAGCCGTTTGACTCTGGCGTACTAACTCACGGTCCTAACCCAATCAGTAAGAAGACATACACTAACTGTGTCTGCTCGACCAGACACAGGCTCGAATCGTTCCGGTGTCGGTGTGAGCTTTTGCGATTGTTGATGCTATGCGCACGGGCGCGGACGGACATTGTGCGGTCCTAAGGTAGTCCGTACCTAAAAAATTGTTTTTAGCCTGGTGATAGTACTTGAGCTGCAGTGACGACTCGAAATGTCTGTTTCTACCCTCTCTCGTCTTTTGCGCCCTTGTTGCAACGGAATTCCTTCCATATGTCTCTGTGCAACAAATGCCTGTTAGTTTTCCGGTGCGCCCGGTCTACGTGTACTCTTTGTCTCTTTTGCGCTGTTTGAAGGATGTTTCTTTTCGTTCCGCCTTTATGTATGCCACGAGGAAGTGTAGCGACGTTTGTAAGCTCATTAGTATATACCCGAGCATTTGCTCCAAACTTACTGACATCAGCTACCTATGTTTCATAAAATTCCAAGCACTATTCAATTGTATTCCGGTTAGCCTCAATTGACACACCAAATATAAGCAGATAGCGAGAGAAGAGACAGGTGGACGGTTATTAAGACATGTTGCCACCTTTGAAAATACGTTTGTTAAGAATAAAAACCATTTTTGTTACATTTTGAAACTACCAAACATTCCATAGTTATCTGCAGAACTTATAATGGTCTTATCTGTGTTGGTTCAAAAGTTATAGCCATAATTCTGATATCTGGTGAATGGTTCTGAAGCTAAAACGATTCTGGGACAGTAACAAACGTATAACAAGCGAATATCAGCAGCGAATATTGATTCTTTTCAGGCAAATTTTCGTCTGATACGTAAAAGAATATTCAAAGACCTACTTTTGGGGCTTCCAGTTTCTAAACATTGCTTTAAACTTCCGTTAGCAGGATCCATGAGCTCACAAACGTCCCTGTTGCTCACTTTCCACCTGCTTTATGCTCCAGCTGTGAATGGTATTGTGTTCTTCATTTGTTGTAGCTAATATTATTAGTAGAAAAGTGTTAACATAGGCTGGCGTTATCAGGTCCAGGCAAAAAAGAATGACACAAGCAAAACTTTTATGACAATCGCTGTACAGTGAATGTCAGCGAATACAGCGTGGACGTGAAGGTATCGGGGAGTGCTGCAAACCCTGAGAACGTGCTGTGAGAACCTTTTCTGCAAAGTAATATGATATAGCTATGTGGGCCCTGTCATCTAAAGCGCTAAGTTGGGCGAGTTCGTTTCAAACTAAGGAATTCATCATACTATCGAACATAAAAAAGGTGTTTTGGTCTTCTCTTTAGCTTTGTCCCTACCATAATGTTCGCTTGTATGATGAGTCCCTGTCATCTGTTTTTGCCCAAATGGGGTTAGTTGCCCCAGACATTCACCTGAGAGTGCTCATCCTACTCTTTGGTATATATTAGGCTGCGTGACGCTTCAACGACAGGAACACAAGAACAGCAGACATTTTGAGGGAAGCAGGCTTCTGAGGCAAGCAGACCACACTCCCCTAGCATGTTGTACCAGTGACCAGTAACGCGTGAAGAACGGTAAGCGCCAACGAATGGGTGACAAAAAACACCTCCGCAAGAAAATACGGGCAGCAACAAAAGCCAAAAAAGAACTCCTGGCAGGTAAGTTGGGCCCTAGTTATGAATCAGATGAATTTTAGGTTTCCAGGGCAAGATCACCTTTCCTGTACAAGGTTAAAAAAATAATTTTTTGCAGTTTCTTATTCCGCGATTATTTGTAACTTCAAAATGAAGGATACTTTTACAATAAAACTTCGCAAGCTCGTTCCTTTGTTCCTGCTCTGTGCAAAGAACTAGCGTTTTTAAAAAGGGTTGATAAGTTCTGTTGTAATAATGATTTACGTCAAAGAATAGACAGAAAAATGACACATATTTTGCTTTCTTTGGAATGTTCACTTTAACTTAATCCCCAAATATCCAATGCCAAAGATCCTGGTTAGCTGCGCAGAACAGTTAGCTACCTCTGTGCCACAAATGTTGCCATTCCTGCAAACCGTTCAACAGTTACGAAAGTTCCCGTAAGAGCGAAGTTTGGGGTATTTTTTTGTCAAGAACAAGTATCAATAAAATTATTTTATCTGGTTTTAGCTTTTGAATGTCATTCAATACGATTCTTTAGAACGTGAGTGTGAAATAAAAACATTCCAGTTGAAAATTAGGAAGTTTTCAAAAAGATGGCAACATAGGGAAGGTGAAAGCCTTATATGTCACATTGAAAGGTAACCTTGAACTACTCCAGCATATATGGGAACGGCACATAAAACCCAGCTGAGATCACAAGCAAACCAAACCATGCAATCCGTGTGAATTCTTGGACGAATTATTGAAAGGATCAAACATTGTTTGTCTACGCATATAAAGCAATGTTTACACTGTTCGGTTAGGGTTGTAGTTAGATAACTTACGATGTAATATTTTGAAAAAAGATGGATATTTCTGGAAAAATGATCAAAAGGGTGACAATTTGTTAGTGATCACTAGTTGCCAGTATGAAGTTGGAAATAGTGCGGATCAAAATAATGGCGAAGAATGAGTATGGATATGTAAAAGAATCTATACATGTTCATTAGGTTGAGATTCAGCAGAACATTGTGAGATTAAGGTGAATTAGATAGCATCAGCTTTGATTAGGGTAGATTTATATTGATTTACCGACGGTAAATTATAGTGGCTGCTGTATGTGCAAGACCGTTTTATAACAGGAAACCAAATCAATATAACGGAATGCCACCACGTTCAAAGTACGGAAGCAGACGAGACACACCAAGACCCTTATACACCAAACATATGCCACATCTAATAGGCGCAATATATGAGGAAGTTTTCGGCGGCCTTTATTTGGGATCAGCTTCTGCCGTGGTATAGTAATTGCAGCATACTAACCTTTGGTCGTGATACTAGGGTGATGGCAAGAGCCAGCCGTCGCCTTTCTCCTCTCGAAAGTGAACGGGGAAAGATCTGCGCCTTCTCTGTCAATCTCACAGTGTCTAAGATACTCCGGACGCTCTCTCTGACATCAGCTGCTCCTGCAATCTGCAACAAAAATAAGTGTGTTATCAACCGTTGTCAGCCAGATCAGCAAAAAATATTCTAAACACTTTACAAAAATACTTTGCAAGAACCCTCCCGAGTTGAATTAGTTTTGAACTCTTCGAGCGAAATCAGCTCTGTAGCTTTGTGCTGCTCACACTCACGTATTTTTCTGCATTTCATTTAACCAGTGTCAAAGTTATGTTCATTTGTACTGCCCGGTAATACAGAGACTAACTATAGAGCGCAAAGTGCACTTTCAAGTAGCATTGCGATGTTGCAGTTGAAATGGTCCTGTTTAATGGCCTGAGGCCAGCCACTCAGTTGTTCCGAAACGCAAGGACAGGAGCCAGTAACGACGAACGACTTCGGAAAACAAAAAAAACCTAAATTGGTAGAAAAAACCACTACATGACGAATATTCTAACCAAGATTACACTGAAAATAAAAGATTTGGACTGTAATTTTTAACACTCACTAACCTTGCAAAAAATAACGTTGCAAAAAACTAAGCAACACTTCAAATAAACTCCTCTTCTGCGGCTGTGCGTGGCGCCACTCTGTGCTTTGTTTTCTCAGCTATAGATCACACGCAAAAAAGGTATGAATGCGCGTCTCTGTGTGCAACGTGAAATGTCCTTCCGAGTAATTCGAGTACCCTGTATTGCTGTCCATATATACCTGGTACCTTATGTTTCTGTAAAATGTAGTTGCCGACAAAGTACACAGATTTGTAAAACTTCGTTGAAGAATACAATTTTGGTTTTCTTTTTTTAGAGAGTCTGCGTATATGGGCCATTTCAAGTGGCAATTTATTTATGTATTTTCTTGAGAACAGTTTCGTTTACTGCGTTTAGCAGGAAGCTATTGTAAGGTTTTTGATGGCCTTTTAGCACATAAATGCATCAAATCTCGGTGAGCCGTGATTTCTTGCGTGTCTCTTTTGCGGGAGCAACGGTCCACTCGGTCGCAGAATCCCGAGGCTTCACGTGTGATAAAATCACAACACGTCCATGTGCGTCAGGTTGTTTGAACGTTTTTGGGCTTTCTGCTTGCAGCTCTTGAAGTTTAACGTGTTCTAACTCAAAAGGTTCTCAAAGGTTTGCAATTATCCTGCTTGCGTCAGCCAAGTGTGCGCTCACTCCAATATTTTTTTGTCGTTGTTACAATTGCTTGCTTTTTAGCTCCGTTAAATCCCACTCTTCCGAGGTGGCAGGTTCATCTTCGAGTGGCGGGATTGCCGAAACGTCACGCGTGTCTAGTTTTATCTCCCTTCTCAAGGCACTGGTAGTTGTGCAAGCGAATGAATATAAAACCAGGAAGACAAGGCAAATAGTTGTGAGCAAACTTTTCGCCAGAATAATCCAATACATTGGTTTACCGCAGGATAATGCAAAAAAGAACCTCTCATTTTAGTCAAAATTACGTGTCCCTTTGTGTTCTCGGCAAATCCACCTTTCGCAGAGTAGTGGGGCTGGTTGTTTCTCTTGTAAGTGTTAGCAAAAATAATCAAGTTACAATGTATACACAACCGCAAAAGGTTTTCTGAATTTAAGTCATTAGTACGTAAATTACTGTTACACCACCTTTACAATGCTTTCAAACGGCAGACACTTCAGAGATCAACACGTTGTAAATATTTCTTTTTTTTTGTTTTGGTGCTTTTCGGCACCCACATTTAACCCCCGACGAGCCTAAAGGTGAGTGCCATGGATAAATGCACTTTTTAAATAAAAGTTTCGAAGTCGCCAACATAACCAAGGTTGCCTACTTCCAAAATGATACAGCTCATTTATCTGGTCTAAAACCGCACCTTCAGTGACTGAAATTGCTACGCATACGCTACCCAAAAATGTTGGCCGTTTCATTGCTTCGATAATTGAATATTATTCACTTTTCATTAAGGTGTACTCTGTACACATTTAGTACAACTGCTGTTGTCACCCTGAGAGATAAAGTTTACACAAGTAATTAAATGCACCCCAAAATACCAAAAAATATTTCGCAAAACCAAGTAAACATAAATTTCAAAGGCTCACTCTCCAACACCAGAACAATAAAAGTACTATGCGGTGTTTAAATTGCAATGTGTGATGACACAATGGGGGCACCTTAGAAAAATATTTCTGGTGCTCCTCAACAGTGAGGTCATTGAAGAAGACATTGTTCTGTTGGCAAATATTAATGTATTTCCGGATCATGCTAGGCTGGGTCACCACACTAAATCCTCCAACGCAGGCGTTGCCGCTTGTCGGAGCAGTGATTCCTGCGAAAGAAGCACGAAATTACTTTAACTGAATTTATCACAACCAGCTAAAAATACTGAGACAATCAGTTTTGGTATTCAATTTATTCAGTACAGGTCATTTCTGACAGAATATTTGTATTATAAACAACGCCAATATATCGCTAATATGTTTTAACACAGCACGAAGCTGCATTTCATAAAGGTTTTCTCGGAGGAAGGGGTCTGAAAATCACAAGTTGGAAATGGTTGGGCTGCCCAATCGCAAAATACTGCGAGTTAGCAGCATGCTTTTTATTTTATTTTTTATACCATCTACCCTCCCAACACGTGTGCGAGTGCTACGTATAACAAATAGATAGGCCACGTACAGACAAGCAGGGACCCAATTTAAGACGAAACAAAAAGCAATTTCAATAGAATTGCGGAGGTAGAAAGAACAAATAACAGAATTAGAACTACAGTAATGAAAGTAATGCACTTACGGAAATTCAGAAAACCTATTTAGGCGCAAAACCTGTTTTATAGTAAGCCCCGTATTACAATGTTTTGCACTGTACTGCTCATATCTGATCTATATCAGTACTAAAATAGTTCAAACAATCAATACTCTAATTCTCTCGGACAAAGGATTCTCCTCTTTTGTTGTACACGCCAATTGATCATAGCGTATAGTATATAAGCTATAGATAATGCCAATATTGTCACGAAGCGAAGGACGACGCAGTTGTCTTGAAGAAGAAACAAGTTTATTGGAGCGAATTGGTGCTCCAATATGAACGCAAAAGAATACAGAGGCGGCAAAGCAGCAGTCAACAGAGTGACGTGCGCAGGCGGGTGTAAACGGCTCCGCAAGAATTTATCTTTAGGCACAAGTGTTTCTGGAATCGTCGAATTACATCCAGAACAAAGATTATTCTAGGCTGTTCACCTTAGTTCGGAACGCTCTGCCCATCAGAAGAGATAACACATACGGCATAGAAAGAAAGAATGGAACACGCGCTTCTCTTGGCACACAGATAACACAGACAACAGAGACCGGCGCTGCTGGGCGATAAAAGCAAAACACAAAGAAACAAACCCTTTGCATGATTCGCGGCAATGTTATCTGAAGAAGTTACGGTGACTCTTGTCTTAATTTTTTAGCACCGCTCATGTCGTGCTGTGGTCAATTGTTGCACAATACTGCAAATGTTGAAAGGTGTGATCCGTTCTGTTCATTTGGTATTCCCCATGACATACAAGAGCGAAGAATTAAAAGTTGGCAATTCTTGCAGGTTCACCAAGATAACTGTATCAAGTTATTTTCCGCAACGTCTCGCACGGTAATGGTTGGAAAAATTTCAATCAAAAATCGAAATTTGCATTCGCTGAATTTTGCACCAGAATTTTATATCAACTCGAAATCCTATTTGCGTGTTGTAGTGCCTGTCTCATCAGCCGCGGCGGGCGGGGGGGGGGGGCGAGAACAACCCAATTTGTTTTGGGAAAGCAACCTTTACTTCTGCTCGTTAACAAATAACGAATATATAAGGTTTTCAGTTAAGGTTACATATAAAGGGACCTCTCAAATATTGATTAAAAATTAGTTATATTATTATCAAACTTTCATAATATGTAAAACATTACCTTCTGTGTTTTGTATCTGTAAACGGTTAGATATACATTTTTTCTGGAGTTTAGCGTCATTGCCTACTGCCTTCACCATATTTGATTTCTTGAACTTCAGTTACAGGGGATGACCTCGTCTTCAGTTCGATTTACGGTAATGTACACAGCACAGCATCAGCAAATAGCCTTATTTCAATTTCGCGCTAATGCTCAGGGAAATGTCGTTGATATACGCAGTAATAACCTAATTGCCAAGACTGACCTTTGCACTACTCGCACAAGGAAGTCCAGGCTGTCCAGCCTACTCTTGTTGAACGAATGAAATTCTTCGGAGTGTTTTGGAGAGAATGTTTTTCTTGTACTATTTTGATGTTTAATACAAATTGCACGTATTTCTATTATCATCTCAGGGTGGCGAACAAGGTGAAACGCCTGTTGTAATCTGTAAATAGCGTGTCATTTTTCCTATTGCACACAGAACATGTGGAAAATCGTTGGTTATCTCTGATAGTCCCGTTGCAGTTCACGAACCCGATCTAAAATCATGTGCAATCATAGGGTAAGTTGTTAGATGTATATGTGCCAGAATAGCTGGAAAAAAATATATTCTAAAATATGGAAGCAGGTTTGTTTAAAGAGGCCGGGCGGTAATTGCTAACTTCAAGATTAGAACCGGATTTCTGTATTGGAATTACGTTTGCAACCCGCCAGTTATTAGGAATTGTATGTGTAGCCCCAAAAGTATTATATACTTTATGCAGATATCGACTTCCCCAGATAATATAGTTAAGGAAGGTATTTTAACTGTTGCTCCGCATGGACACTACTCACCCAGAAGTGTGCACAGTAGGCTCTGAACGTCTTTAAATTAATGTGTAATTCTGGCATTGCATTGCAAGCATTCACGAGAAGACCAAGGTTCAAAACAGAGTGAAAAAGGTATTTTATCTGCTATTTTGTCTGGCTATGCGTAACGTTTTATAGGATGTAAGCTGGAAAACTCCTGAATGTTGAGCAGGCAAGTCGCGATAGAACATTTTGGCTCAAAATGCTTTAAATGATGGTAGCGTGTCGGCATATAGATTAGGGTTGTTCGTTTTCGGGTGAAACACGATTTTCACACGATTCTTACATCCCAAAATGTTTCAGAAGAATCGGGTTAGACATGATTTCTTGCCAAACGGACATTTTTTTTTTTTTTCAAATTAGCGATCTGCATAATCGGGCGCTGACAGACATGCGCTCTCAATCAGTACTTGAGAGAAGCAAGCCCCACAAACACAGCTTACGAGCTGGTTGAGTCTTTGCATGGCTGTACTGCTCGCTACCTCAGGCAGCCAAATACAGCACTGACATTGTTGTGCCGAGCTAATTGAATCTGTGTTGACGAGAGATCTTTCCACAAGTGGCGATACGTTCAGCGATCAAACAGGTCTCAGATCGAGAACGCCATTTTGCGCAACCAGGTGATAATGTATGTAAACAACGATTAAGGAAAAATATATGACTGCCTTTTTGCGCAAAAAATGTTTCATTTCTTAGGAGGTATGGGGGCTCTGTAGTATCATTTCAAATTCATTTCCGAACAAGTTCCTGTTTTTGGAGAGCAGTTTTTAGAAAACTCGGAGGCCCCTCAGCGAGAAGCCGAAAATAACCATTAAATGTAACGCGTTACAGTGGACAAGCTGATGATTCCATACCAAACGCACTTTTTTACCTTGTACACCTGTAGAGTTAACCAGAAAACAAATCGAATTTCAAAAACGTTTTACAATAAACCAGATTTCACCGGGATAATCAGTTCCAATAACGCCACCGAATCACCCTCCCCTCCTATTTAAAGAAGCCATTAAGACGGAATACAAGTTTGTTTATTAGGTAAGATATCGCGTTTTATAGCGCCTAGCGCTTGCCCGGAGGCAAATTATGCCGTATTCACCGAGAAATTGATCAATTTAGGTTGAAATTGTGATTCCCCTGCCAAATCGTAGGGTTTCGTAGTCGCAAATGACGTCAGAAGCGCGTGTATTCAAGCAAACTTCCACTGCGGCATTCGGGTTTGCGCCCTTGCTGTCCGTCAGCCCTCCCAGATTGCGCTGCTATGGTCATCCACGAACCGTTGTCCGCCGTTGCTTTGTTTTCGAGCGTATTTGCACCTGGCTTGTTTTAAATGCAGAGCATTTCAGTAACTCACGATGTCACCCGCGTTGACGTCCGTCGTAGTCCGCACCGTCGTTGCCCGCACCCCTCCCCTACACTATATAAAAAAAAATACTATCCGGCGCCTGGTTTCGATCCCTCGACCCTGCGGGCGGAACGCAATGTACATGTGCTCTACCCCACTGCGCCACAAAGCCGACACAGAATGGGAGGCTACGAACGCGCCTTATATCCTTGACTCATTCAAACTACGTCAAGAAGCTGCTGATACAACGCATTCACTACCACCAACTCCCCAAACACTAAACGTTAACGCAATACACCCACCCCCTTTTACGCATTTACTCGAGTCCCTGTCGCGGGGAGATGGGCCCAATTTTTTTGTTACTGTAAAAAATGGTCGTCTCATGAAACCCGGGGTATCCTCGACAAACAGGGTAATGTAAGACCACGCGCTTACGCCAATCGGCCAGTGTCCTGTAAAACAACTTCAAAGCGGCGGAGTGCTGTGCAGCTAAAACAAGCATAGTCGCCCAGTTCCAACAGCAGTCCGCATCGGTACTTCTATGCTTACGTGCGTTTTTGAAACGTTGATTGTTTACCGAACCTTTCCTACTGCTGTAAAATGAATATGCATTACACTTAAGAGCAAATAGTTCGTTCTGTAAGCCTATAAGAATTGCCTAATTGGCGTTTACTTTTTGCGTCCTCAGCCAATGGCACAGGTAAGCTCATGTGACATCATAGGTTCTGTTGCGGGGAATGAGTTATTGGGTCGCATGGCCATTCTGTTTCTTCCCAGTTATGTAGCTTATTTGAATGAAGTGGGCTTAACGGTGGTGTCACTAGTGATTCTATCGAGGCAATCTTTCCAATGAAACCCAACTTGTGTTTTGTCCTTATGGCTCCTTTAAAGAAAATTGAGCGAAGCTTGCCCTCACGCCCAAGACTTGAATGGCGAAGCTGTTGTAGGTGATCACTGACGGACGCAAAGTTGAGTTTTAGTATCGTTGTAGTGGCGGCGGCGGCATGCTATTTTAATAAACGTACGTTGAGCAACGCAAGACTGAGCTCGTCGTTTCGGTAGGCGCATTTGTATTCCGCTCTGCAAGGGCGACTTGTTGTCTTTAGTGGCTGATTTGCACGCCTAGCCTCCCGAAGCGCGGCCTCTTCCTCGGCTGGGCGAACGATCCAGGGCTGGGACATCTGGAGTGAATGATGACCTAAAGCAGTTCGCCTTTCAAGTGGCAGCTCTTCAGCTGTACAGAGTGCATACGCACGACGACACGAGGGCAAACGAATTAAAGGCACACGTTATGGCGCCTCTTCCTCGTTCTGAGAAAGTTGTGCCGCGATACGGTGAACGCTGGAGTATTTTTGTGGCCAATGTCGGCCAATCACCCTCAGAGGGTACGCTTTGCTTGACAAACGTGAGCTCGGGGCACGCGGCCAAGGCTGGAGGTTTTCTGCCAATATTGGGCAATCACCTTAAGTTGGTATGCTTAGATTGACGAACGTGAGCACGAGGTACGCGTTCACGCGCACTTAGTCTTTTCTCGTGAGGCTTTCGGCGCACACGAGCCCCGAACTTACGGCCGGTAACAACAGCTTCGCCGTTAATATAAAACCCGAATACAAATGGCCCTACATATAGTCAAGACACAGTGGTAGAACCTTTATCTTTCGATGTTTTGATATGGCACGCCTAATGCTCCGATATTCCGCCTTCGCGCGACCGCTTCATCCACCCTTCAAATGTGTAAATTCGTTCATGGTCCACGAATAGTATTGAATCGACTTATTTCGTTAATGATAAGCACATTTTGTCTGCGTTGTTTATTGTTCCCTGATCAGGTGAGAAGTGTTTCAAAGGCGTCGTGATAGTCCCATTCACCAGTACCACGCTATCTGAATAAATATGATCTGTATTTCTTTGTTTTTAGTTAGGGGTTTAACGGAAAGGCAAATATTTTTGTGGCGTGAACGCAATCTGCGACACTGTACATGGAGTCTTCGAGAGAGCGGCTTCCCCACATCAGGTCCAGCAGTGGTCCAACACATCTTCCAACAGGTCCAACACGTCTTCCACAAGATTTAGTCGGTAAAATAAAAAAACACGGCTGTTGGTATTAGTAGGCACTCGCTTTCTTCGACGGTTGCGGCGTAGTTCAGACTAGTTTATTCCTGCCAATTGAAATAACCGCACAGAATTGCCTGCAAAAATTAATTTCTATGTTGCGCAATATAGTCATAATCTCTCTGTGTTCAGGGGAAGAGGTTTATGCCAGATACACTGAGTCGAAGAACACATGTTTTCATAACAGATACTCCAATAAATACATTTGTTTGATAATGCCTTTTGAACGGCAATATTTACACTTCATTTAAATAGCTATTGCTACTCCACCAAACCTTGTTGTTCTTCATTTGGGTAATATTTTGAATTACGGCAGAAGAAATTTATTTTGAAGTAATCATACGTGCAGCCAGGTTTTCGTTATTGACTAAAACATGCGGCCTGTCACTCATGGTTAGGCTTTTGATTAATCACAGCTTGTTTGAAGCACTGCTTGCTATAATTGATCCGAACTCCCTAAACCCCTGTGGAGCTGTCTGAACTCCCACTACGAATCGGTCAATGGTTGGTTGGCTTTTGGTTTGAAACTACAGTAAAACACAATTCTTGGTGATGAAGTTAGAGATAACGTTATCTCAAACTCTTGAAGACAGAGTCAAAGGACTACAAGAGTCCCGTCGTTAGGAGACCCTTGTGTGTTAAACTCAACAAGTGTACGTTTGCTGTTGAAATATTAAACTTGATTGAAAATTGATATTAATTTGCGCGTATGCTGTCCCGTGTATATTTCGGTAGCCATATTACTTGTGTGTTCAATGCTAGTCAAATTCAGTGACTACTAACCTTGATTTTTATTAGTCGTTCGCGATTATGGCGTTTTCAAATGAAGCATTGAAAGCGAAATATTTGAAGTCTGGGCTGAATCACAGGCGCACTTGGCTCCCGAGAAGACAACATAAAGCTCGGTAAAATGACTTGCATGGCGAATATCCAAAAAAAACACTGTTCCTCTGGTTTTTTTTCTCAAATATGAATATCTGCGACAAGCTGCTTTGTTAAGGTGTATGCAGGAGCAATTAGGCCATGCCTAATTACAAAAACACCATATTCTTTGAAGGAATTCTGACACGAAATGCCAAAGCTCAGATAACTATGTAAAATGCTTCGTCTTTATCAGGAGATATCTCCCAGCAAGTTTCACATGCAACCGTTGGGCGTAACATATTTTAAATCCATTTTAATCTTCGCCCGCTCGAGAAAGCCCAGAGCGGGCCGCCATGACATCATCTGCTACTTGCCCCAAACTGCCGACGTCAGGCCTCCATGCCAAGCCGACGGGCTGGCCTTGGTTGGCGCGCGCCGCTCCGGCGTGGTGCACACGTCATAGCTTTGGGACTGACGTCATGTTGCCCTGGCGCGAGGAGGCGGTGAAGACCTCGGCTGGTCTGGGCGCCCGCGCGCTTTGCTCGCGCGCGTGTCCAGAGCGGCAGCGGTACGGCAAGAATGGTCACGTCCCGTGATACCTCCTGTCATGGTGGCCGCTCGGCATTCGTTTTGTCGAAACCGAAACTCACCCAAACAAACGACGCCGTAAATGAATGTTTACACTGCGCTCGACCATCTAATGTGTCATTCTATGATTAGTGGGCTGGTAGACACGCATAGCAGCGAAAAAAAACGTAACACAAAAATTCCAGGTCAGTACAACTTTAAAACAGTCACTAGACTCTGAATTCGAGCGCCTGACGAATTACAGGCGGATCCTTCGGCTTCGTAAAAGGTGCTGTGAACATTTCGCAGCGCAGCTGTATTTGTACAGTATGCAGGAGATCGCCTCCGACACCAGAGCGATGGCGAGAAGAATTGCGCACGACTCTAGCGCCACCTTTCTGTAACCACTGAAATCCCCAGGATCATAAAGCTGTGTGCTACACATTCAGCGAATTGAACAAAAATAACGACCTACGGTCTTCATATTTAAATACAAGACGGCTTATATTTTTTCTTCAGCTATATCTTTCCAGAAATGAATTCCTGTAGGGTGAAGCCGACTCTAAAGGGATCTCTGTAAGGGTGATCTCTATAAGAGGGCCTTCTCGCATCGGACGCGTGCAGTGAAAGATATCTGTCTACGAGATTGTTTGATCATCCAAATTTTACTGAAGCTATCCTAAAAGCAACTAAAAGACACTCAGCCTCTGCGACTACCCTATGACTATGCCGAGTGTCACTTACCTCTAGCAATGACGTAGTTCTTAGTAAAGTTGCCAATATGGCGCATGGCCGTCTTTTGTTAACACATGGCTCTCTACTGAAGCAGCATGGTTACGAAAAATGGCTGTGCTCTACTGAAGCTACCCTGAAGAGAATCATGCTACAATTACCCGCAAAGGCGACTCTAATATTACTCTCAGCCTTATGTACTTGTCTACATCCACCCGCAAGCTCCTCCAATTAGGAATCCACAACACCTGGGAAGAACTTCTTGAAGTGCAGAAGCTGTCAGAGCAACGACGCCTTCTCCTTACATACAGAGGGCGCTACACTCTTCAGCGCTTGGGTTATGCCACTCCCCAACCCGATGACTGCACGATTGGTATACCGCCTGATATCCGGAATCGAATCACGGTGGCTCCTATCCCCAGAAATATGCATGCCAAATACAACGTCGCCCGCCGAGCCACTCGTGTAGCCGCGTTGTACAGGCTACTATCCACTACCTCCATCAATCGGTACACCGATGCTGCCCGCTACTCCACCCAGCGAGCTTACGCCGTTGCAGTTTTCGACCACCGCTTTCAACAGCTTTTGGCAGCCACTATTCGCACCACCACTGCCCCAACGGCTGAAGAAGCAGCCATTCGGCTAGCAGCCACTACAGCCAAAGACTACGTCACCGTACTTAGTCAATCGCAAGAAGCATGCCGCCGATATCTCCGGAAAGCATTACTACTACAGCTCTCCGCATCTTTCAGGCTGATTGCAAACTACCCGAAATCAAACTCATCTGAGCACCCGGCAACGCTGACCTCCCAGGAAACAATTAGGCGCACGCCACTGCTTGCGAGTATGCACGCCAGGCCGTCATCGACCGGCATCCGCCTTGCCGAGATACCCCTCTCACCCTCCCCTCCGCCTCACCCTCGCCTTAGTCGTCATGAGGGCACCACCCTCCGAAGTATACAAACTAACTCTTACCCCTACCGTACCCTCCTCCACAAAATATATTCTACCTATTACTACACGACCTCTGCCTACTGTCCATCCCCTGGCACCCTATACCACCTGGTATGTAATGCCAGCAATCCCCGCCTTCATCTACAATCCTCAACCCCACTTACGAGCAGTTGGTTGACCGGCTGACCAGCTCGGACCTTGACGGCGCAAAAAGAAGTGGTCGCTACAGCCCGGCCAACCAGTCAGGACATGGTATCCCGGACTAAGGTCGCCCCCCTCAGGGATGGTGCCCGTGCCTTTTAGCACCCCATTTGGTCGTTTTCATAAACGTTTATTTCTCTATCTCTCTCTCTCTCTCTCTCTCTTGTCTAAACTGCATAGGCAACAGTGCAGTTCTAAATATTCTGAAACCCCTGCCTGCTGCCCATACAGAAGCGTCTACGGCAGGTAAGCAAATATACTCACGTTTGTCCGCATGAAAAAAATTCTTATCTGAACTAAGGCGGCAGCCCATCTGCTCTAAATATGTAAAATAAACGTTTGTTCCTCCTCCTCCTCTCCTTCCAGTGTATTTTGACTAAACAATTCCTAATCACCCTTATGTTCAATCAGCAAAACAAACGGGCTTGGTTTCGGGTGGTCCCTGCAACCACGTCCTTCGGTCAAAGCATACTGCTGCTCAAGTTAAGGCGTGGCACCACATATCCGGTGGCCATTCTTCTTCCCGCACACAAATGGAATAGAATTCATTTTTCTTTGGCTTTACTCTGCTGTCGTCAGGGTTTTCGCAACCCAAATTGTTTCCCCAGAAATCTCTTCCAAGGGATTAAAATACTGCCATTCTTAGCAGAAGGCTCTCAAAACTTCACAGATCTCCTCCATCTATAAAAAGTATGAGGATATAATACCTGCGAGAATATTCAGAAGTGTGGTCTTTCCAGCGCCGTTGTGTCCTAGAAGCACCGTACACTTTCCTTCATATATCGTGAAGTCTGTTTCGTCGAGGACTTTTTTCTTCCCGTATACCTACGAAGAAAAATTACTAAATTATTCTCCGTTCTGAGTCTGGGCAGCTCGTGCATATTTATTGCCACAAGTGCCCCCACCTGCCTGTAATATCAGTCTTAACGTTCAACGTATTGATATTACCTAGGTACAGAATAACATGGAACATCCTAAAAATTAGTTATAAGTATTCATTCGTCAAAATAATAAAAATGTTTCAAATACTGCCCTAGTAATAATTAGAATATTCAAGAAACTCTCACGCGCGAAAATCCGTAGAATAGGAACATTTCCCTGAAGAATGCTCAGCAGGTTGTGGTGTCACTAAATAAATGTTCATGATAAGTCAACTAAGCAAAGACGTCGCCTATAGAGTGTATAAGAAATCGTGCTGGGTCACTCATTGGGTCATTTGAAAAAAGTGGCAATAACAAACTAATCCTAAAATATTGTGTGGTTATCTGTCACCCGCTACATCAAAACTATTGCTCGAAAGAAGCGTTCTGATATCTCCGAAGCCACGGTCGAGTTTCGGTGCAGTTCATTGTACAATGGGCGTCAAGCTCCTCTAGGGAAACCTTGTTGATGGCTCCAGAGCATGCTGGCGACGTCTACTGGTTGCTGCTGGGTTGGAGATAGCTTATCATTGCGCGTTGGCGGATGTGGTACAGGGGCGGTTTGGCAGGCGTTTAGCATGGGCCACCACAATTTGCAGAGGCTACAGCCCACGAGGGGCGCTTGCCTTCAGTAGAGCCAGTCGTAAGCGGTGACAGGTCATACAGGTCCATCGTTTGAAGTTGTGCTGTATCGCCGCAGTCACATAATCGCACAGGACGACTTGCAGGAAACTGCGAAATTTTTCGCGTAGCAGACGAGGACACGCCACAAATGTTGTCGGCAGCAGTTTCGGCCCAACGTTTTGTGTGATTACGTAAGTGCCTGAAATGCTAATGCATGGCGTCAAACAGCGGTCGTGTCTCACGTGGAACCTCTCACACCTGGCACTGCGTAAGAAAAGTGCCCCTCGCGGGTCGTCGCGTCTGAAAATTACAATTATACCTACGAGCAACACGACGATCGGGCCGAGCCTGTCCGAGACTACGCGCGCTCTCAATGGCAATCTGTCTCCAACTGAGTAGCTGTCAGTAGATGTCACCCGCATGCGCTGAAGCCGTGGGCTGTTTCGCCCTGGGAAAACCGGTACTCGCACTGTACATCTGCCTAAAGGGAGATCAATATATGCGTGCATTTAGCGGGCAACGCGGTGTCATGCTGCGGAGCGTGCAGAATTTTCACTGGTGCCTCCGTTAATTTTCACACTGACTTTTCATGTACGTTCGAAGTGTTTGCTGATAGTATTTAATACTAGGGAGTGAGTTTGCCTTTCCCATGTTTTGCCACAAACGTGTCAGCGTATCTCGGATTTTCATACACTTCTCTGCTAAGGTATGTTGCCACTTTTAAGAAGGCTTCATTTTATAATACCATTTAATATTTGTTACATTTCGCGAACGCCGAAAAATTTCAAAATGATCTGCAGAAAGAATGATGGTCTTATCTGAGTCAGTTAAGTGGTTATAGTCCAAACTTCTACCATCTGGTAAATGGTTCTGAAACAGAAACTAAAGTGGTGCTGTAAGAGGAACTGATAACTCAGTTAATATGAGTAGTACACCTTGAAAATGTTCTCGTATGTTTTCGTCTGATCCGTATAAGCTATTAAAAGACAATTTGTAAGGCTTCCTGTTACTAAATGTTGCCCTAAATTTCGGTAAGGGGGATGTGTGATCTTACAAGCGTGTCTGTTGTTCACTTTGCGCGCGCTTTATGCTCCCGCTGTGAATGCTACCGAGGTCGTCCACTTTATAAGTAGTCTTTTTTTCTGGAAAACGTAATAACATAAGCTGGACGTGTTACTAAGGTGGTACTGAAGTTAAGGCTAAATAACTGATGGAAGCGAACGTTCTGTGACAATTCATATACATTGAATGCTCCAACCGAAGTCCATGCGGACGTGAAAGTTGGGAGAGTGCTGCAAAGTTTGCCTACTTGTAGAACAGTTGTGAAGGGCCGCTGCGAGAACCGTTGCTGCAAAGTAATAGAAGTATAGCCATGCGGACCATTCACGTATTGATTTATTGATTCCTGAAAGTTCCATTGGGACATTACATGAGGAGTGGCCAGTGACACGGCACTTTAAAAAAGGCTAGCAACAGCGTAACAGCAACAGACGATGTAAAGTAAGTATGGTGGTACTTCTATATATGGGCTGCGTATGATACAGTACTAGAAAGTAGGGTTCCAAAAACGTAGTAAGGGCCACAGAATGGATACCCAAATTATGGGGCACTTCTTCAATGCCGTGCTTTCAACGGGATTGGTCAATGATGGCAGCAACTACAGCAGGTAGGTCATTCCACTCTGGTGTGGGCGTATAAAAAATGACTGTTGGAAGGTATTAGTATCAGCACGTTCCGAATAGACTGCGTTGGTGTGAATAGTACGAGAAATACGGTGGGCTCTCGGATGTACTAATTTCTAAATTGTTTCGAGTCGAAGAATTTGCGGTGAAGACACTGTCGAGCTATTTGCGGCGAGAATGAAGTGTTGGAAGGTTGAGTTCTGCGTTTAACGCGGACACGCCTGAATGGTGTAAGTAATCCGGCAGAATAAATCGAGCGGCGCGATTTTGGACAGATTCGAGGGTATTTATCAAATAAGTTGCCTGGGATCAAAGATACCGTTTGCATGTTCTAGTTTCAACGGCACAAAACCTGCGTTTCCAAGTAATTTTACTGAGGGAGGGGTTAGCCGAAGATGACTCCCTAGGTATGCAAGAGCACAGCTTAGCAGAGTTGGTTATGTGGTTATTGTGACAGGACCAGTTTAAGTCGTGGATGTATGGACACCTAAGTATTTACCCGATCAGCAGAGCCAATAGCAATGTTGTTAATTGTATACTTAGTCTCCACATCATTGCGGTGGCGGTGGAAAGAAACATGCACAGTTTTTTTTACATTTAAGGACATTAGCCAGTTATTGAACCAATCCTGCACGCGAAATAAATCTACTTGTAGCGCGGATATGTCACAGCTACCATTTATAGCCCAATAAATACACATTTGTCAGCGGAGAGAGGGACGTTCGACGTAAGATATATACGGAGGATGCCTTTATATATAACGACAAAAAGTGGCCCCAGTATGGTACCTTAACGAACACCAGAGAGCACGTGCTTGAGTGATGATGTGTGCGAATTGGCGTGAATAAATTGCTGGCGTTCACTCACAAATGCGCATATACAAATTAAAAACTAATTGGCTCAGATTAAGGCCAGACAATTTAGCAGTAGGATGTTATGTGGGAATTTATCAAATCCTTTTCAAAATCAATAGAGATGGCATCAGTTGGAATGTTACGGTTTAGGCATGAATGTACGTCATGAAAGAAAATGGCAAGCTGAGTGTCGCAGGAATGATCTTTACGGAAACGATTCTGATTAGGATTGAAGAAATAAACTAAATTCAACAAAATTGCAATGTGCGAATACAATACATGCTCCATGATTTTAGAACAAACACTAGTAATTGCAATCGGACGGTAATTGTTAGGGGTCAAACGATTTCCCTTTTGTAAAACTGGGATGACCTTACCGATGCGCCTGTCATAGGGGACCGATCTTCTGCAAAGGGACTGTTGAAAAATGAGTAAGAAAAACAAGCTGCTCACGTGTTTGTTGTTTTTAGCACTTAGGCATTTATACCATCAATACTTACAGATGATTTTTTTTACTCCATTGTTTTGACTATGCCTTGTGTTTCAAACATAATACTCGGCATGGTGGGTCTTTATAAAAAGGGATAGCGGGAAGGCCATTTAAGGGTTGACGTATAAAAATGGCAATAAATGCGGCGTTTAGTATACCCGGTACTTCATGTTCAGGGGTGGGGAGTTCAGAGCTATCGCACAGGGAAACAGAGCTGGATGCACTCGGAATAATCTTTTTCACGAAGCGCTTCGGTTCAGTGCCTAGCATAGAGGGTAAGCTGACAGAGAAGAAACTTTGTTTCGCATGGGTGGTTGAGGTTTTGTAATTGTTTTCAGCGGTGTAATATTTCTGCCAGGCCTGATTCGTGTTAGACTTTTCACTGCCTTTTTTTGTTGCTTAAGTGTTTAAGGGATGTATCGAACAACGGAAAACAAGGGCCGTTCAGATATCACTTTCATATGTACATAAAGTCGTATTACGCGTCACATCTGTCATTTAAGACGAAGCCAGTAGGATCCAAGCGCTGGGAAAAGCTGAGACAAAATTTTCAAGAACGCTGATAAGTTCCGGTTCATACTGTCGTAATCCCCTTTGTCATAAAACTAAGAATTTTTTGGTTTTTTTTACTTCTATGTAAACTGCATAAGAAGGAGGCATGTCCAATCAAATGATCACTCAGGCCTCGCTGGTAGGTAATATGGGAGTTAAGACAAGGTCTAATATGTTAGGGGAGTGGTCAGTACGCATGTAGGCTGAGTGTCTAGTTTGGTCAATTCTACAGTGAGGCTGTGTTGATAAACTCGCCAGGGGTGGTATTGTTTGTTGTCATAGAAGCTGCATCAAACCAATTTACACTAGTGAAATTGAAGTAGCCAAATAACAAAGAGAACTGTTGGGGTGGGTTTTTTTAGTTGGTTCAAATTTTCATGAAACACATGTGCAAAATACCTGTCACTATTAGGAGCGCGAAAGCAAATTATGATCAAGATGAACGTGTTCGATGCTTGGCTTCACAGCAAACAATTTTTAATAGTGATGTAATATTGATTCGCACGCAGCGTAGGTCCCATTTTTTGGCTACAAGAACACCACCACCTCGCAAATCGTTACAAGGACACCGCAATACTTTGCTAAATATGTCAAAGTCAGTGAGACATGCAATATTTCCGAATCATCGATTGACGGGTCAAACCCCTTTCTGTTAGTAGCACGATATTTGACAATGAAGAATTTATCAAGTCGCACAGCTTATCCCGCTTCGGAATGCACTTAGTATGTTGGTAAAGAAATGACGAAGACTATTAGAAAAAGAGGTGACTCGCGTGGTATCTTTATGGCTTCTAGGAGCTTTTTTGACAAGTGTTTTTGAAGCATAATCAAACACATAGGTTTTGTTCTTTACGGTCAGCATTTCATGGCGTAGCTTGTAACCCAAGTTTTAGCTTTCCCAAATTCATTCCGGCGTTTACCCGCAAGGTCAGTACAGGGGAGAGATTCTGGGAAATGCTGAGGTCGGTGCCTTTAAGCTTACTGCTAAGTTCCAGTGTGCGGTCATTATCTTAAAAATGGGCCAATTTAACTATTATTGATTTGCACTTTCTGGCGCGAAACGTGATTACGCGATGGGCCGTTTCAATGTCACGGGGTTGAACGGTAGTTTCAAGAAAGCGAGCGCAGTTATCAAATACAATTTTTTAAGACTCTTGCCATGATTTTTTTGGGTATCCTGGTGCCCATAAGATACAGGGTTACTGCGCCTTGATCTGATTTCTGCGTCATTCATTCGAGCCGTCATCAGTTTTATATGATGAGCATTGTTTCAGCATCCGACTGCAGTCCCGTCAGTAGCAGCCTCGTAGTCTCTAAAGAAATGTGGTGTGATTCGATGTTTTCTAGCCGTTCCTTCAACTCTCTGAAGGTGTTTTCGTGTTGCACCATCATTGCCTGAATAGCTTTTAATTGCTCTTACATAGCGGACTACCAAGGTTGCAATTCTTTAAGTGCCTTGAGCATTTGCCACGAAACGTCCCCGAAATCAAAAGAGCTGGACTAGCCAGGTTCTGGTTTTGTCTCAACATTGGTTTGTCACAAGAAAAGAAGCTCCACTAGTGCGTTTGTACTGTCTAAACAACAGTACACAACCAATGTGGACTCGGCAGAACAACGAAGGCATGGTAACTAGTTCGCTTGGCAAAAGGACAATATCGGCTTGTTGCCTGCACCAAAAAGAAGCGAGGAGATTAGGTCGGTCTATTGCGGTGCTCCCGAGCCCACTGAGCGCTGCGCGGTATCAGGGCGGGCTTTTTGTCCAGGCTGAACTAATGCACTCTGCAGGACGTCCAGGCTTTCAGATAGGTGCAACGTCGCCATGAGGTCACCATATATGGCCAGGGAAGTTCGTCTGGCTCCGAAGATCTGGATGCGCGTGGCCTTTGGGAGTCTGTAGGTAGCCTGTTCTTCAGCTGTCATGCCGAAAGCTAGGCCCGTGAATCGGCACACCCACAGTGTCGACCGCGGTGGGGCAAGCGACGCGCACTCCGGGTGGTTCCAAGATCTGTAGGCACCAAATATCCGAAGAACTGCACCAAAAAGAAATCAGGAAGATTAGTTTGTTCATTTACGGTGCTGTCGAGCCCACTGAGCACTGCGACGATCTGGGCGGGCTTTGTGTCCAGGTTGAAGTCATGCGCTCTGCAGGACGTTCGGCTTCCAGATAGGTGCGGCATCGCCAAGTTGTCACCAGATATCGCCAGGGAAGTTGGGCTCGTTGCGTAGATCTGGATGCGCGAGGCCTTTGGGCGTGTGTAGCTGCCCGCTTCAGTCCGCTTTCCATTAGGAAAGTCGGCTCGTGAAGGCTACACCCACACTGTCGACCACGGTGGGCTAGCGATGCGCTACTCCGGGCGTGTTCCGAGAGCTGTGGGCACCAAAATACGAAGAATTGCGCCAAAATGCAGCCAGAAAGATTTAGCTCTGTTCATGGCGGTACTGCCGAGCCCACTGATCTCTTTTCTCACAAATGGTCTTGGTTGCCCAAGACGTCCACGTGAGAATGCTCATCGTACTTTTTGGTAATTATTATGCTCTGTCACGCTTCAACGATAGCAACAGAAGGACCAGCAGACATCTTGACGGAAGCAGGACTCTGATAGAAGCAGACAACACTCCTGTAGCATGTTGTACAAGTGACCAGTACTGCATGAACAAGGGTAAGCCCAATGAATGAGGTGAAGAGAACATTCTACGCAAGAAAAAAACTGGCAGCAACAAAAGCCAAAAACCTCCTGGCAGCTAACGAAGGAGGGATCTAGGTATCGACAAGGTAAATTGTAACTTTCCATGGGAAGATATCTTTCTGGTCTGTACGCAATTAAAATTATACTTGTTTTTCACAAAACGTGAATGTTTTGCAATTCCATCTTGCACGAGCCAATTGTAAGTTTAAATTCCAAGAACTATTTTTCAATCAAACTTCGCCGGCTCGTTTAGTTACTATACTGTGCAATGAACTAGGATTTTAACGCAGATGGTAACATTTGATGTGATCATAGTTTATATCAACGAATACACACAAAAATGACATTGCTTTTGTTCTCGTTATAATTTTGACTATAAATAATTCGAAAAGATCCGGTCACAAAGATTTTAGTTAAACATCACAGTTAGTTGTCTACCTCTGTGCACATAATTTGGAATTCATGTAACCAATAAATAGTTATGGATGTTCCCGTAACAGCTAAGGTTGGGGTATTTTGTGTCAATAACAAGCATCAACGAATATTTTCATGTTTTGCTTTTGAATGTCATAACATACGGTTCTTTATAAGGCCCATGTGAAATAAAAGTTACCGGTAAAAATTTCAAACAAATTGAAGAAAGGTGGAAACAACACCTCAATGAAAGGAACACTGTATCATATTGTAGGGTTTACATTGTTGTATATAAGGACTTCACCACATTTCTTTTTTTTGCTAGAGTATACCAAACGACTTCATTAAAATACTGCATAGGCAGAGTGTCTCAAGATGCAGAAATGAATAGGAAGCTTATACATCTTTTGCGACTTGCAGAACGGGGACGTCTTCTTTTTCCTAAGCTTCATTATTAGGTGTGCAATTTTTTAATTAAATCATTGCGTTCGTCATGCAAATAGCCAGCGAGGTATCGAGGTTGAGTGCAACCTTTCACCGCTGGGAAGGTCGAATTCACTGTAGATTACGTACATTGCTGTGCTGAAAAAGGTAATATCGAAATATAACTACGTTAGCGGTGTTCCTTGCAACGCGTGCCTGTTACAAATAACGCGGTAGACAACGTAGTTCGTATTATGCTGTTGTCTGGTGTGAGATCGCACACCCGCATTTTGCTACTTCACCCTAAAACGGGCGTTACTTCCTCCGAAACATGGATGCTAGTGTACGTTTTCACGTGTCACAAAAACACAGTTTGTAAGATTGTTCGCGCACTGTTTTTCATTCCGCTAAGAATTCATGTTGCTTATTGCGGTAGAAGAAGAATATCAGAACTACAAGTTCTAGGCTTTCGATGTTTCGTACCAGTCCTTCCTAGCGGCGCGCGGGGAGGGGGGAAGGAAGAGTCTTTAGGTGTGCGAACAAGCGCTGATATTTCTGAGAGGCGCATTTCCCACGCCAAACGCTCCACCTTTCGGCCTTTTCTCTCCAGAGTGCGAGAAGGCAGCATCGGTATGTTATTTGCTAAAAAAAGGGAAAACCAGGCAATAAACTGCAAATATGCTTGCCGGCAGGCTGTCAACCCTTCTGAGCTATATGCCGGCGGCGTATTGACAACCGAAATTCTTTTTTGGTGATGTCACTCGCGCGGATGTTCTCTATACCAGCTGTAAAAAAAATGTATTGTTCCCTCTTCCAACTCAGCAAAACAAAAATGCACGTTTTAGAACAGTTCCTTCAGTGTTCCATTGCGTCCTGGAGCAAATAAATTTCCTGCTTCTCATAAGAGAGTAACTAAGTGTTTAAAATGTGTTACATTTTTTTTATTGGCACAAAAGGCGAAGTTCAAAGGCCCAAGACTACCTTTTATTAATGCTTTGGACAAAAACTACTATCTTGGTGTTGTTTAGCCATTATTTTGGGGTATGTACTCTCTCTAAAGTAAGACATGGTTGGAGTAACTTCTGAACACACTTTTGAACTTCGAAACACGCTTTTGATATAAGCCTAGAGTCACGGCGAGTTATTTTAAATCTTAGAAGTTATCTTTTAGCGCGCAGCCCTTTGGCGCCCACTACTGTAGTTTAACGGCGCCTTGACATCAACACCGAGCGAACGAGGAGGACATCAAAGACAAAAAAAAACACACAGGAGGAAAGGCTGGTGAAAGTTTGAGTGCGAAAGACGTATGCTGAGTGCGCGCCGGAGGTTTGTGAAAACCGCCCTTGGCGGCTAGTAGCGCCAGAAAAAGAAAACTTAAACAAACAATTCCTGAAATCAATCGTATTGTTTTTTTTTCAAGTTCCCAAAAAGCACATAATGCCAGCACGTCGTTCGTGCAGCACGTCACGGAAGGTTCAAACACGATTTACAAGAACACGCTCGGCGGGTCCAACGAGCGGTTAGAGTACAGCAGAGTATCGCACGCCGCCGTGATTTCCTGATCACGGGATCACTTCCTGAGACACACCAGCTATGCGCCGTAACAGAGAATGCTGCTGTTCGCGCTGCGAACACATTTCTCATTACGGAGTATCGTAATCTTCAGCAGCAATGCAGAGAAATTAAAACGTAAAGTGAACGTGTACTTGAACTTTTCTGCTTGCTGAAGTTTATAAACACTCACACTTTACCTCGCAAAATTACGATGCGTCTAGTTGAAACGAGCTGCTTTCATTCTGTTTTGATTTTGTTAAAATGTTTCGCAGAGTCCCCTAATGCATTGAAAAGATGCTGATGAACGACAGGTTCTTCCGTACCTACTTATTACCGGCGCATAAATGAGACAGTGTTGCGGTCAAAGCAGTGCAGTCGACGCAAAATAGACGCTGTCAATTCTTTAATGATGTGCGCATGTGTTTCCTACAGCTGTTCTAGGGTGGCCGTATATCTAAGAAAAGCTTAGTCGTACCGATCAAGACCCGTTCATAAAAGGGCGGGTTTTCACGACTTACATTGCCGGTCTCCGCAGCACCAATGGCTAGTAAAGGAAACTTTGCGATTGATTTCCTATCTTTCGACCAAGGCTGGGGAAACGTGCACACGTGTTCAAGATAATGCTGTTTTCTATTTTTCGAAAGTTACATTTGGCGCCATTACGCTGTTACCCAAATTTCAGTCGATTTTATTTGCGCCATCGTCACCTGCCACTGGTCCTCGAAAAAAAATTTCTGCCGCTCATGATTTCACTGCAGTAATACGTGACGTCTGTGATAACATCTCTAGCTGCAATTCGAAAGGTAACAGCCACTTGTCGAATATGAGATCATACTACACATGTTTCAAATCAGTCCTCCCGTCAGCTCATCTAAAGCCAATTCCCGTTTTGCGCGTGGGTGTTCCTGGATGCTAGTATTGCTTATCAGCACAACTTTCTATCCTCACACTTTTGGCAGCATTTTCGACATTGTTTCTTTGAGAAAACTGTAAGTAGAGCTGTAATGAAGGAATTTGTCTGTATGTAACACCTTTTGTAGCGCAACATCCCCTCGATAAAACTTAGCTGACCCCATTTTTTCCGCGTCGTCCTTCATGCCTACATCAGTGGCTGTTACAGTAACTCAAAGTGCTAGTAAACCGGAATTGTAAGCTGTGACAGCGAAATCTGAAGCGCGGACTATTATGCCTACTAAGTATTCGCCACCAACTTTCGTTTTGAACTACGAGCAGCTTTTAATCATGTGCTTCTCCATAGGTTTGTGGTGGTGGTTATTGCAAAGCAATTGGCTGGGAAAACTAATCGATCTCGTTGTACGCAATTTGCCAGCAGTTGTATCAACCAACCAAATTTATATGAAAAGTTTATCTAAAATGGGTAGGTCTGAAACATAATGCCGGTTTAACTGCATGGAGTCGCCACGGTGAGGGCTTACAATTTGTTTCGATCTTACCAGCTGTTACGTGTAAACAAATGTTCCTGCTAGCACGTGTTTTATAAATGTTAACCTACACAATGCATGTCCTGAAGTTTTTCGGGGCCGCAGTTTTTACGGCAGAGCTGTGTAAGCGTCAACTTTGCGAAAAAAAATACGAAAAAATGCCCAACGCACGTTATCATGCGCCTCGTGAGATGCGGCCGGCGTCATCTGTGCCTGCGCGTGGGCTCGCCCAACGGGAAGAGCTGGAACAAAACAACAAAAAAAACTACTAGGCGCACGTGAGTGCGCCTTTCCAGAGTACTGCCCTGCTAAATCCAGCTCGGACTTCCAGAACTTCTGCCCAGCGTTCGTGGCCGCCTCTCTCGTGTGATTTTCTCTTCGCCAGTTCACACTCCACACGTGGAGACGGCCACAGGACCAGCTGAGAAGGCGAGGTATACCGAGGTGACGAGCTACATGAGGATTGGCCCTACGACGACGACAAAAGGGATCCCGACGACTGCCACGGTATTGTTCAATGTACATACTTTAATCGTGCTTGCTTTACATTGCGTCCAAAACGGCTTTGCACTGTTCGGGTCCGGGTGCTCTTTTTTTCCAGGGATCCACTATTTCTGTCGCTAGAAGCTAGGTTACCGCATCCCCGATGTTTCTGCTGCCCTGCAGCCCCAGTGCAAGCTGCGGCTATTTTTCTTTATTATAGAATAACACTTTCATATTTTACATCGATATGTGACAAAATTGTCATTTTACTAAATTTTTTTCTTAGGACTGTATTGCGAAAACAAATTAGACTAGTTTGGCTGGAAAGAGAAATCAATCACATACATTTTACCGCGCTGCATTGCCTATAGGCTGCTCAAAAAGTTTTGGGAATGAATGTTTTTCTCTACCAATAGAAATTGGCAAATTTACTGGCTGCAACAAAATTTTAACAAGTCTCACCCAAAATAGTTATGGCCGTCTTCGGCGACCGTTTACATAATATTTCAGGTTATTTATACGTTCCTTACCTTTACTAATTTGGACGTCACCACCAGAGGTTTAAGATGTGGGGGCATCTCCTCGTAACGATGGGAATCATTTGGTTGTATATCCGATGCTTTCATCTCATCAGCACGTCCACGAGTCCAGTAGCTTGGCTGCAAAAAGAAGACGATGGGAATAAACATGCTTGTACTTTTAATGGTTGGTGGCTATTGTTCCGCGAATTACGTTTACTGGCACTGTGTTCATATATACGAACACTGTGCAAGGAGTCACAGTTTCACTTGCGAATACGTTCCGTCGGCAGTGTTGTAACAATTCCGTGTCGAATTCGTTCTATTATGAACTGCCGTAAAACCTTCTGATAACGATTTCGTCTTGATGGTGGAAGTTAAGAATGAGATTGTTTTTTTATTTTTCATTTTCCCAATTTCTACAGTTACGTTTTGATCGGTTACGATGCTTTTGGCAAGGTGACAAGGTTTTTTATACTCAGGTGTAAGAAAGGGGGAGTGAGTAATTTTCTTAATGTCGTGATTTTCTAAAGTGTTAATTTCTGCATTGTTTAATTGTTTACTATAAATTGTGCTGATGTTACTCAGCTGCTAATTAAACGTTCCTATTCAAAAATTTTATAGTAAATATATATTCATTAGGCAGACCAATTCCGGACTCTGCACGGTTTACTTACAAATAAACTTTTTTTGCCTTGTTCAATGACCGGAAGAAACATGCAAGTTTCAAGAATAAAATTCGATTGCTTGAAACAAGTTTGCATTTTAACGCAAGTGAGGAAACGTTTTTTCTTTTAGTAGCTGTGACTGTGCGGAAACTGTCACCGAACAATTTTTTTAAAATCATAAGCCTTTGTGTGGGTGCAGTATTTGTCAAGTGAAAAGTCATTTTTAACATTGTGGAGCCCAATTAGTTTGCAATACAATGTGTGAGGAAACATATTTATACTTAATAAATTGGTATGCGTGCCTCTCGAAAGTTCTTCGTCTTAACCGAAGAGTACATGCAAGGCTGTTCCTGTTAAGTGGATTTTGTTTTTGCATTTGGTGTGTGGAAACCAAAAAAACGTCCCCACGTGGTTCGGCTTACCGAGAATTCACCCTTCCTGAGTTCGTCTGGACGGGAATCCACTGTATCTATATATACATATGTGTGTGTGCGTGTGCGTGCGTGCATGCGTGCGTGCGGATGTGTGTGTGTGTGTGCGTGTGTGTGTGTGTGTGTGTGTGTGTGTGTGTGTGTGTGTGTGTGTGTGTGTGTGTGTGTGTGTGTGTGTGTGTGTGTGTGTGTGTGTGTGTGTGTGTGTGTGTCTGTGTGTGTGTGTTTGCGTGCTTGCGTATTTATGTGTTTTTAATGTTGGATATTGAGGACAGCCTATTCGCCTGCTGAAGCGGTGGTTGTTTGTTGCATCTTCGTTTTAGGGGCGGAGTACCTTAGGACCGCACAATGTCCGTCCGCGTCCGTGCGCATAGCATTTACAATCGCAAAAAATTACACAGGCACCGGCGCCGGCACGATTCGAGCCTGTGTCTGCTAAAGCATACAGAGTTAGTTTCACAAGTCTTACCCATTGGGCTTCGACCGTGAGTTTGTACCCCGGAGACAAATGACTTACTCCCTCGCCTGTAACGGTGCGGAGTACCTTAGGATCTTCCAATATCCGTCCGCGTCCATCGGTGCGCACACCACCATCAACCAAAAATCAAGCGAAGTTCGGTTTGAGCCGCGAGTTGCACATTCATTTAGGAAATAATCAATGCGCAACTCACGACTCAAATTGAATGATGGTCGGGGCCCAAATCGGATATCACTTAGTACGGAACTTGGATGTCATGTCGAGTCTCCGTACTCCGCATCCTCGCCATCATTCACGGAAAACAGATTCTGCCATAATTTACTTTATAAAAAATCAAGAAGTCTTTGATTACCTGTAATATTTATCGAACTGGCCTGGCCGATATATTGAAATAAATTTTGTGTTAAGTTTTCTTCGACGGATGTGTGCGTGCGCGCATATGTGCGGGTGTGTGAGCACATGTCTGAGTGCCTGCGGACGTGTGTGTGTGTGTGTGTGTGTGTGTGTGTGTGTGTGTGTACGTGCGTGTGCGTGCGTGTGTGTTTGTGTGTGTGTGTGTGTGTGTGTGTGTGTGTGTGAGTGCGTGTGTGTGTTTGCGTGCGTGCGTGCATATGGTTACGTGCGTCCGCTATGTGCCTATTTGAAAAGTTTGGTCTCACTCAATTCATTTTGAAGCCAAACTCTTCCAAGGATACAATTTATCCGCTATTTTATGTCGTGCGGAAGTTACCGTGGAGATCCTGGTGGGGGTTCACTTAAATCATGGGTATCCCTTTTATGTCTTGAACCACACGTCTATCACCTTGCATCACCCAATCAGGATCGGCCGATAGCCGGAGCCTTGAGAAAGTGTCCAATATGAGTAATCCGTCATAAACCACGGTCGTTCAACTTAATTCCTCACCGAAAAGACGTGATGCTTACCATCAGAAAGAAGTACGGTGCCTGGGGGTTTGTGGTCAACCATCGCAGCATTCTGCACAAGTACGAAGTTAAGGCGCCAAAGACAGCACAGGCGAGCAACATTGCCACCCAAATCTCCAGAATTGTTATGTTATCTTTGTGTAGGAACCGCGTAACGACCAAACCCCAGCCAGCTCGACCTGCAGGGAGCAAAAAAGAAATACTGTTGCCCAAGTGAAAGTAAAAACTTGTTCTAAAGTTTCGTTTAAAATGCTAGCCCTTCTTTAATAAGTTGCTGCCCTTTAGAAGAAAAGACGACGTTTTATTATACGTTGTCACCCATGCCAAAGCATAGATTATTTTTATATATGCCGCATTATTTTGTTTATTCCTCCTTGCATTGCGTTGAACAGGAAGGCTGGTTTCTTCACATCTAGCATGAAGGAAACTGTTGAAGGAAACTGTTGCGCAGGTTCATGCAAGTCAAAAAAGTATTGAGGCTGGACTGGCTGCTATCGGAACTAGACTGACAGTCGTTGGAAAGAAACTGCAAGCTTTAGAAGAGATCGAGGTTGATGTGCAGTCTACACTTGACGACCTTAAAAAGCAAAATCATTTTCTTCAGTCTCGAGTTGATGAACTTGAAGATAGGGCTAGGAGGGATAACCTTATTTTTCATGGTTTGCCAGACGGAAAAGAGACTTGGGATCAAACAGAACAAAAAATCCTTGGCTTGCTCTCATCTTGCCTTCAGGGCGAGATATGTGGCATTGAACGTGCGCATCGTCTTGGACAGTTTTCACCTTCAGGATGCCGTCCAATAATAGTTAAGTTTTCTAGCTTTAAAACAAAAGAAAAAAATTCTTCACGAAAAGAATAATCTGAAAGTGCGCAATGTCAACGTTACCGAAGACTTCTCGCCTACAACACGCCTAATTCGCAAAAAACTAGTCCAATTTTCCAAATCACAGCCCAACTCTCCGTCGTTGAAACTAAAGTATAACACACTTCTTCTAAATGATAAATACTACGTTTGCGACCACGTAACAGATTCCGTGATGGAAGCAATCACACTTTATTCCCATGAAAACAATACTCCCGGTGTATGCGCCCCCCTTCCCGAACAACCTCCGGTTTCACCAAGATAGCGGATAGCGAGGGGTAGTGGTAGTAGTTCCCATTCTACGCATGCTTCCATTTTATTCACGAATATCAGAAGCTTAATCAGTAAGCGCACTGAAGTGTCAGCAGCAATTAATTCTTCATCTGCAGATATTGTAGTGTTAACGGAAACTTTGCTCCATAGGAATATACGTGATAGTGAACTTTTTGATTCATTTAACCAGTTCCATCTTTATCGCCGTGATAGAGACGCAAGTCAAGGGGGCGGTGTTCTCGTGGCTGTTAAAAACAATTCGAATCCTTTTCACTTAACATACCGTCGGTTTTAGAAATCGTGTGGGTATCTGCTAAGCTGTCGTATCGCAGAATAATTTTCGGTGCATGCTATCGTCCACCAAATTCCTCGCTAACGTTCGTTAGCTACCTCCACAACGCTATAAACATGGTTGTATCCCGATACCCAGCATGTCCTATTTTCTTACTGGGTGATTTTAACTACCCAGGAATTGAATGGTCGGCCTAAATACCATTTTCGACGCCATTTTCATCTAGTACTCAGCAATTTATTGACTTATGCTTAGCCTTTAACGTAACACAATTAGTATCACAACCTACGGGAGTGACGCCAACTACCGCGAATATATTGGACATTGTTCTTACAAACTGCCCTGATCTGTGTTCGCAAATAACGTACATGCCCAAACGGAGTGACCATGCCTTTTTAAACTTAACTGTAACAATTTCAGTGCAAAAACGTTCGAAAAAAAACCATTCGAAATTATAACAAAGCAAATTTTGCGAAAATAAATAGTGAATTGCATTTATTTATAGTTGATTACTTAGATGGGTTCGATGAACGATCGCTAGAATGCAACTGGGCGTTATTTAGGAACAAGATCATCGAATTAACAGATCGCTTCATGCCTACTCGGGAAATACCGTGCAATTCGAATGCTCCCTGGTATAACCCAAATATTAGGCGCTTATCAAACCGAAAGAAGCGGCTGTACCGTCTCGCCAAGACATCTCACAGTATTTATAGGAGGTCCTTGTACCGCTCAGCAGTCAATGAGCATATTGCAGCGGTCAAAACTGAAAAGCAAAACTTCTTGACAAATACGATGCCTAGCTTTTTGCAAAATAACCCGAGGAAATTTTGGCGCGTCGTCAACCCTAGGGAAGACTTTCGAAGAACGTTAATTGACGCAAACGGCGAACCAATGCTCGATAATGAGTGTGCTAGTTCACTGAACAAAGTATTTTCAGACGCTTTGTCTTCCAGTTCAACTTCTTCTGTACCCAACTTTAAGGGTCGGCCTACGTAGCGATGTACCCTCTTCAAATTGACCCAAATGGACTTATTAAGATTATTGACTCACCTAAAACTAGTTCTTCCGCTGGCATTGATGGTAATAATTTGAAATTCCTTAAAAGTACCAAACACAACTGTTCTATTATCCTCGCTAAACATTTTCAGCAATCACTAGAACAAAGTAATATCCCTGATTATTGGGAAATGGGCAAAGTGGTACCTGTCTTTAAATCTGGAGATAAACAGTCCCCTTTCAATTACAGGTCAATATCTATCAGTAGCATACCGTGTAAAATCTTTGAACATATAATTTATTCTCATGTTGCCAACTTTCTTGACTCTAATTCATTTTTTGACCCCACACAGCCCGGCTTTCGAAAGTCTTTTTCATGTGAAACCCAGTTAATTTTATTTACTAACCAGCTTCACTCTATTCTGGACAACCGTTCCTTTGCCGACTGCATTTTTTTTTATTTCGCAAAAGCGTTTGATAAAGTTCCGCACCCGTTACTTCTTCAGAAACTAAGATATATAAGTCTCGCCATCTGCATAATCAAATGGATTGAGTGCTTCCTCGTGCATCACCAGCAACTTGTCATAGCCAATGACACCATTTCATCTTTAAGCCCGGTTATTTCAGGTGTACCCCAGGGCACCGTTCTGGGTCCGCGACATTTTCTCATCTACATCAATGATTTGCCTGAGTGTGTTTCATCATCAGTGCATTTATTCGCTGACGATTGTGTCATTTTTAGGAAGATTGATAACGATAATGACATATGCACACTTCAGTCCGACATCAATTCTATATCCCATTGGTGCAGTACATGGCAAATGACATTAAATACTAATAAATGCAAATCAATGCGAATTTCCCGTATCGCTACTAACCCGCACCCGTACTTAATGGGAAAATCCTCGAAGCTGTTACTTTATATAAATACTTGGGCGTTCATATCACTGCTGACCTATCTTGGAATCTTCATAATGACTATATCACTAATAAAGCCAATAGAATGCTTGGCTATGTAAGACGTAATTTCCATTCCACTCCTTCTTCTGTAAAACTGCTCCTTTTCCAATCCCTTGTCCATTCACAACTTGACTATGCTTCATCTATATGGGACCCATCTACTGAAGTACTGATTAACCAGCTAGAAATCATTCAGAATAATGCCGCACGATTTATTCTTTCTAACTACCAGCGAGCAGCCAGGGTCTCCAGAATGAAAACTAACTTGAATCTTCCACCTCTGACGTCACGACGAAAAATTGCACGTTTGTGCTTATTCCATAAAATATATTCACACGGCATGCTTCACAACGCACTACTTAGTCCCCCTTCATTCGTATCTTCTCGTTTAGACCATGCTCACAAAGTTGGTATTCCTACTTGCAACACTAAAACCTTTTCTCACTCTTTCATTCAATGTACCTCTAGGGACTGGAGTCATCTTCCTTTTGATGTCGCTACGATTTCCAACCCGGACTTGTTTCATTCCGCTGTGTGCAACGTCATCACCTAGATTTGTCTATTGTCTGTAGCGATACTATGGTTCCTGCCAATCCCACTTGTTTTGCTGTTTTGCTTCTATTGTTTTTATTTTTTTATGAGTCTTGCCCGGAACGCCAAAACTGACACGAAATTGCAACTGACCTCCAGTATTGCTCCTTACAACATGTATCCTTTAGCTGCGTTTCTCACGTTGTAAAAGAATGATTACAACCTTATTTACTTATTTACGTTTGTTTTAGAGGTGATATTTACTCGCAATGTGTGCGTTGTACTGCACTTTTTTTATTTCTTGTTATGTATTCACCCACTCCCCTCTTCAATGCAATTGCCTTGAGGGTATTCCAAATAAACAAATAATATATATATATATATATATATATATATATATATATATATAGAAATAAGGGTTGGCAGTCGAGAAAACCTCGGAAAGCAAAGGGGAGGATGTGGTAGATCATTGAAATAGATTAAGAATTCGGAAAGAAAGAAAGAAAGTGAAGGTTAAAATGCCCGCCAGGTGGGATCCGAACCCACGACCTCCAGAATACCGGTCTGGTGCTACCACCCCCAAGCACAGGAAACAAACATACCTAACATAAATACCCCAGAAAGTGAATGGGAAAATCGCCCCGCCGGTAGCGTAGTGGTTATCGCACCAGACCGGTATTCTGGAGGTCGTGGGTTCGGATCCCACCTGGCGGGCATTTTACCTTCACTTCTTTCTTTCTTTCCAAATTCTTAATCTGTTTCAATGATCTACCACATCCTCCCCTTTGCTTTCCGAGGTTTTCTCGACTGCCAACCCTTATTTCTGTGTTATTTTCAACGAGCCCCTCATTTCCTATTCTGATTCGCTATATATATATATATATATATATATATATATATATATATATACTATATATATATATTATATATATATATTAGTATAAGTAAAAAAGTCGGATACACAGCAAGAACAATAACAAACAATGTTTACTTAAGTAGCGGGAACGGGACTTGCCTTCATCAGAGTAAAGTTACATGATTTTGCTGTCGCAAACATTTTGAACACATTTCTTATATAGGTTTGCATAAAACTCTGAGAAAGAGCGGAAAATGTTTCGGAAATGGGGAGTGTGCATACAGTCAGGCTACGCCTATGTTACAACATCAACAAACAAGAAAAATAAAAAGGGAGGGGGGGGAGAGCGAGAGAGAGAAAAAGGGGTCGTGTTAACAATGCAGCGTTCAAGGTTGCACCATGACGGGTCAACGTATGCCGCGCGGGCTGCAAGTTCAGACAATGGGGGAAACTGGACAACCGCGGTTTGAAAAGAAAGGGAAGAGTATACACTGAGGTATTCAGTGACTGCTGAGACTGGTTCGGGGGGAAGCGAAGATGGGTGTGCCCCCCGCGGGTCAAGAGAATAGATAAGGGGCACAAAAGAGCATTTCACCGAAGCTAGCAATTGAACAGGAAATAGGTAGGGTCACAAAAGGTTAAACATGAATAGATCACAAAGAGTTAAACATTCTTAAGTGATGGTGGGAACGAGGCCTCCCTCCGCAGGACAAATGGCATTGTTGAGCCGCATTAGGCTAATAAAGCTGCTGTATTAGGAGAGTTTCTGCGAATTCTGATGGCAAACTCGAGGGTAGGAATAATGAACATAGTTATAAGAATTATGAAGCCGCTAATTTTAATCGAGGGATAAGCACGTTAGTTTTCCGTAACTTTCAGTAATTCCAAGCGTGGCTGACCCAAACTTATAAATGAGATAAGATTCCCGAACCTCGCGGTCGTGGTGCGTTTTGAAAGCGGATTCTAAAATCGTTGCTTTAAGATGTTCAAATGCATGCCCGGGACTGTTCACATGTCTTGACAGGGGCAAATAAGGGCAGCTTTTTGCATGAGAGCGGTGATTATTGAACCGTATTCGGAAGGGCGTTTCAGTTTGGCCGATATATTGTTGCCTACAAACAGTGCACTCTAGAAGATATACGACATTAGCGGAGTCACATTTAAAGTTACCTTTTATATTTACGTAGTAGCTCTGAAGCCGTGCTGGTGGCGCGCTGTGTAGTGGTCATGTGTGGGCATACTTTACATCGGGGTTTATTGCAGGGCATGCAGCCAGTAGTTGCCGGTCGGTTGATACGAGAGTTAGTAAGAAAGTCACCTAAATTCTTATTACGCCGGTAGACAACGCGTGGTGGTTCGGGGAATATGCTTTTTAAGCGGTCGTCGTATATCTTCTAGAGTGCACTGTTTGTAGGCAACAATATATCGGCCAAACTGAAACGCCCTTCCGAATACGGTTCAATAATCACCGCTCTCATGCAAAAAGCTGCCCTTATTTGCCCCTGTCAAGACATGTGAACAGTCCCGGGCATGCATTTGAACATCTTAAAGCAACGATTTTAGAATCCGCCTTCAAAACGCACCACGACCGCGAGGTTCGGGAATCTTATCTCATTTATAAGTTTGGGTCAGCCACGCTTGGAATTAATGAAAGTTACGGAAAACTAACGTGCTTATCCCTCGATTAAAATTAGCGGCTTCATAATTTTTATAACTATGTTCATTATTCCTACCCTCGAGTTTGCCATCAGAATTCGCAGAAACTCTCCTAATACAGCAGCTTTATTAGCCTAATGCGGCTCAACAATGCCATTTGTCCTGGGGAGGGAGGCCTCGTTCCCACCATCACTTAAGAATGTTTAACTCTTTGTGATCTATTCATGTTTAACCTTTTGTGACCCTACCTATTTCCTGTTCAATTGCTAGCTTCTGTGAAATGCTCTTTTGTGCCCCCTATCTATTCTCTTGACCCGCGGGGGGCACACCCATCTTCGCTTCCCCCCGAACCAGTCTCAGCAGTCACTGAATACCTCAGTGTATACTCTTCCCTTTCTTTTCAAACCGCGGGTGTCCAGTTTCCCCTATTGTCTGAACTTGCAGCCCGCGCGGCATACGTTGACCCGTCATGGTGCAACCTTGAACGCTGCATTGTTAACACGACCCCTTTTTCTCTCTCTCGCTCCCCACCCCCCGCCCCTTTTTATTTTCCTTGTTTGTTTGTTGATGTTGTAACATAGGCGTAGCCTGACTGTATGCACACTCCCCATTCCCGAAACATTTTCCGCTCTTTCTCACAGTTTTATGCAAACCTATATAAGAAATGTGTTCAAAATGTTTGTGATCTATTCATGTTTGTGATCTCTTTGTGATCTAGTTCATGTTTAACCTTTTGTGACCCTACCTATTTCCTGTTCAATTGCTAGCTTCTGTGAAATGCTCTTTTGTGCCCCTTATCTATTCTCTTGACCCGCGGGGGGCACTCCCATCTTCGCTTCCCCCCGAACCAGTCTCAGCAGTCACTGAATACCTCAGTGTATACTCTTCCCTTTCTTTTCAAACCGCGGTTGTCCAGTTTCCCCCATTGTCTGAACTTGCAGCCCGCGCGGCATACGTTGACCCGTCATGGTGCAACTTGAACGCTGCATTGTTAACACGACCCCTTTTTTCTCTCTCTCGGCCTCCCCCCCCCTTTTTTTTCTTGTTTGTTTGTTGATGTTGTAACATAGGCGTAGCCTGACTGTATGCACACTCCCCATTTCCGAAACATTTTCCGCTCTTTCTCACAGTTTTATGCAAACCTATATAAGAAATGTGTTCAAAATGTTTGCGACAGCAAAATCATGTAACTTTACTCTGATGAAGGCAAGTCCCGTTGCCGCTACGTAAGTAAACATTGTTTGTTATTGTTCTTGCTGTGTATCCGACTCTTTACTTATACTATTTCTGCGCGCTTTGTGAGTTTATCTTTCTCTAGATTTGTTTCTACCATGAGCGCTGACAGGACCACAGCAAAGAGCATCATCTGGAAATTTCCGCAGACCGAAACCACAACAGTTGTGATCGGGGACTCCCAGACCAAGTATTTGTATCATCACTTCGATCCCCTCTGCCCTGGAACCCCCGCTTTTGTTTCTCATTCTGGCGCATGCATTGCTGACGCACGCTCACTGATCGACTTTATCCCTGCCTCTGCCACTACAGTTTTTCTGCATGTTGGTACTAATGATCTCAGCTCTACTTCCACTGAACATGCTTTCTCTGACTACCGCTCACTGACTGACCTCATTCTAGAATCTCGACCGAACATTTCCACTATTAACGCCAGTCTCATTCTTCCCCGCTCCGCTAACCGCCGCCGCGACTACCGCATCTCTCGCTTCGCTCGCTGCTGCAACGAAAAGGCACGCCGTTTCAACTCACTTCTCCGCGAATTTTGCCGCCACTCACGCTTTGTCCGCTTCGTCGATCATGGCTTTGAGCACCTTCCAGCCTGCCGAGTACTCGCTGCGGACGGCTTACACCCGAGCTTCGAGGGTGTGGCCTTGCTGGCCGGCCACATTCGTGCACTCTGCTTCATGCAACAGCGCTGCAATCCTCTGGGCTGGCGCGACTTCGCATGCACCGCCGACCCAGTTGCAGCCCCGGCTATATTGCCAAATGACAGCGACTTTCCACCACTGCCTCCAATTCTATCCAGTGTAAGGACCCCGGAGCAGTGTCGTGCCAGCAGCCCACCGCCACCGCCCCCCCGATCCACCACAACCACGGCACCCCGGGCGAGCGCCAGCGCCCCAACCCCGAAGTCCACGGACGAGCGTCGCGCCAGCGACATGCCAACCCCTACTGGCAAACCTGCAGCTGCCACAACACCCCGAGGGAACGCTCGCGGCTACACTAAGAAGCTCCCTGACCGGCGCCGCACCAACAGCATGCCACGCCCAACCTCCGCATCTTCAGCGACCACCGAGCCCACGAAAACCAACAGCAGCGCGTCCGCCGGACCTTCCGGGGTCCAAAATCCAGCCCTCCGTGCCACATGCCCTTACAACCTTCGAAAGAATCGGCATAGCAGCAACTGACTACAACACAAAAAAACAGGTAACGCGGCCTCCTTCCCCGTTTCAAGACAGTTTTTAAAGCTAAGAAAAATCACCGAAAAGCGCATACGTTCCGAATTGCACGTTTCCGCTCTTGCACAGTACTTGACTGCCGCGGTCGCTCCCAGGGTTCTTAGGATTAGAATAAAACCTGCTACTACCGAACTCTCCCCGTCCAACATGAATAAGTGGAAACAGGTACTCGATAAAGCATCCTTACAATTAACTGAAATAATCCTCAATCACTACGAAACTACGGCCCATTCTCTCCGAAAGAAAGAGGAACTACTTAGTCAGGAACTAAGCAAAAGAGAGTTGAACCTTTTAAGCAACTACGAATCTAAGACGGCCTCCGCCATATCCCGAACAAAAGACCGAAAGTTTAACCGAGATAAGATTTCTAACACTGGCCACATGCGTAAGAACCTAACAAGCTCCGGCACTAGTAACTGCCACAACTCTGACAATACGGCCGATAATGTCACTACGACTGTAATAAATGCTTCGACTACTGCACCCCAAACAGTTCAGTTAAATCCCTGTACTAATATTTTTCCCTCGCCTGCCGTCACTAAAGAAAACCTTACCGGGAATGTAATGAACCTTTCAAGTATAACCCTCTCCCCAGCTCAGATGAACGTCTTGTCAAAGGGCCTAAACTTTTGCCCGGCTACTGGTGGTTTTGATGAATTTCAACTTTTTAAGGACTTAGATAACTTCGCCAGAAACATGAGACTACGAGAATACTTCTACGATCACCCCGCGACGGAAGAAGCCCGCAGAACCCTACCTAGCTATAAGCACTGGACCCCTCCCACACAGCGTGATAGTTGCCTCGACATGTACATCAAAGCTGTCCAACGCGATGTGCGAAAAGCTTACCAAACACAAATTTCGTTCCACCACAACATGACTACCAACGAAAAGAAAGCCCTAGAGGAACTCGCAAGCTGTCCCGACATAATTATTAAACCTGCCGACAAGGGAGGCGCAATCGTAATCCTTGACAAAACCGACTATGTTAACGAGGCCAATAAGCAACTATCAGTATCGACGTTCTATAAAGCACTACCCAATGATCCCACTCAAGATTATAAGCAAATTGTCAAAGATAAACTTGCTGAGCTTGTTAAAAATAAAACAATAAATGAAACCACGGCTCGTTCCCTGATCCCCTTAAGCCCAGTAGCCGGTAAATTCTATCTTCTCCCAAAGATTCACAAGGTGAACAACCCAGGGCGCCCCATTGTTTCTGGCATTGGCACTGTTACCGAAAACCTCTCGCGCTATGTGGATAATCTCATTTGCGACATTCCGCCCAGCTTTCCCTCCTTCATTAAGGATACCAATGACTTTCTCTCAGACATCTCAAAAATTGAAATTCCTGATAACTGCCTTCTAGTCACCCTTGATGTTGCGTCACTGTATACTAACATCCCCCATGAAGATGGCATCGCCGCTGTATCCCTTGCGTATGAGCAGTCATCGTGCGACAAACCTATCGATTCTTCTGCTCTCCAAACATTCCTTAGGCTTATTCTTGAACTTAACAATTTTGAGTTCGACGGAGTTCATTACGTGCAAGTCAGCGGAACGTCAATCGGAACTCGAATCGGACCTAACTACGCTAATATCTTTATGGCTCACCTCGAATCAAACTTTCTATACACCCAAAATTTAAAGCCAATGTACTATAAAAGGTACATTGATGACATATTCATGATCTGGCAACACGGTGAGGCGGAGCTCCTCACCTTCATTGAGGCATTTAACCTAGCCCATCCTAGTATTTCCCTTGCTCATTCCTATTCGGAACACAGTGTAAACTTTCTGGACGTCACCGTTACTACCTTCCAAGGTCGGCTTCAAACTAAACTGTATAGAAACCGACAGACACGCGGCAGTATTTGCACTTCCGAAGCAGCCATGTCAGACACTGCAAGACAGCAATACCTTACAGCCAAGCCCACCGATTTAGGAGAATTTGCTCAAACCAAGCCGACTTTGACTCAAACTGTCGAGAACTCAAGACCGCCCTCCTGAATAAAAAATACCCGGAAAAAGTTATCGACGACGCTATTGTTCGAGCCAACCAATTAGACCGTAACGAAATCTGTAAGAAAAAAGCCCCCAACGGGAACCCGCAAACTAACTTAGTATTAACCCACTCATCCTCCGCTCCAAGAGTGTCAACCGTGCTCAAAAAACATCATAATATCCTAATGCAAAGTGACCGCTTAAAAAGCATATTCCCCGAACCACCACGCGTTGTCTACCGGCGTAATAAGAATTTAGGTGACTTTCTTACTAACTCTCGTATCAACCGACCGGCAACTACTGGCTGCATGCCCTGCAATAAACCCCGATGTAAAGTATGCCCACACATGACCACTACACAGCGCGCTACCAGCACGGCTTCAAACTACTACGTAAATATAAAAGGTAACTTTAACTGTGACTCCGCTAATGTCGTATATCTTCTAGAGTGCACTGTTTGTAGGCAACAATATATCGGCCAAACTGAAACGCCCTTCCGAATACGGTTCAATAATCACCGCTCTCATGCAAAAAGCTGCCCGTATTTGCCCCTGTCAAGACATGTGAACAGTCCCGGGCATGCATTTGAACATCTTAAAGCAACGATTTTAGAATCCGCCTTCAAAACGCACCACGACCGCGAGGTTCGGGAATCTTATCTCATTTATAAGTTTGGGTCAGCCACGCTTGGAATTAATGAAAGTTACGGAAAACTAACGTGCTTATCCCTCGATTAAAATTAGCGGCTTCATAATTTTTATAACTATGTTCATTATTCCTACCCTCGAGTTTGCCATCAGAATTCGCAGAAACTCTCCTAATACAGCAGCTTTATTAGCCTAATGCGGCTCAACAATGCCATTTGTCCTGGGGAGGGAGGCCTCGTTCCCACCATCACTTAAGAATGTTTAACTCTTTGTGATCTATTCATGTTTAACCTTTTGTGACCCTACCTATTTCCTGTTCAATTGCTAGCTTCTGTGAAATGCTCTTTTGTGCCCCTATCTATTCTCTTGACCCGCGGGGGGCACACCCATCTTCGCTTCCCCCCGAACCAGTCTCAGCAGTCACTGAATACCTCAGTGTATACTCTTCCCTTTCTTTTCAAACCGCGGTTGTCCAGTTTCCCCCATTGTCTGAACTTGCAGCCCGCGCGGCATACGTTGACCCGTCATGGTGCAACCTTGAACGCTGCATTGTTAACACGACCCCTTTTTCTCTCTCTCGCTCCCCCCCCCCCTTTTTATTTTTCTTGTTTGTTTGTTGATGTTGTAACATAGGCGTAGCCTGACTGTATGCACACTCCCCATTTCCGAAACATTTTCCGCTCTTTCTCACAGTTTTATGCAAACCTATATAAGAAATGTGTTCAAAATGTTTGCGACAGCAAAATCATGTAACTTTACTCTGATGAAGGCAAGTCCCGTTGCCGCTACGTAAGTAAACATTGTTTGTTATTGTTCTTGCTGTGTATCCGACTCTTTACTTATACTATTTCTGCGCGCTTTGTGAGTTTATCTTTCTCTAGATTTATATATATATATATATATATATATATATATTATATAGTCTGGAAAGAAAAAAACTCACACAGAGCGCGAAAAAATAAGGTTAGTAGAGACAAGGACACACGAGAAAGACGTAGAAAATAGAAATTAGTTTACTGACGTTTCAGGAAGAGGACTTCCTTTCTTCAGAGTACAGAATAAGTTCGTTTGAGAGTTAGATATATACTCAAAATGTAGCAAGGGTGAGGGCAAGGTACGAGAAGGGATATTTTGTACAATTGGATCATGGTTGGTGGGTAGCAAAAGAATGAAGAGAGAGCGCAAAAAATTATAAAAAGCATAATAAGAACACACAGACATGCGGTACGCACATGGGAAAGAAGTAGAGAAGAACCAAACAGAAAAAGTTAACAACGGAATTCCCCCCTCCCCCATTGCAACACGGGTTAAAGAGGGGTCAAAACAAGATATGCCCATGCACGTGTTTGACAAGGGCAAAAAAATAAGTCACGCGGAACGAAGAAGGTCCAAAGAAGATATTCCCATGCACACAAAGGGCGAACATCTGCTCATACACACCCGTTCTAAGAATCGGGGTAGGTTATTTAAACATGAGACACTTGGCTTCTGCTGGTGGGAGGCAAGGGTCGCGCACAAGAGCAGTAGGACAGGCAGTTTCGACAGGAAATGAGTGTACATTGGTATACAAAGAGCGGGAAAAAAGGAACAAGGTCAAACAAGTCATGAAAAGAAAGAAAAGAGGCAGGTGCACGCGTATTAATATGTATTTATATTCATATGGCGGGCGCATGGTACCAGTTCAGGAAAGCCGAGGCGGTCAGCAACGAATATTCTAAAACAACAATACAAAGAAAGAGGACACGAAAGCAATCACACACACTCACGTACAAAAATTGATTACAAGTTGAGGATATCAAATCTAACAATGGTACTGCAGATCACAATGTCCAGACTTGTTTGTAAGATTTGGTTTAGTGAAGGCGTTGTGCTAAAAAACGCGGTGCTAGCACAAAACTATACCCGTTTACGGGAGCTCGCCAACTGATAGGAGAATATTATAGAGGGAAAGAAATTAACAGGGGTAACACTAGCCTGAGAAATGGAGCCGAAATTTTAATCGGAGGAAAGACCCGTCTATTTCCCATAACTTTCAATATGCCAAACGACGCTGACTTAAACTTATAGATGAGGTAGGACTCCCGAACCTCATGGTCGTGATGCGTTTTAAAACTGGATTCAAGAATAGTGGCTTTAAGTTGTCCAAACGAATGACCAGGAGTGTTAACATGCTTTGATAGAGGCAAGGAAGGGCAGGTTTTTGCATGAAAACGGTGATTGTTAAACCTCAAACGAAAGGGTGTTTCAGTCTGGCCGATGTATTGTTTGCCGCAGAGGGTGCATTCCAGCAGGTATACGATGTTGGCGGAATCAAAGTTAAAGTTCCCTTTTACATTAACATAATAGTTTAAAGCTGTGCTGGCGGCGCGCTGTGTGGTGGTCATTTGTGGGTATACCCTACACCGTGGTTTGTTACAGGGCATGCAACCAGTAGTGTGTGGTCGGCTGATGCTGGATTTATTGCGAACGTCGCCCAAATTTTGCCGCGTCTATAAACAACACGTGGCGGCTCTGGAAATATTCTCTTTAGGCGTTCCCTTTGAGCAAGGATATTGTGATGTTTCCTTAATATGAATGCAACTTTTGGAGAAGAGGCCGAATGGGTCAAAAGGAGGTTTGTTTGTTGATTGGGTTTTGGAGCTTTTTTGCTGAGAATGTCGGTGCGGTTCACCTGGTTAGCTCGTGTAATCGCGTAAGCGATCACCTGCTCTGGGTATTTTTTATTCAAGAACGCGGTTTTAAGTTCTCTGCAGTTGGAATCGAAATCCGCCTCGCTTGTGCAGATTCGCCTAAAACGGTGAGATTGGCTATAAGGTATTGCAGTCTTGCAATGCTGACATGGCTGCTGTGGAAGTGCAAACACTGGCGCGTGTCCGTAGGTTTCCGATAGAGATTAGTCTGAAGCCTGCCCTGAGAAACTGTGACAGTAACATTCAGGAAATTTATGCTGTGCGTAGAGTGGGAATGAGAGAGGGAGATAGTAGGATGCGCAAGGTTAAATGCCTGAATAAACGCAAGAAGTTCTATTTCACTGTGCTGACATATCCTGAATATATCATCTATGTACCTTTTGTAGTACAGGGGCTTCAAATTTTGAGTTTCGAGGAAGTTTTACTCTAGACATCCCATAAAGATATTTGCGTAGTTGGGCCCAATTTTTTTGCCCATTGACGTTCCGCTGACTTGAACGTAATTGACACCATCAAACTCAAAATTGTCAAGTTCAAGGATAAGGTGAAGGAAAGTTTCAATGGTGAGAGAATAGATAGGTTTGTCACCCGCTGACCGCTCATATGCACATGATACAGCGGTGATTCCATCCGCATGCGGAATGTTAGTGTATAGTGACGCGACATCCAGGGTAACAAGTAAACAGTTGTTAGGAATTGCTATCTTCAGAATATCCGAGCGAAAATCATTGGTATCCTTAATGAAGGACGGGAAGCTGGGGGGAATGTCGCGAATTAGGGAGTCCACATAGCGCGAGAGGTTCTCGGTGAGAGTACCAATGCCAGAAACAATGGGGCGACCTGGGTTGTTATTTTTATGAATCTTAGGGAGAAGGTAGTATATACCTGCTACTGGGCTTAAGGGGATAAGAGAACGAGCAATTGTTTCAGTTATTTCGTGATTTTGACCAAGCTCATTGAGTTTATCTTTGAGAATTAGCTTTTAATCATTAGTGGGATCACTAGTGAGTAGTCTGTAGAATGTGGATTCTCATAGTTGTCTATTAGCCTCGTTGACATAGTCAGCTTTGTCGAGGATCACGATGGCGCCTCCTTTTTCGGCCGGTTTGATTACTATTTCGGGCCAACCTGCTAGTTCTTCCAGGGCTTTCTTTTCCTTGCTTGTGATGTTACGACAGAAATAGATTTGCTTTTGGTATGCTGTACGTACATCGCGATGAACGGCTTTAATATACATGCCGAGGCATGTATCGCGCCGCGTGACAGGGGTCCAGTGCTTATGGCTAGGTAATGCAGTTCGGGCTTCGTCGGTTGGGGGACGGTTATGGAAGTACTCTCGCCGTCTCATAATCCTCGTGAAGTTATCTAAGTCTTTAAAAAGTTGAAATTCGTGGAAACCGCCAGTTGCCGGGCAAAAATTCAGACGTTTTGATAGGGCGCTCATCTGAACTGCTGACAGGGTAATACTAGAGAGATTCATCACATTTCCAGTGAGATTTTCGTTAGCGTTGATAGCCTTGGGAGAGCTGACAGAAGGGGAATAAAAATTTGGGTTTGCGTTGGCAGACGGACTAGTAGTGGCGCTAATGTGAGTTGGTGAATGGTCAGTATTTGGCGAAATAATCGCGTTAAAGGGGTGATTTTTATGTGCATTCCCAGATGATGGACAGACATTAGTAGACGGGCCTATTTTATTCAAACGGGTGTAGTCATCGCTAGGAATATTATGTCCAAAATTTACGGACTTTTTTTTCGGATATGGCGGATGCCGTCGCCTTGCTACAATTTCTGTATATATATAACTCTCAAACGAACTTATTCTGTACTCTGAAGGAAAGGAAGTCCTCTGCCCGAAACGTCAGTAAACTTATTTCTATTTTGTACGTCTTTCTGGTGTTGTCCTTGTCTCTACTACTTATATATTATATATATATATATATATATATATATATATATATATATATTATATATATATATATTTATATATTGCAAGCCACGCACCAGGAGTCTTGGGAATGCCTGTACTAGGGCGATCCCTGTACTACGTGACAGGGAGCGAGCGAGCCCCAAAGCACAACCACTGACATCATCAAGATGATGTTGACGCTGGCATCATCGAGTTGTTGATACACAACTGATGAAGATGATGAAGAAGGATTGTGTATGGAAGATAAGCCTGCGAAGAACGAGTCCACTGGGCATACCCGTTATGCTAGTACTTGGCACATAGCGTTTGTGTACAACTTACCGTGGGGTTGTCCCGGATGCATATTCCTCTGGCGTCGTAGTCCTTTCAAACACTTACAAATTTCTCCCCTGGTAGAGCGGCCCACTCGGGCGCTAAGAGTGCGTAAACGGAGAGTAAAATGGCTTGAGCCGGGAAACATGTGCGATCTCGGATCCACGACAACGACGGTCGGTGACACTAGCGTTGGGGGTCACTCGGTAATTCACCGATGAAGTCTGCTCTACAATGATGTAAGGTCCGATGCAGCGGGGCAAGAACGTCTCATTGAGTCCTGGGGCACGAAAGGAACTCTAAAGAACAACTTGATCACCAGCTTTGAAGGAAGACAACGCGATGCCTGGCGTCATAATTGGCCTTGCGCTCTTCTTGGGTAAGCTGTTGTCCTCAGACGAGCTAGATGACGGCTATGATCGAGTCGAGAAATGAACTCATCTGGAATGTTTGGTCTGGGAAGTACCGGTGAGGAGAAGAAAGACGTATCAAGAACCGAAGCTAGGTGGGCGACCATAAACAAGGAAAAGGTCGAAAATCCTTTAGCACGTTGAACTGCGGTTATGTATGCGTACGTGACGAACGGAAGAATAATGTCCCAGTTTTTGTGATCCGGCTGAATATAAGAAATCATGTCGAAAAAGGGTGCGGTGGAACCGTTCGGTGAGGCCGTTAGTTTTGGGGATGGTGGTTGGACGTGGTTTGTTGAATAGTCCTCGACTACTCGGCGAACCTCTCCAAGCACGGCAGGAAGAAATACCTAACCTCGGTTGCTAAGGAGAACTTGGGACGTTCTATGGCGTAAGAAAATATTCTTCAAAAAGAATTCAGCCACCTTAGTAGCGCAACCTGCGGGAACAGAAGCTGTTTCCAAGTAGCGAGTGAGGTGTTCTACGGCGGTAACAATCTACCGATGTCCCGCCGAGGTAATGGGGAGAGGCCCATAGAGATCAATCTCTACAACTTCAAATGAAGATGAAGGAAAGGGCAGGGGTTGCAGTGTCCGCGCAGGGCCGGAAGTGGGTCGTTTTCGATACTGACACGTGGTACACGACGCAAAATATCTCGCCACGCTAGGGGATATGCCGGGCAAGAACAATCGCTTGTTATGCGGCCGAATATCTTGTGGAAGGGCGGATGACCTGTGACAGCATCGCCGCAAAATGCCTCCTAAATTGTGTGTTGAAGAAGAGGGTGAATGCAGGCACCCATCTGTCGCCGGTTGTGTGGTAGTTGTAGCGGTGAAGAGTGCGTTATTAATTAAAATATTGTTGAGCTGTCGTTGTAAGTGGCCATGGCTGGGTCGGCTCGCAGCGTTCAATTATTCAATGAGGCTCTGGCAGTAGCTGTCGTTTTTTTGGAAATACAATGAGTGGACCAGGTCCTCGACGCTGACATCATCAAGCCGTCGACAAGCCTTGTGCGTCACCCGTCGTCATGGTTAAAAGAAATATGATATTCTAAGATTAGTGGTGACTAGCACAATCACAACCAGGTAACAAAAAAGGAAGTATCGCCGTTGACCAGGATGGACGACTCCATGGATCGATTACCACATTCCCCCTACTTTTGGTATAACGACAAACAGCGGGTACGGGCTGAATAAAGTAGACTATCACGACCGCGAAAACACCGCCTTCTTTACTAATTATGGGCTGTATGAGTTTAAAGTACTTCCTTTCGGTTTGCGCTCGGCCCCATAAACTTTCCAGACAACGGTTCTGTCGAGCTGTAGTGGCAAACGTGATAGTGTACCTTGACGTCTTCTTTTCTTCGAGGACCACTGAAGAGAACTTGCCGCGACTAACATCCGTCCTTCACGCCATCCGCTCGGCGGCGCTCACTCTAAAACAAGAGATATGCCAATTTGGCTACGAAGACCTGTTATTCCTCTGTCACGTAAGCAGGCAAGCTTTAGTTCTCCCGCATCTTGGCAAACTCGAAGCCATCTCGAAGCTTGCAGTCACTACTGACAAAAAGAGCACTCGATGCTTCATAAGGCTTTGCTCTCATTATCGAAGGTTCATCATTAACGTCTCACCCATTGCGGCCCCAATTACGCACCTCACACATGATGATGCTTATTGCATTTGGAGCGACGAACAGCAACTAACCTTCGACGAGCTACGGAGTCGCTTGCACACAGCACCTGTCCTGGGCCCACATTGATGAAGGTGCCGCGACAAAGGTCCATGCCGATGCCACCAATGCCACTGCTCTTATCCAGTAGCATGACGGTGCCGAGAGAGTTATCGCTTGCGCAAGCATGACGCTATAAGGGCAGAAAACTCCTCGGCCACGGAAAAAACAGCGCGTCACTGTTGTCTCCTCCATACCCAAATTCCGACCATACCTGTATAGAAGCCCTTTCACGGTCGTCAGTGAACACCACATCCTCTGCGGCCTTACACACCTGAGGAACCCGTCCGGTTGTCTAGCATGCCAGAGTTAAAGGCTCCAAGAATTCCACATTACCGCCGCATATAAATCCGGAAAAAGGCATTCAGACGCAGATTGTCGATAGCGAGCTCCGGTTGGTCTTTCCCCCGCTGATGACGACGCTACCCTCGTCGTAGTTTTGGGCTACCCAAACCACTTCACAGCACCAGCGTGAGGATAGTCAACTGCGTCCAGCTCCAGATTTCATGAGAGGCCACACTACCCCCCCTCCCCCCACTAAAGACATTTGTTAGAAGGCTGCCAGCTTTCTGTCTGAGTGACAGTGTTCTTTAGAAAACAAATTTCACTCCGACAGGGAGCACCCATCTTTTTATCGTACACAGTTGTCTCCGGAGCAAAATCTTTTAGGCCGGCCACGACGGGCCGCCCCCGGACACCTCTGTGACGCGCGTACGCTGTCAAGGATAAACTAGCTACAAAAATAAAACTACAACTAGCCCAAGCTGCCTGCAACCGTACAGCAGTATGTGTGCATCTGTCGTGACTGCAAGTAACAAAAGCACTGCCTGGCCGTCGAGCCAGACTCTTGCCGCACGTTCAATTTCCCAGCGTGCCCTTTTAAAAGATCGGCGTGTACTTTCTCGGTCACTATCGAACTTCTACTTTTGGGAAAAATTGAAGAATCGTAGCCGCCGATTAGTTAACTCGACACACTGAAACACAGGCGCTTCAGCGAGCTACAGACTAACGTTGCGCAGTTCTTTTCCTCCTAGTATTGGACCTTCTTTACGGCGCATCCGCAGTCATGATTACCGACCGTTGAACGGCGTTCATGGTGCAACTGCTTAAAGAAGTGCTGATGCTGAGTGCCCCGTCTCACCGAAAAGCAAGCACGTACCACTCACATACCAATGGCTTAAAGGGCCGCAACAACAGAACAATCACCAACATGCTCAGTATATGCGTCGGTGCAGAATGCAGGTGTGGGATGCGGTTTTACAGTATGTAACGTTTGCGTATACCACGGCGAAACAAGAGATGACGCAATGATCCCATTTGCGCGACTCTACTGTAGAGAATTTGCCAGAATGCTGGGGCGCCATACTTGGTTTCCGAGCATTATTAACAGATGTATAGCGCAAAAAATGACGCAGGACAAAGAATGCACGAGGACGTCCTCCTTTGTCCGTCTTTTTTGCGCTATACATCTGGTTAATAATGATCGACCAACTAGCCCAACAACGTACTTTACTTCTCTACCGTGCACCAACTACAACGAAAACGCCACCGTTCACTAGTTTGAGCGCCGCGTCGAAGCACGAGCGATGACACGCCAGCGCAAACAACACGACCAGCTGTGCGGCGCCGCTCAAAACCGTCTCCAGCCTATTCAATCGAAGTTTTGCTCTGCGAACCAGGTCTGGCCGTGGACTCCAAATAAGTGCCTGGGAATATCAAAAACTAATGCGCCGCTACAGCTCAGCGATGTCACCTACGAGGTCGCAACAACCAGCTCAAGCACCTCCGGGCGTTGTTCGATCTCGACCCGAGGTAGTCCACATCCTTCGAATGAAGCAATACATCGCGCGATTATAATCCAATTCACCACCTCTAGCAGCGGGCTTCATTTCACTAACCTTAGTGTATAATTAAGTCGATGCCTCTTTAGGAGGGAATAATGCCATGAGGTGCAAGGCTACCCTCAAGGCCATAAGTCTCCACACACTACGGGCATGGCGCCCTTCTGTGTGGGTACATACCATGCGGCACAACATATCACGATGACGCGCGTTGGCTGGCGGCTCGTGCTTTAGGTGTAACACCATCTTGCCAGGCACCGCTGTCCTGTCTTGCGCGACCTCTCACCTTTACTTAGGACCATCGTTTATAAATAGCAGTCTTCCTGCGTGCAGCCAACCTGCGTGTCTCTTTGGCAAGGCGAAATTATATATAGGGAAAAACAGTACATGCTTCGTGTCAATATACTAAAGAAATCCTGCCTCATAAAATACATTGAAAACGAGTTTGAATAGATAATGCCTTGAATTTCTGAAGTAAAGCATATGATGTATGTTAGAAAAAAATTTGAAAAAGACACACGTCCAACTAGGTATAGAAACCACGCCCTGTGATTACGCGTCAGAAGCGTTACGAATTCCGCTATCTGGGCGCGTATTCCGCGGCTGCGTTTCTGGAGCAGCACAGGCTGGGATGAACCAAGCATAGGATATTGTTGTACTAATATAACTACCAGAGAAGTTAGCCGAGAACACAGCAGCCCCGCTGCCGTAATTGGCAAGGCGCATGACGTGGTACGGCGCATTCGTGAGACGCAAATCAACCTAATAAAGCCGGCGGACGTCACTGGATAACGTGCATCAGATTGTATGCCTAATTTCCTGAAGCAATGAAAGTCATCGGCCCTGCTGGTTCACATCAACCGACCAAAACAGCGTTCAATGTAGGAGAAAAAAGAAAAACTACACACATGTAGCACCGACTATCACCGGAACTGTTGATATTCAGCGCTATGTGTATATTGTCACCGCCCTTTTGTCCCGTCGTGGGCCGTTTTGTTGTCCTCGTAAGTTCCCTGAATACCTGCTCAAGAAATGTGACTTGTGAATCAGGCGTGCATGGGCTGTCGAAACGCCTTGGTTTTGCATGCACTTCTGCAGTGTCTTGCCTGTGACGTGCCTTCAAAAATGGTGTGTTCTCCTAACCATTCCTACAGTATTGACTGGTGCCATGTTTTCCAAGTAGCACATAACACGAGTAATCTTGCATCAGCTTTCTAGCTTAAGTTTCTTGATACACAGAAATTATCACTTTCACAATGCGCTAAGATGTAGATTAAACTATCCTTCTGTGCAATGTTGGGGAATTCCGTTACTTGACTTGGCGTGCACGATTATTTAGGTTGTTAAATATGTTACGTCATATCTTGTTCTAACTTTCACCTCACTTAATGCGCTTCTGCATCAGCAGTTTTTTTTTGTATAATGAAATATTGTAATCGCGTTAAACATATATTGATGTAATTGTATTATTTTGGGACATAATTCACCTCACACGAAAAGCACTTGCTCGGAAAAAAAATTTACACAACAATGTTTCCGTAGCCACTACCGCTTTGTACCACTTTCAGCGAGGCAACCCCGCGCTCTGTATCGCAGCCTCGGAGTGTCCGGTGCTTTTCATCGTGTCAACGTTTGGATGTTCAATTCACCCAATGATTGCCGTCACAAATTCGTATCCTTAGAAACGCTTGCTAACACCAGGACGGCTTTGGGTGATTATATACGTTTTTTCAGGATACTCTGTGATTTAATATTTTTGGGAACTTATATTACAGACGCAAGATGTGACCAGCGCAGCCGCTATTGGCGGCTGGATATTTCTAGGTATACGTTTGCGATGAAAAATAGTATAGCACGTGATAGAACACAGCGAAGTCGGTTGGCTGCTTAAGCAGAAATTTCTAAGTAGGTTAATAAGGCCATATCTTCCCTGTAAATTGCAAGTGGACTTAGAGCGAAATAAATGCCGAAACTAGCAACTGAGACCTGCACCATTATAATCCCGTACACTAACCTTCATGCAGCTGCTGCAGCACGATGATACTTAGGGTGTCCACCAAGGCACAAAAGGGAAGAGTAGCGTGTGCAAACTTGTTGACCCGGCTACGAAGCAAGTATTGGTTGGAGGTGTCATGCTGTTGTGGGAAACCTCCACGATTGAGTCCGGGACATAAAGAACCACCAGGTAGACCAAAATATAAGCCACAATACCTGCAAGAAGTGAGTCAGAATAGAATTAGAAATAAGTGAGTCATGATGAGGTCGTTTGCTTAGTTTTACTGTACGATAACTGGACTTCCAGTCTTGATGGCTTCGTACGAAACAACTATTGCCACGTCAACAGCGCCATAAAACTGTGAAGCATTTTCTGCAGTGATTTAAAACTGTGGGCTGTAATATGCTATCTTCGCGCCCAATGGCGTCAAAAGACAATCGTCTTTTGCGGTGTAGTAGTGTGAGATTTTCGGTCGTGCTTGGCCCTTTAGTTCGACCCTCCATATAACTGCAGAAAACAATGCACCTATTCCATATCCACCCTCGAGCTCTTCAGGCTCGTTCGTTTCTTATGTGCTGAATGCTCAAGATCGCGATATGCGGCGGGTTTGTTTGCCGGCCGAGGCCCTATCTTCCCCCCTTCAGGAAGAAAGGATGTATTTAGGTGAACTAAGCCCACGCATGCCGCATTTCGCGGCGAGCGCTCACTAACCTTTGAGTTAAGGCGAGAACACATGGAGCGAACTCTCACGACGAAATTCGAGCATAGGGAACCCCGCCGTGGCAATACGTCGTATGCTGGTGGGGCCCGAATTACAGTGGAGCGAAGATACTATGTCCGCCTCCGCGTCACCACTGAGTTGCTCTCAGTGCGGCTAACTGAACCTCGATACCCAGAATCAACGGCGGCGTTGAGTAAACATACCCAGTATAGAAGCTTCCCATCTGTGTTGAACGTCGTTTGACAATACTGCGTGGCTCGCGGAGGTTTCCTCTGTTCAAATATACGTTTTCAGTTCTCAGAAGCCTTTCGGGTAATTTTAAAAAAAACAGGGCGTCCCGTTGGAGATTCGAGCCAACGAACCCCAGAACATGAAACCAGCTTTCTACCTCCACTCCATCTCCCCAGCTTATGCAACGGTGCAAAATAGTACTTCCTTATTCCGTCTCTAAATACCTATACGGCTGGCTGGATATAGTATTTTGCTTTATTTGAGAGCCCCTCGTTCCTGTTCCTCACACGCCGATCTTGCAGACCGGCCCCATGTTGCATTTAATACACGTTATATAGCCGGATCGCCTTTATTTACCTTAATAAAAGCTGTCGTATATGCCTATCTCGGAGACAAAACCCAAGGAAATTGGTTTATGGACCATGGTGCGCTCGCGGCTTGAGCTATCAGGAAAGCGCAGACTTCACTTCGTGCAACACCATTTTCCTCAATCGATCTCAGATGTACAATGCGTTTTTTTAACTCGAGTAGGTGCAGGACAGGTGAAAGTCTATCAAGCGCTTCCAAAGCGGATGTCTGTAGCTTGCCTGTACACCCTATACGGCATGCAGGGACATCGGAAGACCTGATTGGTTCCGTCGCTTTGCCGCTCGCCGCCGCTCCGCCACCGAGGAACATTTCTGACCCTGCTGGATCGGCGCCGGACGACGTTCTTCTTCCGCCGCCGAGTGTCGAGCGCGCACCGCGGCCGTTGTTCTCAGTCTTTTCATCGGCATATTCGCTACATATATTCTGGCCTTTAAGCGGCACGCCAACAGATGGGAAGCGTAGGTGGTCACCAATCATGAGCTCAACTGCACTGGAAGGCGTTCCTTTTTTGAAATAATTCCCTCGCCGACGCTGTTTTTGCTTACTTTGATAACTGCTTTTAGAAAGCAAATAATACCGTTAACCGAGTGATAGTAAACTGTTCATTACTACTTATCAAGAGTGCGTAAAAGTGCGCCAAAAGGAGTGCTCGCTTTTCAAATAAGCGGACGACGAGGCGATGCTCGATAACGGATGAGAACCATACCACGAAAAGACCGCGTAAGTGAGTGTGTGCTTTGCAACCGGGTGGCGTAGAATGACATGGTTCCCTATTTAACTTTAAAGATATGGCCCGCTGCAGTTCATGTTATTGTATAATGCCGGCCAAGCTAAGAGCCGCACTTTCTATGGAAGGTGTGCCTTATATCTTCAGGGAGTACCCGCGCTATTTGCCGACGTTTAAATTGCCCGCGTAACGAATTAAGACTGCGGGCTTCAAAGCTAGCTCCTTCCCATTTTTTACATTCGCGTAGCCATATCATCGCCATGTCCAGGCCGTGTGTGGAAACAGAAGCCACAGAAAACGGCACGGCTGATTATGCAATCAGAACGGCATTTACTACTACTGCTGAAGCAAGTACTTGCTTGCGGTCGCCCGCTTGCAGAACTGTTCGATACAGCATCAGATTTGTTCTTACTGTCGCCAACGTTGGCAGTGCATCGTGCGAAGCGGACGGCCGCATAGACGCGTGTTTATTAACGTTGTTGTTAAGCACAGTGATTTTAAGTGCATCCTGTCGCTTTTTACCAAGAAGTGCTCGCACGTGAACCGCGGACACAGCGAAAAGACAGGACAAAACTAAACAGTATAACTCGCACATGGGAAACATGTAGGCTACATAAGTACAAAACATTTACCTCAAAATGAATAGGAGACCCGATGTCGCGGAAAGTAAAATAAGCCCAATGTATACTCCTTCCAAGCATTGCTCTGGCACCGTCACTATGTGGCCGCGCTACTAAACAAAAATTGGCTAGCTACCCCGTTTGCGACGTGTAAATAATTTAGTCATAACCATTGGGCGAATTACCAGTATTACAAATCTATTTTCCTATAGGTTTTACTATTTTAGGAGTAATTGTTATTCCATGTTCAATTCCATTCGGTGTAGCGAAATACCAGAGATTAGAACTGTACCCCACTTGAGGCAATACGTAGAACACATGCACAAAGTTAAATCAGATTCCTGCCTGCACTATCCGCCTCATTATCGTCATCCTTACCAGCAGCGTATTTAGGTACACTGCAGTACCAATGTCCTCTCCCATTGACCCTCCACCTGCTCCTGTCGTCTCCTCCCCGATTCGATTCATTGCCTCCAATTTTCTTGTTTAGTCTCTCTACTCGTATTAATGACCTTCCCCCTTTCAGTGCCGTCTCTCGGCATTCATCCTGTTACCATCGCTATCCATTATTTTAGCTTCATCAATTTTGGGTTGCGTCCTTGAATGAGAGAACAATATTGGCAAAACTTATCGGAGTAAGTTCGAAAGGAGCACGCAATGAGAGGACGGCTGCAGTACTTGCAAAACGTGCGACTTCCTGATCATTTTTCTACGGTTGGTATGAAGCGTCGTGTGATATGTATAATGATCCTGATCGGGCACAGTGAGGGTGTCGTTGATGTTTCCATCATAGCTTAATTGGCAGGCGACAACCACGCCATCATGAATGGCAGTGTACAAACAAAAAACCGAAACTACGGAGGGAATGGTCCGAATTAAGCGGTTGCCACATAAATTTGCCCTACTCAGCGATGAGCCACGCCCTTAGGGCAATGTGCATTTTCGAGTGGGGGTAGTGTGAAAGGCAGAAATATTTGAATTCATTAAATAACGCTTGCGGAGCATTTAGATTTTACGGTCTTTCTTTCCTAGCGGCACGTGTTAGTACTGTGCCAAAAAATGCTTTACTCGGTACTCAACAGAAATCACGTGTTAACTATGGGCATTATATCAGGAAGCAACCATTCTAAAGGCAATGTTTATTTAACTAGGAAAGTTTATGCCTCAAATTCAAACACAATGTTTTTAAACGACTTAACTCGAGGCTGTTCGCTTCACGTGTCTTTTACTTACCTCCTGAATAAAGACAAGCTAAGAACATTACGTGAAGCACCATGCCAACCAGAAATATTAGGATGGTCGCCGCAAGCAGCGATGGGTCCACGTTTGGAAATAAGTCCTCATGAACTTCTGCGGGAAAAATGGCTAATATTAGGGCACAGTTGCTATACAATTTACTGAATAACTGTTGTGCAGTACATGTAATTATCCCTTTGATGTACCGCTTTGCCCAGGAGCAACCACCAACCAACTTTGTTTTGTCCCGTGCTTTGTGGAACTTTGGACATTAAACCCCGTCTGTTGAAAGGCAAACGCACCGACTCAAAAATAAAAAATAAACACATTGCAGCGCGCGCTTTGGTGTGCTAATAACTCGACCTATTAATGCGTATCGACTCCACAGACCAAGTGCCTTGTTGCCTTCTGACAGCTTAGCGGAATAAAAATTTCACTGTTTTTGCGAATGGTTTATGGTCTCGACTTGAACCATAAAATAAGCATAAATTCTTGTTTAACTGATAAGGGCGTAGCGATCGCACGGTGTTGCCTAGAAAAAATACGTCATGGTGTCCGTCGTAAAACAAAATTATTCTTACTTCTCATTTGAGATTTCGGGAGCCCTTTCAAATGGCAAAATATTTCTCGCAATCGTAACAAAAAAAATTAGGTTAAAAGATGACACATACAGTGCACGCACTTCTTTCCATCCACAGCCGTAGCGTGAATGAAAATAAAAAAAATCGCACAAAAATTAAATAAAATGTAGTTTAAAGCGTCCAAAAAAAATCACTGATCGGCACAGATTGATGTAAGTCTATATCACCGAAGGAGCCGCTAAGTTTTCCTCAGAATTTATTCTTTGCACGGGTCAGTAAGATACACCATGAAGGCGCGATCTTCACTTTTAAAGGGACACATAAGTGATTTGTAAACATTGCGGGATTACTAGAGCAAAATGTAGTCCGGAGTACACACACAATGTTTCGGCAACTCTAACTGCGTTTTAACCGAATTTATTTTGTAGTAAAATCAATTCGAAAACGCTGTCGCCCTATCTGTACCCTCGCCAATTTTCTGTGGCGTTTTCGTGTGACGTCAAGAGGAGATGAGCTTGAAATTTGCTGCTCTAGTGCACTGCTCGCCAACCTTCCGACAGAGTCAGCCGGCCCAGCATTTAGTCCGCCGGCCACCGACGGGTCGTCACAATTCGCTCGCTCAGTTTAAACTAAGCCACAACAAGTTTGTGATTTGAAGAATGTGCGTTTCCTTACTTTCTTATTTTGTACACCGTATCAAGCTCCGAGTCCGGGTCGCTCCACACAAGCGCTGCACAAGTCACGTGTGACGCTTCACTGACTGTTACGCTAGTAGTAAAATCTAAGGCCCCTTGAAGGCAGAAGAAGTAACCGAAGCTAATATAGGTACTGTAGAAAGAAAATCGACTGAAACTTTTACAGTACAGCGTAAAACTAGAGAGTAGGAAGCACGTTTTTGCGGTGGGTGAACACCCACAGTGGTCTGCAGCACGACTAGGCATCTGTATACGCTTTTCCGTCTGATAAATGCAAGTGCTCGACATGAGATATTTTGGAAATTTGGGGGACGCTTACTGCACGAGCACTATACAAAAAATAGTCACCTAAACTGCTTAAAACGCTACAATAAATAAAAGTGTAAACTTGTTATATATTATATACCCTATATTTCCGCGGTCCACAGCTTTGGCCCATGGCTGTGTGGTCTCGAGCGCTAGGTGCGAAATTTCGCAAGTCGCAAGTTCGAATCTCCGAGGGTACTTCATTTTTGTAACTCACTTTTTCCGTTTTCGGCAGATGTTTTCTATACTTCGTTCCCCATTTTGGGCCCGTAACGTTCACTGCTCCACGAGCGAGTTCGCAGAACGCGCGCAGGTGGTACCTGACGCGCTAGCCAGGTCTCGTTGGCGTGCTGTTGCCATAAGCACCGACTGCTTGCTGGCATTGGGCACAGGCTCGAATCAGCAGACCCTTGGCCCGTTTCGAACACGCTTTTTACGATACAGGCATGAGTGAGGCAAGCTCCAATAATGGGGAAAAAGCGCATGGCATTTGAGCGTCTTCGGTGACGTGGAGGGCGTTCATCCACTGCGTAGGCCTCGGGTAGTGATTGCTACGATTCCCCAGCCGTCTTCGGAGGCTTACGGTATGCATTTTACAGCCGACAACATGGCAGAGGCGGGGTATGACGATTAGTGAGATATCGAGAATGCCCATCGTATAACGACGGAGGTCAAGCATGTTGTTTTACAGAACAGAGACCGAAACTTGCTTGAAGGCTAATCGTGTGCATCGTCGAATTACGGTACACCTGCTCCCGTCGTCACAGCGTTTAGTTGTTGCGGCCGCCGCCGAACGTGCATGGTAGTTTTTCTTCTTTCGGGCTTTATAAAATAATTACCGACTTGTCAACTTGATAAACGATAAAAATGGTGTTAATTTGATTCAGTCCACGCAGTGCAAGCACAAACTGGAGCTTGACAAGTTCACTTCAGTCTCCCTAAAAAATAAAACTCAGAATGACCTTGGTACCATTAACAGTGTGTGCGACAATCAGGTTATGAACCTTAATTTAATATTTGCAAGCTAGTGCACGTTTCGCGCAGGGCGCTTGGTGGTTTCGATTGTTCTGTGCAAGGTACCCTGTTAGAACTAGTGAAATTGTGCAAATATTTGGGAGCCTACACATCAAGCATCTTCCCATCGGAACAGTATATTAGCTACGTAACTGCTCCTGCAAAATGTACACTTCGAGGACTCAGTTGGCAAGTACGGGGTATGCTTGCATCTTTAAAATTACTCCTCTGGAAAACCGTAAGCCGAAATAAAGATATGCTGCGGCTAATTATCAACCGGCTATTATTCCACCAATACCCGCCGTTAAACCCATATAGAACCGCTGGGGCCGTCGTATTTTAGCAATTTTATCCCTTCCGAAAGCTTTTAAAATATTATTCAACAAATTTTGTTGAAATTATATATTGTAGCGTCTAATGCGGCGACACAAGGTAGGCGATTTGGGGCGCCGTAGTGGAGGGCGGGCAATTACTTTTCATTGCCTGGGGACCGTTACGTGCCCCGAAATCGCGTGTACACGGGCGTTTTTGCGTTTCGCCTCCCTTAGAAAAGGCGCCGTTCTGACCTGGAAAGGAACCCACGTCTTCGTTAAAACTATATTACAGTAAAATGTATTTTTTATTCGAGGCGTGAAAATCATGCATCGGGAGGAGGAAGAAAGGCTATAGCCTGACGAGGCCTTTCCTCCCAAAGCGGCTCGCAGCTGAGCCGGAAGTAGCACGCAGCACATAGCCACATGAAAAAAGAAAGAAACCCAGTTTACAAATACTAGCTCGCGATTCGCTGACATAAACAACATAACATGCGCCAACAAAAACGCCGAAAACAAGAACAGTAAAAAGAACAAATAAATGTACATAGAAAGAATATTCACTTGCATATACCGCCTAAACAATTTGTGAATAGAAAGAAAAGGTCTAGCACAAACATGCATTGTAAAGCCAAGCTTGTTTATAAGGAATATAGTACACAAAAACGTTTACTGCACGAAGTGAGTCATAATGAACAAAAAATGTTAATGACTGTCACAAACTGCAGGCCAGGCCCTCCATTTTCACTCTTCGGGCGGCCGATGACGGCCTCCCGGACGGAGTCGCCTTTGCGCCTGGCTGAAATTTGGGGGGTCCCCCCTTCGGTTTTGTGCTCACGTTCTTTGTATCGCCCTGCCAGCTCCGAGGCCAATGAGCTGCCGCATAGCGCGCAGGTGCGGAGGGCGACGTCACGATCGCTAGCTCGGACCCGCGCGTAAGGGCGAGTCTGAGGGCCCCGAGAGGGGGAACGGAGGAACAATAGGGAAGCCTTCGGAGTGGGTCTACGGGCGGTCGGCGGAGGTTATTTAAGCCAGCGCAAGCGGTGCTTGTGGCAGTCGGCTGGAGATTCGTGAACGTGCTAAAGTTAAAAACGGGGAAGGGTCCGGGGGTGACGCGTTTTAGCGGAAGTACGTCGGTATTACAAGAAAGTCGCGACGGAACAGTCATTATGCCTCGGCTCAGCGTTCGAGTTCGCCCGTCGCCGCAAAAAAAATTCCCCACATTTTCCCCGCCGAGGGGAGCATTCTGCACACCGGAGCCCAGAAACATGCGAATGCACGGGGTGCCCGGCGAGGTCGGCTGAGGGGGGTTTGTTGAAATTTGGTGGCCTTTGCCCGTTACCTCGTTGTGACTTTCCGTCGGTGAACCGCGGGTTCTCCTTGCCTCGTAGAGACACCCCCGTTCACGTTCGGGCCGCGACAACGCTCGCCTCCCGCCGCATTTTGTTTGTTACCCTCGCGCAGAATTAAGATATCGCGATCCTTTCGGGTTTTTTTTTTCTAGGCGACTTGTTTTTAGAGGGAGGCGAGAAAGCGCAAACGGAGGGGAAGAAAGGGGAGACGGAGGCGAGAGCGCGAAAACGGCAGGCGAGCGAAGGGGCGAGGAGGCGAGAAGGAGAGCGCGTGAGAGTTTTTTTTTTGGGTCTGTTTGTACGGCGAGGCGGAAGGGGAGAGGAGCGAGAGCGCGCAGACGTCACTGTGTTTGTTGGTGTGGTAATGATTTTGAGGACGTCATGGCGCCGTTGCTAGTGTCGTGTACGCTCTCCCCTTCGCTCCGCGCCGTTGCTAAGGGCGAGGAGGCGCGCGCGCGACAACACCTGCGGCTTAGATGTCAAACGGCGGCAGAAGCGTGACTGTTATCGGGGGTTAGCGTAAAAAGTGCACACGTTTTTCCCACAGTAGAGTATAACAAATGTCAATGACAGGAACAGATTCCCCTAGTATTTTTTGTAGTTCGTTAAGGTGTACAAGTTTTTGCTTAGAGTGTTTCGCTTGTCGCCTACAGCTGTCTCAGTTATGTTTTTCGATCGAATGGCGTACCACGGGGATCGAGTGCCTCCGTGGTGGCAACCTTGTGTATTTGGTTTTCATTTGTTGTTGTGTTAATCTACGATTAGTGCTGCGCGCACAAGGCCGATGGCAGTGTGAAGGCTTCTTTTTCTTGTGTCGGAGTTGCCCTGTACTCTTTTGTTCGTGTAGTAAACTAATAGCAAAAACGCAGTGAGCATTGTTGTGATTTCACACCCCATCATACTCGCCACACCTGAAAACGCACAGGCCGGCCACCCTGCTAAAATATAAATAACTGTTGTCTCGCGCCCTTCTTTGGTATTTGCAAGCTGACGCAATTATCCAGGGGAGGGGTACGAGACAATGACAGGAACAGTACCTTTTTTCCAAGTACCTTTATAGTGTATTGTATCACATTGTAAACGCTGAAATCGTTGTAACGATAATTGTTGCACATGTTTTCAGAGTGTTATTACAGATTAAACCTCTTTGATAGGCTGATCAATCTCCTCGTTTGCATTTAAGAAGTCTATTACGTCACATTGTTTGAACTGATCTCCGTAATTTCTTATTCTCGGCTTTCTGTAACGTTTATTTTAATGGGGACACCATCAGAGGTAAAGATATTAGTTTAAATAACTAGTCGGGGTGCAGATGAAATATCTGGCCGATATCCAGCGCTCCTCCTAAACAAACAAATTAAAGGTAGCACCGAACAAAACTGGAGAAGGTTCGACGTTCTAATGATCCATGATTTAGTGACATCATGAATCAATAAAACGTCGAACCTTCTCCAGTTTTGTTCGGTGCTTTCGCGATATGATAGATTTGCAACAACACTGATTGCCTTATTATAGTCGAAATAGTACGAAATAAATAATGAACGCACTTTTCCCAAAACTTTTGTTACGCCGACAAATGATAATTTAGGTCTGCTTCATGAAATAATATTCTCCCACTTCACGTTCTTTGTTTCTTACTGGTCCTTTGAACAGCCTTAGACGTTTGAATAACGCGTCTATATCAGACCTGTCTCATGCAACACCAATATTTCCCCTCCAGTAGTGATATAATTGGAGCCACGTTGTCGAACATCGTGTGGCCCTGCTTGAAAAAGTGTCCAGATCACCATTCACCGACCACATGTGTGTTTGAACAGGTCGATCCAGATTAACTTGCGGTACATTGAGAAGTCAAGGTCCCTTTTTGCGCTTGTAGTTTATGGCAAAGCGTGCATATTTTGTTTTGTTTTACATCCCGTCTTATTTTTCTGTACGCCGGTGGCGAATTGTAGGAAGATATGAATGGTTCGGACAAAATATGCAGGGGACGGTGGTTGTGAGCGGAGCAGGCAGACTGACAGCATGCGGCTCATACAGCTCAAGTCTCTCGTCGCCCTCCCTTAGGATCGGTCAGAGTTAACACGGACAAAGAGAGTTGTAATATTGCAGGTGTGGTCGAGACAAACCTGTAGCCCACCCCTTCCGTGCTGTGGCTGCACAAATCAGTAGCAGCTATGTGGCAGCGTTGGATGTCCTTTCGACCTAACAATGCCGCTTCGCTACGGTTCTTCAGGGGCCGTTGGAAGGCCCGTCAACGATACTTGTTTGAAAGTAAGCGTCATAACCACGTAATGCAGTGGTTGTTCCTAAGGTTGCCTACGCAGGTTCCAAAAGGAGACCATATGTCAAAACATCTCGCAGCCGTTCGCTGGCAGTCTCGTGCACTTACAGCCGAGAATATTTTTCTCACAGGGTAATACCGCAGCTCAACTTTAAAGAGGTTTTTTTGGGGCAGTTGGTGTTAGGTGTAAATGTTCTGCAATGACGCTGGGAGCGTCATCCACGAGCCTTTGTACCATTGTCTTTTCGCTTCCATGTTCCTGGTTTGACGCTGCTTCCCGACTTTAACGCTTTTGCAAAGGAGGACTTACACTTGCTTTAGTGTGACGTGACTTCGATGTCAATGTGGTGCCCACGACGCTTGGCGCCATTGGCCTCGCTTAGAGGCATAGCACTGTTCCTTGTCGCCACTTCTGTTCCCCAGTTTCCACCTTGTCTTGCAAAAAAGACATGGTTGGTGCTCAGGGTATTCGAGCTGACATTGTAGGTGTTCTGCTTGCAAGGATAAATCTTTGACGTCTTACTTCCTGAGAGTGAGGATACCCCTAAAATTTTCGCAGCCTTCTGGAGTGTTGTAGCGCCATAACGAATGCCTCAAAACTGACTGGATGGCCATTGAGGGCTGCTAATAACATCTTTCGCCTTCAGCGGCGTGTTGGGAGCGACACTTGTCCTGAAGCAGCCATGAATCAACAAGATTAGCTGCGGTATCTAAGCATAATCAGTCTCCGCTTTTGTTCAAGGTGGCCTATTTCTACGCACCGGGCGTCCGTTGCAAAATCGCCTTCCTTTGCATGAAAGGACCTACAACTGGGATATTTGGACAGGGCCCCGCACGTAATATTCCACTAATGTTTGCGCACATCTGCACTACGGCAAATGTTCTGGGCAAATACCAGATTTTTTTCTCGACGCCGCCATTGGACTGCTCCCTTTGAGGAAAAAGCAAAGATGCCGCAAAAAATAAATTTGAATTATTGACAAGACAGGAGGCTGGGCCACAGCTAGCACACTCAAGCGATTACACAGCCATTGCGCATCTTGTCCTTTTACCGCACCTCCTCACAGAATGTCCTTTTCCTGGACTGTGGTACATGCTGTCATAACGACAAGGTATTGTACTCGTCCCAAATGTTTTATCGCAGTGGCGATGCACCAAAGAAAACAACTGGTAACTCGTGTAGTTCTCTTGGCAAACGGTACGACGTGACATGCAGAAATGTGGTTTTTATTTTTTAGCGCTTTACGAATTTGGTATATGCACATATTACGTATATCAAAACTTTCACATTTTAGTTTTGCACAGTATTCTTGAGAAGCTTCAGTATCTTCCTAAAGCTCCTAATACCTTCAGGAACTTTCATTCGTTTTGCGGAACGTTTTCCTGAGTCGCCGATTTTAGGCCGACTCCTAAATCACAAATGAAAACATACTTGCGAAATTTCCATTCACAAGTTTGTACTGCAGCCGCAGTTGCCTGAACTGCAGTCACAGAACGGAAAGATTTGGCTACCCTTTCACCAAAGGTTCTAAACCAAGTTCTTTAGCAATTTATAAAGCCAACATATATATGTTTATTCAGTACCAGCATTGTGCAGCTCAACATACTAACTCGCCAAAACAAGTGCAGCAAATTATTTTTGGTCATATTATACATCCACGTCACGTAGTTCATCGCAGGTGAATTTGATGAGCAAATCTTATTTTTCATGCACACGGGTAACTTAAACCCTTTCCGAAAGGCAAGGAAAGCGGCCGACCAATGAAATCATACCTGGGTGGCTGAGCCTCTATAAAGCAATTCAATCTTGTAACATTAGTGCCTGCTTTGAACATTGTTCGTATGTGGTAAAAATGGTGGGAGGTAAACATAAAGGTATGGCAAAGCGAGTTCTAGAACGTATAGTCTATGTTCGAATTCTTAAAATTATTTGTATTCATTTGCCCCATAAGCCGTTAAGGGCCTTTTTCCATTGTACCGCAGGCTGAGTAATTTCATAAGTTGCGCGAGGATTTCTACTTCATCAACTTAAGCATTGCGGCATGTCTCGCAAGCATGACGCATACCGACAAAAATTTATACTTGCTGTAGAATAGTGGAAACTAAACGTTCATCATCTTAATCTCAAAATGAAGAAATTCGCACGATTAATGCCTGTGGCGATGCATCCGCTAGTCCTCAAAAATGGCTTTCCTAAATAAAGTGAAAGTTCACCTAATTGGATTTTTGAAATCGAAGCTTCGCGCATTGCTTCAATTCAGCTGCTGTGTATCGGGTTACTATTGGATCTTATTTAGGGTGAAATTTGGGTTGGGGGACCAATCAGCACATCTCCAAACATAAAATAAATTAAGAGGTGTGGTTTGGTTAGAAACAAAGTCCGTGGCAGTAATATGAGATCCGTTTGTGTACATCGGCCGGCAACACGTTGTGCTGCGGAGCATAATTTCTATCCCAGCCAACACACGTTTTGTGATGGAGGCGAAGGAAGAAAATTATAATTGATATTTTAATATGTAAAAGGTTACCAGGCGGTTTAAATTAACCTGTGTTCTTCCATATTAAGCGCAAATATAACCTCAACCTGTTCTGTTAGTGGTTAACCTGTTAAATTAACCTGTGTTCTTCTATTAGGCAAATATATCACCGTAGTGCATACAACACGAAACATTTTGTATTTTTATAGTACTCACAAAAATTTTTTAAATCCGAATGTTGCACTTTTTTTTAAATGTACAAATGTAAAATATTGCTGTGCCCTCGTCTACTATGCACCTGGGGGCACAGATGTAGCTTGAGCGCATAAAGCCCCTATTTTTTTATTCTCCTGACCTGCAGTTTTACAAATGCATTGAAGGTGCAAAAATACGTTCAAATTAGCGTGGTCTCCCAGCTAAGACCAAACCACTTAGGCTGTATAAAAATATCGTTGTGGTGTTTGTTTCATGTTTGATCGATGTGTAGTTTCATGACTTCCTTTACAAATGTGGAACGTGTATGGTACTGGGTGTTTTTTCTAAAAAAACTAAAGATGCCATAAAGAGGTTTTTGGTGAATACATGGGTGTTCACATTTTCCTGTAAGTCAATGTCCTAGTAATCAATTTCTTCACGAATTTTGTTAGAGCGACGTGTATAACTGGAGCTGTTGGAAATCAAAACACTGCATTTTAGCCCGCGCTTCTCCCTCGCTCCGTTCACCCACTCGTACCGCGCGGGCGTGACTTCCCATGTAATGCTTCGCTTCTCAGTGACGTCTGCAACAACATTCCGTGGCGTGCGTGGTCTCCTTCTGCAATATTGTTCACCTGAGCATAACTTTCGCACAGGGCCGTCTGACTTCGTGCGGTCCGTTTGAACTTTTTTATCATTTTCCTTAAGAATCCTGCACTCCCCTGAGGGCTAGTAAAGCAAAACGTATATGCGTTCCAAATAGATGTACGTTGATATATTGCTTAATTGCCCGTTCGTGCACAGCAATGTCTAGTTTTGTGGTGTTGTGATGACACCGTGCCCGCGCGTGCACAGGCAGTTGAAGTATTCTATTCTGTTATTTCTGTTGGTTTTAAACATTTCCTAACGCTTCTCAGGCCATCGCCGTGCTTGGGATGAGGAGGCGGCTTGGCCTCGGACCGAAAAATAAAAAATAACTTTTGTGAATGCTCTACTGCTCGGTGTGCCCGCCTACACCGGACAACCCGACCTCATTAAACCGGCCGATAGCAAGCTCGTTCGAAGCAACAATCGTCGTTTCAAATATCGAGCAAGAGCAATGAGCAAAAGCGGGATGCCTAGCTGAGGCCGGTATAAATATCGGGCTAGGGGTTGATCAAGCGGGCGCCTTCATTCATGCTATCTGTAGATCACGTCGACCTAATATTCTATTATCTCACTCCAATCCTAACTGTGAAATATACACTCGGTTTCGGGCACCTGTCTCGAGTAGTCATGGCCGAGGGTTCGGAGCAGGCAATTCTGAAATTGGTGGCATAACCACATGCGTAAGCTCCTAACGTTAAACGGGCGATAAGGTTTGAAACCAAGTGCGGCCCTGATTTAGCGATAGTAATATACGCGCGCAAAGAACAGATTTAGAAGCTCAGGCGGGTAAACTTAGCCACCTTGGTGGCATCTTTTACTTTTTGCCATTTCAGGTCGTGGATATTGCTTCCAGAAGGCCGGGTGTTCACCGTGGTAGAATAGTGACTTCACTAATTGAACAACAATGCTGTTCCAAAACTAAACTGAGATCTTGATGGCCTGACGACCGTTCTGCCGATAGGTATTGTCGGCGCGCTTCTGTTAACGAGCCAGTCACACCCCGCAGACTTTCGATCGGCCGGCGTGTTCATGTCACCGTCGGCGCCGCGTGAGAAGGCGCTCTACGAACTGTAAAGTTGGCGTCGTGTCGTCGTCGTGTCGGCATAGCCAATGCACCTACATGAGAAGCGTGGTAATTGTGTAAAAAGATGAATATGAACGAACTGCAAGATGTGCTAATTACCCAAAGGCACCACGGCGAGCCGTCGATGCTGAGAAAACGACGATTCTCGTAACCAGAAGGGCGCGAAAAAGCCTACCAATTGCAAGATTTCTGCTGCGCAATGCAAATAGCAGAATCTATGACGTGCGTGTGAAAAGATGGTGGTGCCCTCAAAACACAAACGAAGTGGTGGCAACCCTCGGTGTGATAACCTTACAACGAAATGGTGAGGATTCCGCTGCAAGCAAAACCGTTTTACTTGGCGCAAATAATGTTGACCACCCAACCTAACGATTCGCTTTTTCGTTTATTGTGCTAAAAAGGCGTTCAGGAGCCTTTTAAGCTCATTCTCGTCGTGTGAGGAGAGCCCTTATTTTTCACATTCAAAATATGAAATAACTTATATACATTTTGTGAGATGTGCGGTATATTACGACCTGTATCGTTGTGTGCAAACGTAACAAACATTCCACCACTGTTGCAAAGTTAATGAATTATCGTGTCTGAATACCACGTCGGTAGGCTTAGGTGGCTGGTGCTAGGGTTGGTGGTGCGTAGAACGCTTGTATGCTACTCGCCGTGGCTGATCTTTGCGCAGTAGAGTAGAAAGAAATACCATTTTTGTGTTCGGCCAGCAAGTGTGGTCCTTGCGTGTTCGAACCAACCACGCCGTCATGGGCTTTTCTTTGAAAACTTGAAATTCTGCCCCATCCAGCTGGCAGCTCTCGCCAGCGTAACAGCCTCGTCTATATGCTGCCGATTTAACGAAATGATATTAGCATTGTGGCGGCCTTCTGAGTTAACCCTTCTGACAAACTTTAGGTATGGTTAGAATCAGGGTACTTGAGGGCACAACGTTTATTATGCTTGAGTGTGGTGCTGGCGCTGGTGAAGACCACATTCGTGAAGCATAAGACGTAGAAGTGGCTCCTTAACGAGTAACCACAAGCCAAGCAGGCAAGCAAATCGGCGGGTCCTATGTCGAGGCACCCCGGTGGGGGTGCATCAAAACTTTCTGTGAGAAAAAAAAACGGGACTTCGAATGCGCACCAGAACCCAGCCAATAAACGAACGCCGCGCCTAACAACCGAGGAATCAAGGTCAAATATATCAGCGCACTGGTTAGAAAATGGCAGAACGCCGCACAAGAGGCAAGTGGCGTGATGACCAAATATGGACACAAAAAGGCAAGGTGCCAATCAGAGTGTGTCGCGATCAAGCCCAGAGGGGTTAAAAGCGGGGCGCGCAAGGAGAAGGGGGCCGGCAAGAAACCAGGAGGCGGAAGGAGCAGTGAGCTTCAAGAAAATGAGCCAGGGGGACGCAGCTAGACAACCGACTATGCCTACCAAGCATGGGCGGGACTGGGGCCGACTTCGCATCGGCTGCGCCATGCTAGGCGCACCCCTAACATGTGTCTTCATGGCCCCAGCTTCGGCGGTCGGGCACGGCGGCCGACGTCCAGGCTCTGTCGGACATTCACTTTCCACGTCCCCGAAGGGCTACGTTCGGGCTGAGGACTAACTGGGACCTCCAGGGGCAGCTGGCTACCAGGAGGGAGGCCACCGAGGAAACACGTCGGGGCGAGCGCAGCCCGCGCCGTCCAGGGAAAGACCGCGCGCATCGAACACCCGGCATCAGCAAGATACTATGACGGTTACCCCCCGAGCCGCGGCCACCGCAATGGAAGGACACGGCAACGACGACGACCTAGGTAGGCCAGTTCAGCAGGACACGTAATATATGACCCAAATAGAGAGTAGTTTGTTGATAGTGCTTAGGAGAGGATGACCAATTACTGAAGTGGGAAGAAGGGTCTTTTCGGTTAAACTGTACATGACAATTTATTGTAGCGAACTTGGTGGTTGATTGATTTCCTGTCGCGTAGGCAGGTCCATTAAGGACATAGTCGTAGAACACGACTAAGGAGTTGTGGTGACCAAGTAATTAAGTGGGACTTGAGGTAATGAGTTAATTTGAACTAAACGTGTAGACCTTTATTGTAGATAGTTTTGGGTTATGGCGTGGATTGTATTTTGGAATGTTAGTTGGGGGGTTGAACGGTTAGCGGTTTTGTACTATTTATTTCTTGATTGGTTTGCTGTAGGATTCACGTGACAAATTGATGTCACGTGAATGGATGGTGAGGTTGTCTTGACCAGCCAGAGCGATGGACGCAGGAGCGCGTTGACGTGTTCAACAAAACACACATATTATGCACACATGAAACAATCCCACACCAAAGCAATCAGGAAAAAAATAGTACAAAACCGCTAACCATACAGTCCCCTAACTAAATATTCCAGAATACAATCCACACCAAACCTAAAAGTTTGTACAATGAAGTTCTACGCATTTACCTCTCAATAGCCTCATTACCTGAATTACTATTTCATTTCTTTCTCCCCAAAAATCTCTACTTGTGTCCTGCGACTATTATCCTAATGGACCGGCCTACCCCGGTCATCGGCGCTGACGTGTCGCAGGCCATTGCGTGGCCGCGACTCGGTGATAGCCACCAGTCATTTCGTGTTGATGCCGGAGTTCGATGCGCGCGGTCTTTCCTTAGACGGCTGTGGGCTCCGCTCATCCCGACGTATTTCGTCAGTGACTACCCCAGGTAGCCGCTACCACTTGACGTCCCGGGTAGGTCTCAGCACGAACGTAGCCCTTCGGGGCCGTCAAAGCAAAAGTCGACGAAGCATGGACGTTGGCTGCAGGTGCCTGACCGGCGCTGCGGGAGTCACAATGACGCAGGTCCGTGGTGCGCCCAGCATGGCGCAGCCGATGCGAAGTCGGCCCGCTCTTGCCCAGGCTTGGATGGCATGGTCGATGCCCTGGCCGCGTCCCTACTCGCCTCATTCCTTGAAGCTGATGTGCTCCTTCCGCCTCCTGGTTTCTTGCCTAACCCCTTCTCCTGGCGCGCCCCACTCCTAACACCTCTGGCGGCTTCATCTCCGCACACTCTGATTGCTTCTGGCCTGTTTGTGTCCAGATTCGGTCATCACGCCACTTGCCTCCTGAGCGGCGTTCTCTCATTGGCTGACAAGTGCGCTGCCATATTGGACCTTCATGCCTCAGCGTTTAGGCGCGGCGTTCCTTCATTGCTTCTGTCCTGGTGCGCACCTCCGATTTCCGTTTCTTTGTCCCTCTTATTCTCTCGCGAGATTTGATTGCATCCCCCTCCGCGGATGCCCTTGACATATGACCTCTGCGTACCAGCTATTTCAAGCTATACGTAAGTATACGCACCGCATTATCTGGCACTCGATGACTATTGCATTGTAAAGTGTTATTGGAGTCACAGCGCACGTCTTTGGTCATTCATGTAGTTTGTGGCCGACTGTACGGTAGAAGGTATATAAATTAAATACGTTTTCTTGGAAAGCGGTGCCCTTGTGCAGTATTATATGGGTGGGGCTGCTAGTGCCCCTAGTTGGCCTTGCAGCAAAAAATACAGCCATTATCATTATGAGGTGGTACTGCTACGTCAGCATTCGAGCTGCAGCTAAGGGCGGAGTAGAATGCGATGAATATAACCTATTAAAGTGGGCAAATTTGTAAAGCAAACGTTTCGTTTAGCGCTCTAATTAGGTGCGATTGCCTCGTGCCCCACTGTATAGTGTCAACCCTTTAAGAAACAAAAACCCTATAGAAACCTGTCATTTCGTAAAGTATGTTACACAAGCTTCAGCGTTTACTGGAGGGTTACGTATTGGTATGTGAATAAACAGTGCAAGATTCTGAATGAAAAAAACAAAGCAATCGCTGTTTAGATACAGGAATGTTCATTGCTGTTTGCAGTGTTATGAAAATTTGCTTTGCAACTGGAGAGAATACATACGATGAAAACCCTACAAATATGTAAAGGCAAAACAAAAACGCCAACTCAACAAGGCCTCTGACCACGGCGAAGCGACTAGACTAACGAATCAACGAATCGGCCGTTGAGATAACGATTTCTCCTTAAACAGCAATGTCAAGCAGTTACGGCTGCCTTCACATTTTTGGCACATGCTTGAGCGGCTGTAGCACTCCACACTTTCCTACTTCAAACAATTCGGGAGCATTCACCAGCCTTGTAGATGCACATAAAGATACTGCTAAGGTAAATCACAGAATGCGAGCACTCCTTCTGCCATTCTTTCAGATGGCATGCTCAAAATTGCTACCAGTACAACAGATGTATTTTAAAATGCAATGCAGTCCTAAATCGACAGAAAGCGGTGATACGGCTTCTTACCAATACACCCTTTATGGGTGAGTGTTCACTGTGTAGTCGTTTATTTAGGACTTGGACTTGGAAAATTATTCGAAAATTTCTTCACATCTCTTGCATTGCTACCCTCCCTAATCTCACAGATCTCAATGCAAAAGGAAAAAAAAATTGCGAGTTACTTATCTGTATCTAGCATTTATACCCAAGGGGTCTAAATTGCATAGGAGCGCTCACCTGTGGCCAACTCTATAGCCTAAATGCAACTTTAGCGGGGTACATTGCATGCATTTTATTACCCGCCGCGGTGGCTCAGTGGATAAAGCGTTGTGCTGCTGAGCGCGAGGACGGGGGTTCGATTCATTGCCCCAGCGGCAGCTTTTCTGATGGACGCGAAAGGCAAAAACGCCTGTGTGTACGAGATTCCGGAGCACGTTGAAGATCCCCAGGCAGTCAAAATTAATCTGGAGCTTTTCACTACGGCGCGCCCCATCGCCTGCGTGCGTCGGCCCGTTAAACCGCACCACCATCAATCAATCATAATTTTTATTTGTTTATTATATTAGCGTAGAGATTCCTTTACAGTGTACAAGCCCATGTAGCATGTATAACCATCGCATATGTTGTTCGCTTCACCCGTCTATAAGGTTTATCCTCGCACCAAGTTTTACAGAGATATTTTATGCTTATTGGCCATGTTTTTTCAGGTTCCAAGAATAAGATGTTCCCACTAAACTGTTACTTGTACTGACGGCAGCCCACTTGGATAATATTGGACTTCACATTTTAATTTCAGTTCACTTTTATTAACAGTATATCATATGTTGACACGTGGTCTTTGTGAAAGGCCAATGATGAAGTTGTAATTCTTATTGATATCAGTTGTGATCTTGTAAACTCTTTATCAGTATTATGATTATTTCTGGTCTTCAAGTATCTAACTCGACATTTTTTCTACTCATTGAGTCAACCTTCATTTCTGAGGGTTTAACTTTGTATTGTTTTAGATGGGTATTTAATAAAAACATTTTAGTTCTTGGCATTGATGCTTATTGCATGCATGCGTGGCTTATCATACAAAGTCGCGCGATTCTGTCTATTGCAGTCACCCATTATCCTTTTTGACTGCCTTGGTTTAATGGAACTCTTCACCTACTAGAACTCTCTTTCAAAAAGAGTAAGGCGACCCCCGTTACAGGGGTCCCAAATAGTCAGCAAGACAACCTTTGTTCGTCAATTTGCAGTCGTTGTGACTACGTCCTATGGAGTCCTGCATAGTGCCTTTCCACACTTGGTCTGGCGGAGTCTAGGGACTCTTTCAATAAGAGTGATGGTGATTCTTATTTGTGGGGCCACAAACTAGTCAAGTGGACTCTTTTTCATCACCTGTCTGGAGCCATGGTGATTACATCTTATGGAGTTCTGCATACCTTTTTTCGACTCTTGGTCACGACTCCTGGCGTGAGAGTCGCGGTACTCTTTGGTCTGGTGACCATCAACAGAAGGTTCGAAAGCCAGTCAATTCTGTAGCAAGCGAATGACTCAGATAATGATAGTTGGTGTTTAATGGCGCAAGGCCAGCAAGAACAGAAAGCGCCAGAGAAGAAGTTATTTAATGGTTGATGAGATCGTAAATGCTGAAACCTCTCAGTAAAAGTAAAACAGACTCAAAACAAAAGACAATGGAGATGGCTGGTGTATGGAGCCATGATGATCACACGTGATATGACAAGAGCTGCGGAAAATATACCTGAGCTAAAAACGTAAGAACACGTTGACTAGAAAACAGTTCTTCGTCATCTAACAAGTTTGACGAGTTCTGTGGAATGTGCCGTCTGAATAATTCGCGGAAATGTTTCTGTCGTGTTGTGTCAAATGCCTTGCATTTGATTAGTATGTGGACTACAAATAGGCCCTTTGCACACCTGCTACACATTGGTCCCGAAGTTCCACTGAGCAGGTGGGGGTGTGTTACATGTTTTCGGCCTATGCGCAGCCCAGCCAGGGCGACTTCCGTGTATCTGATGTGTGAGTTAGTTGTGTAGCGTCCGAATTGTGGTTTTATCACGTGCACTGTGTTGTCTGTTTGTTGACTCCAGTGTAATTTCCATGTGTTACGAAGCTGTCGTTGATAAGTGTCGTTAGGTCGGTGTAAGGTACCGTTGCTATTCAATATTTGACCCATTAGCCCTTATTAGAACCATAAAAAGAACATCGGCCAGCGTTTTTCGACGACATTCCTGATGACAGTGCCTGCACAAAGCTTTGGGAATCTGTGTACACGATGGACTTCCGAATTTTACGTTTGATGGTTTGATTTTGACGTGTAAGGTACCAAATACTTCTGCTGTATAAATACTGCTTTGAAAATGCATAATTTTACTAACGCTAAAATTTGGTCCGTGCGCGCACAAGACACAGTAAAAGCAGTTTCCGATGCGTCAATGGAGTCTTCTGCGCACCTGTACTTGTCTTGCACGAACAAGGAGGGCGGCTGAATCCCACAAGTGAGTGCCCTATATTTTCTACTTTTCTGCTTGCGGGAATGACAAGGTGCATGATATTGGACGCATATGCCATGGTACAATAAAGAATGGATTGGTGTTTTGTGCGTGTCTGACAGGACCTTGTGTGCAGAAGCCTTTCCCTTACTCTGAGAGGGAAAGGTAAGGATATTGATGGCCTGTTTAAAAAGAGTTGTAAGTTTGATGTATCGTTCACGATAGTATTTAAAGAATTCTTGGTGCGAGACACGATCTGGGATGCATACAGCAAGTCAGCCTACTCCCGCTGATGCCCTAGGCACCATTTGTCACACTCGACATACAGACTCTCGACAGGGCTTGGGCGGAAAGCGCCGCATGAGAGGCGGAGGCAAAGATGTAGCACTGGGCCGAACATTTGCAGTGCTGTTTTTATCGCCGATCCATACACGACGCTGTCATAGTCAAGCTGAGACCCTTCCACGGCAGTGTAAAGATGCTGCAGGAGTTATTTGTGGGCCCCTTAAGATTGGTCTGAGATGACCTTAAGAATGTTAATTGTTTTAAACATTTGCAATTAATCTGTTTGATATGCGGAATGAATGTAAGATTTCTCCTAATAAAATACCTAAAAACGTGTCCTCTTTGTTCACAGGAATTGACACGCCGTTAACAGTGGTGTCTATGTCTGGGTGGACCCCGCGCTTCCTGGAGAACAGAACACAAGAGCTCTTTTCAGAATTATGTTTAAAACCATTCTTGTCTGCCCAAATGCGAAGTTTCTTCACGCCAAGCTGGACTTGACCTTCGCGGATTGCCATATATTGTTTATAGGATATCTGTAGATAGAATAAGAGATTGTAGGTGATTATGCCTTTCCAAGCTAATGACTCTAAAAAGAATTAGTACAACTTTCTTTTTTCTAGGAGCGTTGCCCCAAGCTCTGGTAACTGACACGTATTCTCTCCGAATATCTGTATACTTTTAAAAAATTGTTAGTATTATAAATCAGTGAATATAACACATTACGACCCAAAAGACCGCGGCGCAGTGAAAAAGCAGAAGTGATATGATGTTGCACACTCCTTAATACTGCAGTCATGTCTTACGCATCAGCGCTTTAAGAATTGTTCAATAAAATATCCGCCAGATGTTTGGCTACGGTGAAATAGTGCAAAGAACTTTCAACTCGTAGGAAACTATAATAACGAACGTGTTGTCTTTTTGGGCACACACAGCGATTTTCAGCTTTTAATTATATGCAAATAGCCTCATATTGTTCTCAATACATACCGTGTACCACATTTGACCAGTTGGTTTGGCGGTCGTATGTGGTTGTGATTTTCTGGAACATCAGGCAAGGAACAACCGCGACCGCGTGGACGCTCTCAATTATCATGCCACGAAGAAAATGTCCGACAAAGAAGTCCCGGCTGTCGAGTCCCAACACACATTGGAGTTCCTGCATTGCAATAAACGGTTGCATCAGACAAAGTTCTTAAATACCTAAATGAAGAGTGCTTTCTCAGAGGTAGGGAAATATCCGAAGTGGTGCAATTGAAGGGTTTAGGTATACCATGATGGGAAAATCTTTTTAAATTTCAATTAGCGCCAGATCCATCCATGCTGTACGAGATGTCCCTTTCTAAAGGCCAATAAATTGCGTTCCACCACCATCACGACTGGAACACTGACGTCGTGTACTAATCACTAGCTATGGTTCACTACATCCACAGTCTGAACCGTATGAAAACTGAGGGTGTTCAAATAAATTTGGTTTATATTCAGAGCTTGCACATTACACATTGCAATCCAACAGGCCAACAGTAACAACAGCATCCATTTTCCATCCCGTAAAACTTCTAGGCCTTTGAGGCTTATCCTGGGCAGCCCCTCCCTCGAGGACCAGCTCCTATTAGTGGGCAGAGCAGAGGCCGCGTCCATGGCACTCGGATTCTCCTGAGCCGGAATCCGGACCTCATTTCCCCAACCCCTCCTCTTCTAAAGGCCAATAAATTGCGTTCCACCATCACCACCACGATTGCAACACTGACGCCATGTACTAATCACTAGCCCCGCCGTTTGCTACATCCGCCGTCTGAACCATCATTTTTAATAAACAAGCAGAAGTCCTCCCCTAGGAATAAGGTGCACGCTGTTACATGCGTAATATTGTGTGACGTCACCAGTTCACCGATTTTGTGCTTGCCCCGGTAAATTTATTTGCTATTGTACCTGTATTTTGTCGTCCCTATTCTTCAAAAAACTTGCCTTCAAGAAAGCTGTTTAAGCGGTTCTTGCCAAATATATCGCACATATTGTGGTTTACGGCAAGGCCGTAGGGCAAAGGAGTTGTAGTCAGCCTACCTTCTTAGAGTACCAACGTACATTGAACGCCAAAGGCAGGCCTTGAAACGGTGCTTTGAGGAATAAACGACATTGGTTAGGCTAAGGTATGCTCCTGCCAGTATGCTGGTTTTGTGTAGAGCACCTGCATTTTATAGTTCCACTTACCTGTTTTAGCATGACTGGTACTCTGTACTTAACAATTTATTTTGCTGGAGAATGCGCAAGTGGGTCACAGTAAAAATGTACTCTCCCGTTGACAACTGCTGGAACCAGAGTATGTATTACCTCGTACAGCCGATGCTAAATTTCCGAAGATGGTACAGTGTTCTATAGTTCATCTGGTGTTCCTGCCACCCTAATCACTCTGTTTCCATCACTCTAATCACTGCAAAACGGATTCAACTTTCGATTAGAGAGTTTTTACCCGAATACCCCGCCATCCTGGCACACAGTTTTAGCCAGGGTGCGTTTAGCCAGCGTGCGTTGAGAGGGAAAGAGTATAAGGCTATCATTTTATACAGTTTCAATTGCGGCAAGTCGAAACAACTGTATCACGTTTCAGAAACGTGGGGTATTTAGAGTGCGAGCCACTCCATAGCACACGCCTTAGCTAGGCAGTAATTGATTCTGCTGCGTTGGGCCAACAAACTATCCACATCTGGCATATACCAATCCCTTCTTGATTGTACTTGACTGCTCCATGCTAGTCCCATTCCCTGCATTGTATTGAACAGTACCCTAAGAGTGCCTACACTATTACGCACAGTGCACCCTTTTAGATCAATAAATATTGAACGAGAGTAGCCAAGCAGGATGAAGAAAACCTCAACGCGTAGGAGACAGATTGATGCCATTCGAAAGTGTAACGCAGGAATGCAAATCGTGCCACGCGGCTAGAGCACGAAGGCCTTCGAGAACGATACTGAAAATCGTCTGCTGCGTAGGATTGCACAGTGAGACGTTTCCATGAAACAATAATGATTTCTCACCCGGAACCCCTGAGAAGTGTTTAGGTGTCCTGGAACTCCCATCGAACATTGGATAGGCTCCCATGGCTCTACTCCTGTCCAATACATTGGAAAACAGGAATAGTGGGTATTGCCACCTGGGTACTGAAACGTCGCGCGGATTAAAGCGGCGACGAAAGAAGCAATATGACCCTAACCACTGACACTCTCTTGAAGAAGGCATTGCATATAAACGAACAAATACCGCGACGTGCTTGACAAAAGACATTTCATAGGCGAGCGAGACAATGATTTCTTGCTGTAAACAAAACGAATGATCCTCTTCACTTGCACGTCATAGAACTCTGAGTCATCCCCTTCAGCGGGAAAGTATCTCACAAGGAAAGGCACGCAACACCTTAGCCATGCAGTGCACGTAGCGATGAAGTGCCCACACACCCGCCCCTTCCACCCTCTTGCGACCCTGGACACGTAAATGGATAACACTATTGTGCATGCGTCAATATGAAAAACACATGGCAAATGTCGCTCTGGATGTCTTCCAAGACTTGTAAAAAAACGACCGAAACATCACGCCAGGAGTTCTTCAACAAGGCAAGACAAAACAAGGTATTACGTGCTTCATACCTATCTGGTTATGTATTGTCAAAACCACGCGCAACATCTCTTTCGAAACCAAGCCCTTGACAGCTCTCCTGTAATAACTGACCTCGGGGGCAGAAACATCTACGCTCACTACGATCACAGGAGACTGGTTCAGGGGTTTCTCTGTTTCCACGCCATACTTGTCGCATCGTACAGGCATGTTATAAAGAAAGAAATAGCCAAATTTTGGCATAAAAAAATTTAGCCCATATAGCTGCTTCTATTCATTATATATCTTTCGAGTGCCTAACTGCGTCCGTGATGCTGCAAGGCATAGTGGATACCCGTTTTAATGGGTTTTGAGGTAAGTAGGCGTAACAGAAATACTCAGGTCATGAGTTGCAAGTTCGCACGAGTATTATTTTGTGTCTTCGTTTTTCCGGCATTTCGATGCCGTATGCTTTTCTGAAACACACAGAACTACTGTCCAAGCAACAAGTTAAGTTAAAAATATTAGGAGCTTTAACAAGAGTGAATTAGCAGCTTTTAACAAGAGTGAAGAATAGTACCTCGGTCCGAATGCTCGGATTTTTTAATATCGCTGCGCTGAGACTGCCCTCTTCAACGGTCTGTCCCAGCGCGCGCCCTAGGTCGTGCAGCAATTGATTACAAAGCAAAACAGCCTGTGACAAGGACAACCCTTCTAAACTTCCTTCTTTTGTAATTGAACGCAACCACCTTCGTCACACAACTGTTAATGGACGGCCACCACGGAGAGGTGTAGTAGACAAAATGCCCCACAATTTTGTTACAAGGGAATCGTTTGAAACAAATGTCAAAACTTTCCAAATATTCGAAATTTATGTTAAAACCAAGTCTTTCGTTCATACCAACTTAACCAGCATATCACGTGTCACTGCTAACAGCCTCGCGGATCCTGCTTCATTCATTCCTGGGCTCAACAGTTTATCAAAGTCCTACCTTCTCATCTCTTTGTTGTTCTGTGCATGCCTGAAAGTTGACTATAACCCTAGTTTTAGTTTATCCGGCAACCACGTTACGAATTAGAAGCAAGGTTCTGCCAGCGTACTATATACGCACCACCCCCGGCCTCGGGAGCGTGTTTTTCATGCCAACCAGTTTCTGTCATAGCACCGACGCCATCAGGAAGAGTAGCCGCTTTCCCTTCAAACCGGCATGTGTAATTTATAACAGCCGCGTTAGAACGGTGGTTTGGGCTAGTTGGTGGTGCATACTGAAATTCGAAACAGCGCAAAAAGACGGGACAAGGAAACGACGACACAAGTCGCTGACTAACAACTGTTTGGTTTACTGCGCGGGTTGCGAAATATACCCAGAAAAAACGGCGAGAAGGAACACGATAAAAAAGAAGGAAGCACGAAAAAGAGCACGAAAAAAAGAAGTGCATCGAACATTGCACACAAACTACAGGATTGATACACGTGCATTGATGAAATGGTACCATCATATGAGATGTGGCCAGAGGCGCGAAGCAAGCAAGACGTCTTCAACAGTTAAGCTTTTTATGTGTCCAGATAGCGTATTTCCTTATTTAGTAATTCAATGGACGGCTTACTCACACAATCGCCGCCTGCCTTATGAATGAGGTAGGCTTCATAGATTTCACGCTCACGCTTACCCTTAGCCGTTCTTGCGACACGGGTATCGCGGAATCTGGGCGAGCAGCCGTGGTCTTTACAATGGGTGGCAAGATTGCTGCCAGTACCCGTTTTCAGTGAGTTTGCATGCTTGCGGAGACTATCGTTCAGACAGCTCCCGGTCTGACCGATATAGGTCTTCCCGCAAGACCGGGGAACTTCATACACAACGGAGCGCCTACATTCTACATACGGTTTTGTGTGGCCTATTTCGCAAAAGGTGCCCCTAGGCTCATTTATGTTCACTCGCCTACAAAAGCCACCCAGTTTGTGTGGTGCGAAAACACTACTCCTACGCAAGCGCGACCCGCTACCTTTTTCAACATGTGCGAAATTTTATGCACATAGGGAACAACAGCGAATTTTGCCGGCCTGTCCTTCAACAATCCAGCTTCGCTGCGTTTGTTAAATTGCCCTAGCAACACTTCAGCTAAGTCGCGTAGCAAGGCCGGTGGGAAGCATGCCGACAGGAGCCTCACAACCTGCGAATCATAACTGCTCTGTACTTCATGCGGGCAAGATCTCTTAAGGGAGCCCCTTAATGCAGCTAAGGCAATGCTCCGTTTCACGACTTTGGAATGGGCGGACGAGAACGGAAGAAGGTTTTTCCTGGAGCGGGGTGCATACCTCCAACAAAAATGGCTTGGCCTGAAATGGAAGAGGAGGTCCAAAAGCCGCAGCTCATTGTCCGCAGGAAGTTCCCTTGTAAGCGTGAGACCAGCTGGGGTGGTCTCGCAAATGTCTGTGATGCGCTGCACATGCTCGTACCCGTCACCAGTCAAGCACTCGAAAAGCACCAAGAAGTCATCCACGTAGCGGGAAAACGCGCACGGTTTTGGAGGCACGAAGCATAACCTCCAGTTGCCGGCAGTGTCGCGCCAGCAGAAGGTCGGTAAGCATAGGCGCCAAGCACGACCCTATGCATACACCTTTCCTCTGAACGAAGAATTCGCTGTTGAAGTCCACAAGAGAAGAACGCTGGTAGAGGCCCAGCAGGTTCAAGAAGGGTTTTGCGTCCACACCAATGGCATTCTGGAAGCGGAGGGATCCGTAGTGTTCTATTCCCTCAGAAACGACCTCCATGAGCTCGGAGTGCGGCAAGGAATAGTTGAGGTCCTTAATGTCCAGGGAGAACCCATACACATGAGCGGGGGACTGCCGTTGGAGGTAGTCATAAACTTCCGTAGGGCTCCTGACAAGGAAAGGGTCATCGATTTTAGGTGCTAATGCACTTCTTAAGCGACCCTGAACCTGCGTCCACCGGCGATGTCCGCGCACGTGGAGATGGGCGCGCGCAGCCTGCCCGCTGACATGGCAAATACCCACTTGGGGGATTGGCCAGGAATCTCCTCGTCTTCCTTGGCAACGGGGGGAGATGGGCGCGCGCTGCCTGGCCGCTGACATGGCACATACCCACGTGGGGGATTGGCCAAGAATCGGGCGTGAGAAGGGCTAATGCACCTGCTTAAAGGAGTACTGACACGAAATTTCAAAGCTGAGATCCGCTCTAGCAGTCAAGTACAACGACAACACAAATAGGTGTCTGTGAATAAATGCATCTTTCTTTCTTTGTAGTTGTGTTTGTGTGTGTGATCTCTCTTTCGCGAACATTACCGAACCGCGCAAGTTCAACTCGTGCATTCGCACTTTCACATTCTTCCCCTCGGGGAAATGCGGGGAATTTTTCAGCTGGGAAAGTGACTTTTGCAAGAACTTGTTCCTTCTCGCCGTCTTTTCTGGGTATATTTTGCAACCCGGGCAATAAACCAAACAGTTGTTAGTCAGCGTTTCCTTGTGTCGTCGTTTCCTTGTCCCTTCTTTTTGCGCTGTTTCGAATTTCAGTATTATAAGAGCCATCGTTTATTTAGTGGAGGCGGTTAGAAAAGAGACCAAATTCCGGTCGCTAATTTAAGAAAAGCAAATCAGGAAGTAACAATAGCAAAATCATCACTTTCAACGATAATGGTAGAGAGTAAACCATTTGCTGTTATCGACATTATATAACACTGAGGCTTCGGTACGAGCGTTTGGACAGATTTTACATTTAACAAGTGCTATGATCATAGCAGCTAGGTAAAGTAAGTGATTTGCCAAGCTGGTATATATATTGCTTTTCTCTCCCATCAAAGCTGTGAAAACCATCCTTTACAAACCCCCTGAACAATTACACATGAATCTCTAACTTCAAAACAGTGGGGGCGCAACCAGCTTTCCAGCCGATCGGACGTGCTTCACATCGGCTCTGTCGATTTTTAATGATTACGCCGGTAATTCAACTTGAATCCCGAAACCTTTTTTCCCCAAGTGATCCGCGAAGTTCAGAGAAAAAAGTGGGTTCCTGATTTTAAGATAGGGAATGCATTTTTCGTGCATTTACGGATTCCTCTTCTGGAATCGCCACGCCGACCGGAGCTAACCCTAACGCCAGCTGGGCCGGCCGGCCAAAGTCGCTGCTATGCCTAGGCGTGCTTCGCCAGCCCCTAGGCCTAACACCGGAGCCGTCGCCGGCACGGATATTCGGGTGGACCTATTTCGTTATGACCCAAAGAGACATTACCGGTCTCCATGCGATTTTAAATCGAAGTTGAGGAAGTTCAACCGGACCAAGTGACAAGTGCTCAAGGCTGGCAAGTGCCAGGTGAAAAACGTCAAGCGCTGCAACAACGAGAACGAAGCCTAATGACAAGACCCAAGCAGGTAAGCCCACAAAAGACGCCGACTCATCTCGTCGGCCGGCTAATAATTTCAAGATCAAGATCCACAAGGCCGCGAGATTGCCCAAGCTATCAAAAGAAGATATCAAGGTCATCTTGAGGCTGAGGGGGGGGCCTCGACGTCAGTGTAGTATCCGGTTTTGAAATTAGCCGCGCTATCGCCGCTGCCGCTGACTTCATCAGAGAAGAAGCCAAGAGAGGTGATATATATGTCCAAACAAATAACTAAACATCGTCATGGTCACTGCCCCAAAGAAAGAAAACGCCGACAGCTACACGGCAGTGTCGAAGGTCACGGGTACGGGGCCGAGCACGAAGTTAGTGCATACATATCGGCACCTCACTGGACATGGAAAGGAGTCATCAGAGGGGTCCCCCTCACGAATTTGGCCGAAGATAAGAGATAAACGACTTTATTGTCCACGAATTTCACCCGATAGCCCTGCGGGCCAAGAGAATCGGCAAACTGTTGACGGTCGTCATAGCCTTCAGCGGCGAGAAAGTGCCAAATTACGTCACGTACGGCAACTTTCTGGTCGAATGCTCGCTGTAGAGAAAGCAAATTGAGAAATGCTTTCAATGTGGACGCTTGGTTCACAGAATGGAGGTTTGCCCAAATCCGACGAACCGTTTCTGCCCTGGCTGAGGAATCCAGAACCAGGGAGAAGACCACAACCAAGACTGTATTCTAAAGTGTAGCCTACGCGGAGGACACCACCTCACAGCAGACAAAGTATTCGAGGCCCGCTACAAGAGCCATGCACCGTGCGCAAGCGAAGACGGAAGCGACAAAGGAGAGCCTACGAAGAAAGTTTCAAAACACCGCCATGTCGAGAGGAGACGGCAGCTGCGGTGGAGTCCTCGCCACCTCCCCAAGAGCGCCAGAGCCGGCGCCCCCTCTCTAGGGGGAGGGAAAGAAGATGGAGCAATATGTGCTCCTCGAGACCGGGTTCCAGGAAAGAATCCCCAGGTGCCGAAACCAAGGCTTGCAGGCGTGAGTAACGATTGAGGCCGAAGACTAAAAGGAGTACGCCGAAGGGGAGAGCCGGGAAACACGTCGGTTGGGCAATTGGGTCACTCACAGCAACGTCACTCACAGCAACGACAAAGAATTGCCCCCTCTCACCCCCTCTCCTGCCCGTATCAATTGCAAACAATGCTCTGAGGTTAAGAAGCTCATAGCGCAACAAACGCAACAGATTAACGCTCTCACGGAGCGCATGGAGGCTCGCGACAGAACCGAGACATCGAAGGATAGTACCAAGAGAAAGGTACCTAAGAGAGACACCCAACCCCGTGAACTACCGCAAAGGTAGGTAGTGGAGGCCGAAAGGATAAAAGCGGCTCCGTCCGGAGCAACATATCCGATTATACCACAGCAACTAGAACCTACTCTGCAAACCGTCATGCGCATGCTGTCTCAATTTTCTAATCAACAGGCTGAGACCAACAATCAAATGAAAATTCTTACCGAGCACACGGGAAACTTAATGTAAAGCTAGATAACTTAGATTCCAAGTATAACCAAGTGTCCTCAAGGATGTCGGCTTTCGTTGCAAAGCTCAAACACGTGAAAATAGTAATGAGGAAGTCAAACAAGAGCGCGCGCCAGAGCAAACGGCACCATGGAACTAATCCCGCGTAAGGCAACGCCAATCAAGGCGATGAGAAAGAATAGAAACAAGCAAAGCTTAACAATGATTTATCAACGGAGCGGCAGAGGTATAAACAACAAATTAAGCGAGCTTTGTCTATACATCGAAACACTCGAACAGAAACCAGATGTTGTAGTATTAAAAGAAGCAAACGAGAGGCCCGAATAGGCGGGGTACATTACGTATACGAACCAAAGTGAAAAAAGCATGGCAACCTTCGTTACAAAAAACGCAGCAGCAACACAACAGAAGACAACGCAAAGAGGGTGTGAACACGTGCGAGTACAAATTCACAGCAGGGGTGCAGGGAGCAGTAAATCCAGACTCATAATAATTGCCTACTGCCGATTGTCTAAAAAGGACGTGAACATCGAAGGCACCATGCCAGATTGCTTCCAAGAAGCAAAAGCAAGACCGACGCTGACAGACGATTTTATGCCCCGCACACGCAGTGGGGATACCAATTCCGGTCGAGAAGGGGCAAGCGCCTCATAAACGCTATAGAACAACATAACGTAACGATACTAAACGAGCTGAAGACCCCCACTGGGATTGGCACGAGCACGGCCGAGGCACCACGCCGGACCTATCACTCCTTATACGAGACGTGGACATCAATTGCGCCAATCTAGACACTAACCTTAAATCAGACCCCGACATTGTCTGCTTGAAAAGCAGGGGACAAGACTTCAGGGCAGAACTAAGACTGGCCAGGATAACCGACTGTGATCGGTTATCACAAGTGGTTGGGCGCATGATCCTGAAAAGGCGTCTGAGACACCTTCAGGCCACTGATGAGAGGCCGTCGTCCATGTACGGTTTCAGTGAACACCTGGGCACCCAGGATGTCCTCCTGAAACGGAATGAATTTGTCATAAAAAACGCCTAAAACGAGACCCTGATGCCAATCCTAGCCCTGGACCTCAAGGAAGCCTTTGACAATGTGACACACGAGAGCATTCTTCGCAATCTGTATAACACTGACCGCGGGGAAAGACTCTACAGTTACGTCAAAGACTTCCCCAGCAACAGGACTGCTATAATCAAGATTGGGGAGAAGTCACGGCCTATAGCATAAGGTGACAGAGGAACTCCGAAAGGGTCGGTTCTGTCACCGCTGCATTGCAACCTGGCGCTTCGACCTCTACCAGCATTACCAGAGAAAATAGAAGGAATACATCACGCGTTTTATGCGGAGGACATTACGACCTCGACAGCGCAAGCAGGCTTGGAAGGGTGAATAGAGGAAACCCTCCAAAGGGTGGAGGACACAGTACAGCAATATGCCAGCACCTGCGGTCTCTACTACTCACCGCAAAAATCAGAGCTATTAGTGATACAGCCAAGACGCAAAAAGGAAGACAAGAGAAACCTAAGAATAGTTTTAGACGACTGCAGCACAACGCCCACGACTCACATCAAGATCCTTGGCCTAATAATACAGGAGAATGGTAAAGCCCGAACCGCACTCAAAAAGCTCAAGACCACCTCCGAACAAATCATGAACATGATTAGAACGATCACAAATTAGAGAAGAGGACTCAAACAAGCGGAATCCCTCAGGCTTGTCCAAGCCTTCGTGATTTCGAGAATCCTCTATTCAGCTCCATACCTCCACCTTTTAAAAAACGAAAGGGACCAACTGGATAACGTTATTAGAGAAGCTACGATTGTCACACGGGCATTCCGATACACTATTCCAAGGGGGAGATACAGGGGTTGGGGAAGCATAAAACGGTCTCCAAACTGATCGAAGCGCACCTATCAAACCAAAGGGTGCGACTGAGCCAAACAAATGCCGGAAGAGCCGTCCCAGCTAAAATAGGATGGCAAGAAGCCTATCGTCAAAACCAGGGCCCTACACCGCCCGCACGGGCCGAGACAGTGGATAGCAAATCGTTACCTCAAAACATGATGCCAGATAGAAAAGAATAAAGGCGACAGGCCAGACCCGAGACCCTAAACGAGTCTCTACGTAAAGAAACAGGAGTGACGTACGAAGATGCCTCACTTCCCAAGCACTCAATGAGAGCAACGATTGCAGTAACAGGAAGGGACGAGCTCATCACGTGTGTTTCAGTCATCACACCAAGCCCAGAGGAAGCTGAAGAAATAGCACTTGCTGTTGCGTTGACCCAAGCAAAAGCGACGAAAATAGTCACGGACTCCCAAAAAGCGTATATGTAGCAACTTTGAAGAAAGATGGGTGTCTTATAAGAAAGTGAGAATCCTCCAAAAGAAAGTACTACCAAACCACAAAATAGAGCTAATAGAGCCAGCCCACTGTTCGGTGGAGGGTAATGAATTCGCCCACCAACAGGCCGCAGAACTAATCAGCCGGGCAGAGGGGCAGGAACAGCAACTTCTAACGAGCTACAAAGACATAATCAATTACTATAAAGACGGAATGAAGCGATATCCTAAACAACACAATTCTCTAAACAGAGCGCAGGAAGTCTTATACAGACAAATCCAAGCCGGGTCGTTCCCCAACCGTTACCTCCGAAACAAGTTCTAGCCATATATATACGAGAAAGACAGTCCCAACTGCAGACAGCTGGGCACACTCCAACGCATATTAAGATAATGCGATTTTCCCACGTTCACAGTCCTCCCTTCCCTCCTCCCCTTACATCAACCCTGAGCGATGGGAGACCTTGTCCAGCCCTGCTCCGGAAGAACATATTGCCCTTATCACCAGAGGACCGGAGTACCTGGAAACATATGAGGCCCAAGAAGAGGGCACCACCGCATCAAGCATCTGAACGGCTCTAGAACGATCAATAAAGCTTATTCTGCCTCTTCTCTTCAAAACAGTCGTCTTAGATGTTCCATGATAACGGCCACAACAATAAGGCTATTTGCTCACAGACCGTAAGCTGTTTGCTCGGAGACAACATCCCATAGCCATGGAAGTCTCAGCCTGTTCCTTTCATTCTCCTCAAGAAGAAGGCAGCTGAGTCGAGCGTTGTTTCATATGTGTGTTCGCGTATACACCGTCACTGTAGTGTCATTTTTAGCTGCCTCTTACCATGCATAAAATTGAGGGACGGTGACTATTTGTCCGGGAGACCACTTCAGCTTGAATTCCCGGCTGGCGTTCAACAACACGAACATCGCTTTTGAAATGTTCTGTTGAGTACTTAGAACCGCGGACATGAACGGAAGTCGTTGGCAAATGGGTGATTAGGAGAAGCAACTAAGCGAAATAAATCATATCGGGGTTATTTATTATTTAAACCGAGACAGATTTCATGCCCACAAGAAAGGCTGTAATTATTTGCAACATGTACCCACCTAGCATGCGGCGCCGTGAGGTTTGAATATGTAAATATATTAAATAGGCGAATTCCTTAAAAGGTAGCATTAGAATGCTATCTTGGTATCTGTTCTTTGTGAAAATGTTAGCTGCCATAAAACAATCTTTTCATCGGTTCATTTTTAGAACAGCAACCTTGCAAAATGTATGATTTCTTGACGATATGCCGGTAACACTATCTGGTGCTCAATACGGCTGGGTAGAGATTTTCGCAATGCTGTCATTATGACACCAATAATGATTTCGTTTCATTTTCCCGCGTTAAAATCACTGACTACTAAAATTGTACTCCAGAAATGTAATGGGGCGCGTGGCCCTTTGAGACGTTTTGTGAATTTCAGAGCGCTTTGCAAAGAATAAGTAAAAAAAATTTATCATTTATTACGCATCACAGACAGGAGATGAATTTTAAATATGCTACGTAAACGCAGTAAGTTAGGCTTTTCATTATTTAAGCGAAATGTCAATATCATCGTCCATAAAGATTGAACAAAATTTGCCTACTTTGTTGGGCTACCTAAAATACGTTAAAACTCCCGATTTGAGGCAATGTACGAGGCAAAGCCCCCGCCAGTGTCACACCGGTATACTTACGTATTGACCAGACGTAAACTCGTACATTAGGTTGGAAGCCCGGAAAAGAACGGGAACAATAAATCCCACGTATAATTTATATCGCATCACCTTAAGTCGGGCAGATAGTTTTTTTTCCAACATCCAGTCCGGAAGCTCCTCCATGGTAACCTGAGGCACAAAATGTTTATTAGGAATGTATTTGCACACACCAGTAGCTGAACAAAACAAATGGAATTGTTAGGTAGCCTTTTGTATGACTGGAGGAAACCTCGAAGCAGTTTTCCAGGTACCCCTGGGAGAACAAATCTACCTAAATGTGAAACTGGGGACTGTATGTAATGTTTGTGCATATAACTTGATTTCCGGGAGAAAGCAACAAAAATATTAAATGTGTTTTCTTGCTCATGCAAACTATGCTGGGTGTTTAAAACACCTAGATTTCTGCTCCCGGACTATATTAAAAAAACAATAAAAGAAATCAAAATTAATAATTAAAGACAGATAAAAAATGATAAAGAAAAATAAAAATAAAAAACAGCAAACAATAAAAAGAAATCGTGTATATATATATATATATATATATATATATATATATATATATATATATATATATATATATATATATACATAGATAGGGTAGGTAGACACAGAGACACACGAGAAAAACAATAAAAAAAATTACTGACGTTTCAGGCAGAGGACCCTTTCTACAGAGTACAAAATAAGTTGTTTTAAGGGTCATATATATACAGAAAAATGTAGCAAGGGCGAGGTCAGGGAAGGGAACGAAGAGTTTGAACAATGGGATCATCGTCACGCGGTAAGAACATGAGAAAAAAACAACACAAGAAAGCAAACAAGAAAAGAAACAGAAGGAAAAAAATTACACGGTAATTGCCCTTTTTCCCAGTGGCCTCACGGATGAAAGATGGGTCGAAACGAGATATGCCTATGCACGCATTTGACATCGCAAAAAAAATCACAGTCACGAGGAACGAACATCAGAAAACAAGAACAAAAAAGAGAGAAGAAACAGAACGACAAAAAAAATTAAAAAGCGAATTACCCTTTATAACTGCGATGAGGTAGCTGTCAAGAGGGGTGGCCAATCCGCCGAAAGGATGGTGATAACGTTTCCACGAGGAATCCCAGCCGAGGAAGGCAGAGGAAGAAGAGGCAAGGATGCTCGGAACAGAGTAAGACTGCCCAGCGGGCACGTCGTGGTTTTCTGTAGCCTGTCGTAGGACGGCCAGAACCGCGGTGTCCTGTGGCCGTTGTAGGACGCCTAGGCACCCCGTCCCGACATCGACCTGGTGAGCCTCTACATTGTGTAGAAGTGCGGCCGCCAACACTTCGCCCTTCGCCTCTGCTGCAGACTTCGCATGGCCGCTGCCTCCGGCGCATCCCCAACGCCCGGCCCTCATGTGCCTCGCAACGAGCAGCCATTTCTTTACCTCGTAAGAATGCACTAACCTTTATTTGCAGCGTACTGTGACAGTGAGCAGTTATCCCTTTTCCTGCTGCCAGAATATTTCCTCCGTCGTCTTTGTTCGGGTTCTATGTGCCCTTTATCGTCTACGTCTTTCCCTGCGTGAGGCCATATAAATCTGCGTGTTTTTGTCTTAAACCTGCTTCCAATTACCTCGGCTTGAGTCTCCGGTAACCTCACATCACAATAACCTTGGATATAGGGGGGAAAAGAGAGAGGTAAAAACAAGATACGCCCTTGCGCGCATTTCGCATGGGCATAAAAAAAAGATAACAAAGAAATCACAGTCGCCTGGTAGGAACATGACAAAGTACGAAGGTATTCACAAGGTAACTGGTACGTTTAGTGTCCGGAGGCAACCGGGGGACAGAGAGGGGTCCATAGAAGATATGCCCGCGCAGCCAAAAGGCGCACAATCTGTGCCATACACACCCGTTCTAAGAATCAGAGTCAGGTGATTGATACGTGAGAGTACTATACTTGGCTTCTGTTGGTCGGAGATTAGGGTCGCGCCCAAATGCAGTAGACAGGGAGTTTTTGAACAGGAAATGAGTGTAACATTCCTATAAAAAGAGCAAAAAAAGAGGCAGGAAAAAATAAAAAAAGAAAAACTGCAAGGGTCAAAGAAGTCATGAAAGAAAGATAACAGAAGGCAGGTCCACGCGTATTACGCGCACCTTGCGGTACACATGCGGTCGACACCTAATACCAGTCCAGGGAACGACGAGGCGGTCAGCAACAAATATTGGAAAACAGCAATACAAAAAAGGAAGAAGAGAGGAAAGCAATGACCCACGCTCTCGTGCACAAATCGATTACAAGGTGAGAGAATCGAAGCTAACGTAATGTCCAGACTGGCTGGTCACATGTGGTTTAGTGAAGCCACTGTGCTAAATAACGCCGTGCTAGCACGAAACTATAACTGTCTACGGGGGTCGCCAACTGATGGGAGAGAGAAACAAATGAACCGGCATAACACCATCCTGATAAATGCAGCCGAAATATTAATCGGAGAAGAGACACGTCAATTTCTCATAACATTCAGTGATGCGAAACGACGCTGACTTTAACATATAGAGAAGTAGGACTCACGAACACGGCGATCGTGATGCGTTTGAAAACTAGATTCAAGAATTGTAGCCTTCATTTGTTCAAAAAATGACCAGGAGTGTTGACATGCTTTGATAGAGGCAAAGAAGCACAGGCTTTTGCTTGAGAGGGGTAATTAATAAATCTCAATCGAGAGGTTGTTTCACTCTGGCCGATGTATTGTTTGCCGCAGAGGGTGCATTTCAGAAGGTATACGACGATGGCGGAATTACAGTTAAAGTTCCCTTTTACAATAACATAATAGTTTGAAGCTGTGTTGGCGGCGCGCTGTCTGGAGGTGATTTGTGGGCAAACCTTACACCGTAATTTTGTACAGGTCATGCAACCAGTAGTCTGTGTTCCGCTGATGCTGCATTTGGTGAAAACGTCGCCAAAGTTTTCGTTGCGTCTATAAACAACGCGTGGCGGCTCGGGAAATATTTTTAGGCGTTTACTTTGAATAAGAATATCGTGATGTTTTATTAGTACGGTGGCAACTTTCGGAGAAGAGGCCGAATAGGACAAAACGAGGTTTGTTTGTGGATTGGGTTTGAGAGATTTTTTAAGGAAAAATTCGGTGTGATTCAGCTGGTTAGCTCATTTAATCACGTCATCGATCACCTGCTCTGGGTATTTTTCATTCAAGAAGGCGGTTTTAAGTTCTCTGCAGTTAGAATAGACATGAGCTTGGTTTTTGCAGATCCGCCTAAAACGGTGAGATTGGCTGTAAGGTATTGCAGTCTTGCAGTGCCTGACATGGCTTCTGGGGAAGTGCAAATACTGGGGCGAGTCGGTAGTTTTCCTATAGAGATTAGCCTGATGCCTTCCCTGAGAAACTGTGACTGCAACATCCAGGAAATTTATGCTGTGCGTAGAATCAGAATGAGAGAGGGAGATAGTAGAATGCGGAAGGTTAAAATCATCAACAAACGTAAGAAGTTCCATTTCATCGTGCTGCCATATCATGAATATATAATCTACTTACCTTTTGTAGTAGAGTGGCTTCAAGTTTTGAGTTGCGAGGAAGTGTTATTCTAGACATCAATAAAGATATTCGCGTAGTTGGACACGATTTTGGTGCCCATTGACGTTTGCCGATTTTGTTATCCGCTGACTTTCACGTAATTGACGCCATCAAACTTAATATTGTTAAGCCCAAGGATACGGTGAAGGAAAGTTTCAAGTGTGAGAGAATCGATAGGTTTGTCACCCGCCGACCGCTGATACGCACATGATACAGCGGCTATTCCATCCGCATACGGAATGTTAGTGTATAGCGACACGACATCCAGAGTAACAAGAAAACAGTTGTAAGAAATTTCAATCTTCATGATATCGAGAGAAAACTATTTGTATCTTTAGTGTAGGATGGAAAGCTGGGGGGGGAATGTCGCGAATGAGAGAGTCGGCATAGCACGACAGGTTCTTGGTAACAGTACCAATGCCAGAAACAATGTGCCGACCTGGGTTGTTATTTTTATGAATCTTAGGGAGAAGGTAGAATCTACCGGCTACTGCGCTTATGGGGATACGAGAACGAGCAGTTGTTTCGGTTACTTCCTGATTTTGAACAAGCTCATTGAGTTTACCTTTGACATTAGTGTAAAGCAAAATTGGGATCACTAGAGAGTTCTTTTTAGAACGTAGATTCTGATAGTTGTCTATGAGCCTGTTTGACATAATCAGCTTTGTCGAGGATCCTTTATCGGCCGGTTTGGTTACTATTTCGGGGCAACCTGCGAATTCCTCCAGAGCTTTCTTTTCCTTGGTTATGATGTTACTGCGGAAAGAGATTTGCTTTTGCTGATCAACGGCGTTATGTACATGTCGAGCCATGTATCGCGCTGCGTGGGCGGGTCTAGTGCTTACGGTTAGGTAATGCAGTTCGGGCTTCGACGCTTCGAGGACAGTCATGCGAGTACTCTCGCAGTCTCACATTCCTGGCTAAAATATCTAAGTCCTTAAAAAGTTGAAATTCGTCGAAACCGCCAGTTGCTGGGCAAACGTTCAAGCCCTTTCGACAGGGCGCTCATTTCATCTGGTGACAGGGTAGTACTAGAGAGGTTCGTCACATTTCCAGTAAGAATTTAGTTAGCGTTGATAGCAAGTGGAGAAGGGGGATAAAAATTTGGGTTTGCGTTGGCAGACTGTTTAGTACCAGCGCTAATGGGAGCTGGTAAATGGTCAGTATTTGTAGGCTTATCCACCTAAAGGGACGATTTTTATGTGCATTTCCAGATAATGGACAGCCATTAGTTGTGGGGCTAACTTTATTCTTAAAGGTGTAGTTCATGCTAGGAATGTTATCTCGGGAAAATTTACGCAGTTTCGTTTTGGATAAGGCGGATGCCTTTTTGGATTCGTAGGTGAGTAGAAGGCCAAATTCTCTTTCGCTTAGCTCCTTACTAATAATTTCCTCTTCCTGGAGCAGGGAATGGAATATATTCTCGTGGTGATTTTAAATTATCTGCGTTAATTGCAAGAATTCGTTGTCTTGTAACTGTTACCACTTCCTCATATTGGATGGGGGAGAGTTCGGCAGTTGCAGGTCTCAGCCTAACCCTCAAACCCATGGGAGATACCTCGGCAGACAAATACTCTGAAAGTAAGGAAACATGCAATATATATATATATATATATATATATATATATATATATATATATATATATATATATATATATAGCGAATCAGAATAGGAAATGAGGGGTTCGTTGAAAATACGACAGAAATAAGAATTGGCAGTCAAGAAGACCTCGGAAAGCAAAGGGGAGGATGTAGTAGCTCAAGATAAAGAATTTGGAAAATAAGAAAGTCGAGAAAAAATGCCCGCCAGGTGGGATCCGAACCCGCGACCTCCAGAATACCGGTCTGGTGCGATAACCACTACGCTACCGGCGGGGCTACTTTAGCCTCCAATTTCTGGGGTATTTATGTTCAGGTGTTTTTGTTTCCTACGCTTGGGGGTGGTAGCCAGCGCCACTCGGACTACTCGGGGTGAAGGGGACCTTCTCTTTTAACCCCCGGGCCGTGACTCGAGCGTCTACGACATGTCGAGAGTGGTCGACCAGCGTTGAACCCTCTTAAGCTCCCTATGGCACCAAGACTGCCAGAACAGAGGCCCTCGCTATGCATGTAGCGAATCAGAATAGGAAATGAGGGGCTCGTTGAAAATACGACAGAAATAAGAATTGGCAGTCAAGAAGACCTCGGAAAGCAAAGGGGAGGATGTAGTAGCTCAAGATAAAGAATTTGGAAATAAGAAAGTGGAAAAAAAAAGCCCGCCAGGTGGGATCCGAACCGACGACCTCCAGAATACCGGTCTGGTGCGACGGTATTCTGAGGTCGTGGGTTCGGATCCCACCTGGCGGGCTTTTTTTCTTCTATTTTCCAATTCTTTATCTGAGCTACTACATCCTCCCCTTTGCTTTCCGAGGTCTTCTTCACTGCCAATTCTTATTTCTGTTATATATATATATATATCTATATATATATATATATATATATATATAGATATATATATATATATATATATATATATATATATTATAGCGAATCAAAATAGGAAATGAGGGGCTCGCAGAAATAACATAGAAATAAGGGTTGGCAGCCAAGAAAACCGCCGAAAGCAAAGGGGAGGAGGTTGTGGTAGGTCATTGAGACAGATAAAGAATTTGGAAAGAAAGAAGAAAGGTCTCGCATGTCCGTCTACGAAAGGTCTGCCAGCGGCGAAAGGTCTCGCATGTCCGTCTACGACGCCTTCTGCAGGCGTGGAGGTTCCCAGCATCTCTTTCCAACAAGTTGCCATGGACTTACTTGGTCCTTTTCGAACGTCGGAAAATTGGGAACAAATGGATAATAGTCACCACCATTTATCTTACCCGGTACGCCTAAACAAAGGCACTTCCCTGACTTCCAGCTTACGAAGCCCCGCAGTGTTTTTCGCAAGGCTTGTTGTTCCTCCCGGCGCACCCGTAGTATTCATTACCGAACAGGGAACAGCATTTCCGGCGCCACTGCTACAAGCAATCCTTAATTTGAGCGGCGCGTGTCACCGAAAAGCAAGTGCATACCCCCCGCAAAGAAACGGCTAACGAACGATTTAACAGAACGATCGCCGACGTGCTCAGCATGTACAGCGATGTTGAGAGCAAGACCTGGGATGCTGTTTTACGATACTTAACGTTTGCGTACAACACTGCACAAGAGAGCACGCGAATGACGCCATTTGCCCTTCTCTACGTTCGGGAATCATCGACAATACTTGACGCCATGATTATCTCCAACATCCACCATCACCGAGATACCCCTGTCCACCAGATTATAGGCCGCGGTGAATATGCACGTGCTTTGCCGCAGCTTAGAATTGAGCAGCACCAGCTGTGCGAAGCCCCTGTTAAGACCTGGACATCGACAAGCGGCCTTCGCTCCTGGCGATCGGGTCTCGGTGTAGACAACAATTACACGCCACGGGCTATCCGAAGAACTTATGCGCCGATGCTTCGGCCCGTACAGAGTACTTCGACAAGTGGGCAACGTCACGTACGCAGTCGCACCAACTAGCACTGGCGTCGCCGGACGTTCTCGAATTCCGCCTGAGGTTGTGCACGTTGTACTACTGAAGCCATACTTCTCGCGATGACCGGCCCCTTCATGCACTTCTCTGCTGCATCGAGTCGGGGCCTTTCTCTGGAGGGGGTAATGTCGCGTGTGCATCGGCGCGCTTTCACGACATAGCCGCTATTCCCCCTGTGGGTATGTGCTTGGACTGTGGCGCGGGTACAAACGAACCAACAAAGACGAAGGCAAGGAAGTGTGCGTGCTTGTGTTTTTTCGCCATTTTGATAACCACCACCTAATGCTCTCTCTTTTTCCCTTCGCCAGTTAGGCACCTCGCATAATAAATACTTTTCCCTGCATCTTCGTGAACACAACTTTCCTGCTTCTTGTTTAACAGGACGCACCAATATTGGCTTTTTTTTCTCAGGAAAAGTGGATGCTAACGCATGGGGACTCTTTTCAACCAAAATAAAGACGTCACATTGGTGTAGTATCCTTGAGAAACGATGTTGCACCACTCATATAGGCCGCATGTTCACAGAGATGAATTGTGACTTTAAAGCTTTTCGACCCCTCCAAGCAGACCAGACGAATGAAACCCCTTCCTCGTGAAAGCCACTAAAATCAATGAACTCCTTCGAGCATGAGCGTTTTCGGTATAGCCCATGTCGAGACGTACCACCTCATGCAAATGTTGGCAATATTCCAATTAACATTCTTTGTTAGAAATTATCGGAAGTTGTTGGCAATTTAGATCTGTATATGCACCTTCAATCTCTAAAAATTTCTACCATTATAGCCGGCACCATTTAGGTTCTTAAGGATGTGATCACTTTAAAGAGGCAATGTTTTACAGCAACTGTAGTTCCTTGCTTCACATGTAATTTCAATTTTCTGCCGATGTTTCTATTTTGTCTATAACGCCTCTATTTGGATCTGTACAAAAATGCTTGAGGGTGACCACTGAGAAGGACTGGATACGCAATTTGTCCCCCTTTCACAAAACATATGATTGCTCCCCGGTAGTTAACCCGGCGCCCTCCTGTACTCCATGGTGGCAGAATATGTAACGATCGTTTCTTACCTCCGGCAGGGGACCCGCTGAAATACCTTTTTTTCTGCAGCTTGCCTTTGAAGAAGTAAATGTTGATCTTCGACTAAGCACTGAAAGTCAAAGGCATCCGCTGAAACGTAAAGAGAATATTTAGGAGCAGAATCAGGAGGAACCCATTTTAGCATCGGGGCCTAATCGGTTCTTTGCGATAAAGGACTATCTCAATAACCATTTCCAAGTGGGCCCTTACAAAAAGGGTGCAAGCTACAATAACGGGTAGCGAAAAAGCGTTCGTTGTCGGCATTCAAAGCCGACCGCCGTCGGTTATAAAACACTCCAACGACACCATTACCCCCCCAGTACAAAGGCCTGCTTCGGGCACAAAGTTTTGATGAGAAACATAATCGCTAATACATGTCACGTACTTCTCTATACCGCATCCGTATACAACTGCATTAGAATGCGACACGAGACATTACTCGCTCGTTCTTTACACACGTATTGTAATATAATCCTTAAACGTGTAGTCGCACGTCTGTTTCTCCTGATTTACATAAAATTTTGTGACGAGAAGAGGAAGACAATGGTAGTTTTGTTCGCCATGAAAGCGGACACGAGCGAGTAGCCGCAGTATTCTCTATTAAGTGCTAATGCACTTCTTAAGCGACCCTGAACCTGCGTCCACCGGCGATGTCCGCGCACGTGGAGATGGGCGCGCGCAGCCTGGCCGCTGACATGGCACATACCCACGTCTGGGATTGGCCAGGAATCTCCTCTGTCTTCCTTGGCAACGGGGGGAGATGGGCGCTGCGCTGCCTGGCCGCTGACATGGCACATACCCACGTGGGGGATTGCCCAAGAATCGGGCGTGAGAAGGGCTAATGCACCTGCTTAAAGGAGTACTGACACGAAATTTCAAAGCTGAGATCCGCTCTAGCAATCAAGTACAACGACAACACAAATAGGTGTCTGTGAATAAATGCATCTTTCTTTCTTTGTAGTTGTGTGTGTGTGTGTGATCTCTCTTTCGCGAACATTACCGAACCGCGCAAATTCGACTCGTGCATTCGCACTTTCACATTCTTCCCCTCGGGGAAATGCGGGGAATTTTCATGGCCAACCATTGGCAACATAGTCCGATTCATCAAAGTCTGGCTCTCTTCTTGTGCCACAGCGTAGGTATGAGTGGCAGAGGTAGCGGTGCTCTCTCTGCCCAGACCCCCATCATCGCCACATCTTTGCTCCTAACGCGTTCTAGTGAAGGTGCACGGATTGCACCACCTGACTTGAGCCTGAGTGCTCTAGGGGCTAACCGACGTCTCCAGCAGTTTCCCCACCTTTCAACCGGTCCGAACCTGCGGAGACGTGATACACCTTCACCAGAACAGATAATGATGCCGCTCTCCCCACAGTACATCTGCGCATCTACAAAGTCCGTGATCGATTATTAACCAAATGGGCGATATCGGTATCTAAGAGACATTGCAATATGCTGCTATTCACCTGAAATAAGGTCCCAGAAGACCTGCATCGTATTTTTCCACCCGTCATTTCTCTGTCCAAACAGTGACCGCTGATGTCTTAGAAATATGTAGCAGTTCTGCAAAATTTATTACCAGGTTTAGCATTGTAGTCGTTACTTTAAACGCAACCGAAAAATCCCGTTGTGCTTAAGTATGCCAAAGTATGGTGCACTCCAAGGACTTAACTGCTAATTTGTGGTTTGCTTCCTTTCGCTCGCTCCTATTTTTCTTTCTTTTTGAACCACAACTCCACAAGCTCCTTCGTGTCTGCGCTTCTTTGCTTTTGTTTTTTAGTATTCTGGCATGAAGATACTATACGAGCAGCCTGGCACACGAGAGAGCTTCAAAATAATCGGAGCTTTGTGCGGCTTCTGCGCACCTATTCTGCTCGCGTGTGACACAGCACTCACTATTTTGTAACTTTTACCTTTCGAGTCAGAGTTCTGTTCTACTAAGCAGTGCATTAGCACTCAAATATCGCACTTTCTGACCCATCTTACAAGGCGGTTATACCAAGAAGAAAAGAACATAATTGTTTTCCAACTCCCAATGCGCGGCGGTAGCGCGCAGGTAACCTCCACGTCTACTGTTCTGAAGACCCATTTGCAAACCCCACGCATGTATGTATTTACCTATTATGTATGTATTACCATTTTCTGTAGCGGACCAGGCCTACAGTGATGGGTTTTTTGTAGAAAGGACACTTAATGCTTTCGCGTTAAAATTGAGTCCCCACACCTATTCCACTCGCGTGTCACGCAGAACTCACTATTTCGTAATTCTTAACCGTCCAGATAGACTTTTGTTTTTATAAGCAGTACATCAGCCCCTCAAAGATCGCCCGTTCTGACCAATCCTACAAGGGGGTTATAACAGGAAGGAAAGAACATATTTTACAACTGCCAACGCGTGGCGATAGCACGCAGGTAACCTCTCCGTCTACTACTCGGAATACCCGTTTTGAAATTCCACGCAAAAATAATGTATTTGCCATTTTTCTGTAGCGACCAGAACTACAACGATGGCTTTTGAGGAAAAGGAAAATTAAGGCTTTCGCGTTAAAACTGAGACTCCCAGTGAAACAGAAAACAGAATGGCCTGCTAAACTCTTGATCGTGAAATGGTGGCGACCATTGTACTGTGATCGCTGTTGTTAGCATTGATATCTATCCGACGACTTGAGGCACTGTCCTGGCGAAGGCAAAATGGAAATGCCATCGCTACCCCGTCGTTCGTCGATTCTGGTTGCTGCACACAAGTTCACGGCTTTCCCTGACATAGACATTCAAAGGGTCAGTTTTGTAGGGTTTGGTAATGTGAGCATTGAAGTCTTCTAGGATACATGCGCTTATTTTATCTTCTCTGACTCATGTAACATGCTCAACAATTAAGTTCTAAATGTTTGCTTGGAACTGCCCTGTTGGTCTCATTGACGTAGTTTTTAGATTTGCGCAAAACCACAATTTCTTTGTAAGTTTCAGGCAATAATGCGATGCTAGAGTGCACTGCCATTTGGGTATTCAACGTGATATGACCTGTGTGAGCTGAACAAAAGGTAAAAAAATTAGTTCCCCTCCACGCTGTGAAGAAGGATGACCTGCAAAGCTGGACGCAGTCCACGGAGTGAACAGAACAACTCAATAATGCCAAACCGACGGGGGCGATTGCGATGGAGCATATTTAAAAAAATTAGTTCTCCACGCGTAAGAAGGATGACCCAAAGCAGGACGCAGTTAGCTGAATGAGCCTGTGACGGATCCAATTTTGTTCTTGCAGGCAAACATGAAACTGCCTGTGTCCCTCCCGCGTTGTAAGAATCTCACTGTTCTTCAAGGCCGGGTTCACACTGTCGCCGCAACTGTCGTAATAAATTTATACAATGACTTCATTTCCCGTCTCAGAGAGCCGAGGTGCTTGAAACGCCATTTTTTACATCTATAGTTCACAATACGGCTTTTGCGTCGGTAGTCTGAACATAGCCTAACACACAAAACCAATCCGCTCTACCAAAAAGGACCCTGCACCGTCCCATTGGACCGTTTAACGCCCGCGTTTAAACCTCGCACCATCACAGCGGACATGTCATCTATTAGTACGGGCATAAAGCCTATAGCTGCGCGTGCGCGCCTCCCTTTTTCTCTCCCACTATTCTCCACTTCAAGCCTGCGCCCGCATAAACTGGCAACCGGTAACGTCCGTGTGCTTAGAAGTGACAGACGCCATCAAAAATATCCCCTGAAGGCCCTCTGGAGAAGTCACATTGGCTGACGCCGGCGTTCCAAGCGGGAAATTTTCTGTTCATCCAGGAGGGCTTTCGGGCTACTCCACGAGCTGAACGTGAGGCGGTTAAGGCGGTGCCAGCAGCTTTCCGTTGTTTTAGGTGCGAAGCACCTTACGACCTCGCAATGTCCGTCCGTTGGCATCCGTGCACACATCATTAACGACGAACGGCTCAAAGTAGTCGCAGAAAATAAAGGAAACCAGCACTGGCAAGATTCTAGCCACCGACTCCCGCAAGAACAGGCAAGGAGTACAATACGCTGCCACTAGACAACGCCGCCAGACGGAAATTGAATAGCAAATAGGTACAGAAGTGAACAGTGACCTCGCCATGTCCGTTGGAGTCTGTTGACGTCCGTGCACACAGCATTGAAATAAAATATATGTGAGTCAATCCATGTAAACGGGTACAAAACGCTAAAAACACACATCTCCACGCAACGAACAATGGGGAAGGTTCGATGTACTGGGACTTGAATTCTCTTTCGTGTGGCGCTTGTTACTTACAGTGCATTTACTGCCCCTCAAAAATATTTAAAACTAAGAGTGCATCAGCACTCACGTACGATGACGCTCATCACACCGGCAATACACAACTTGTGTCCGATTTATTCGCACCCTCGGCATCATTCACCGCGTAGAGGTGTGTGATTTTTTGCGCCAATTCGCACTTGTGTTCGGGCCTACGCTTGAATTATTGCTCTTGTTCCTCCAGAGGAATGACGTGCATCTGTCCCATAATGACTTAAAAGCTGGGATCCGTTTAGCTGTATTCTCGCAAACAAACATGTGGCTGTCCGTTTACCTTGCCCCTCGTATGCATCCTACAATATGTGTAAGATGTCTATGTAACTCATCAACCCACACCCGAACTACTCGATTGAGGAGGACCGCCGAATAACCGCATTAGGCCACAAAACTTTGACATCTTCATAACAGCAGAACCGCAATTTCGTTGGGAGCGGCATGACGCCTACCTGTGCACGCACGCGGCCATTCTCTACACGCAAACATTGCCCGTATACACTGGCAACCGGTGATAGCGCATGCTTAGGCGTGAAAGACACCAGCGAAAATGTCGGTCATTAGGCCTTCCAAGCAGAAAAAGAAATATGGGCTCAAGTCGGTGTTCCAACTAGGGAAGTTTCTCTTCTACTGGGATTGATCCATAGCTACCTCGCGAATTGAATTTGCGTGGAAACGGCGACGGTGGGTTCCCGTTGTTTTAGGTGCAGCCATCTGGCAACTGTTACCTGGACTTTGCCGGAGCGGCGTGTGTTTATGTCTGCGTAGCCAAGTCGGTAGACGCAGCAGCGATGAAGGAAAGAAAATGGAGAGAAAATGGAAACGTGACATGCGGAATACTTCGTCCCAGGTCATATGTTCAACGTCGACGTACATACGAAGTATATCCGCGATCGTTTTGTTCAGACGTTCCGTTAGTCCGGTCATTTGGGGGTAGTACGCTGTCGTTCTTCCGCGATCTCTGTGGCTGTAGCGTATTATTCCTTGTAGAAGCTCCGCAGTAAAAGCCGTTCTGTGATCTGTGATCAGGACATCAGGGGTGCCCTTTCGCAGCCCAACTTTGTTTAGGAACTTAGCGACTTCTTGTGCAGTCCCCCTCGGAAGAGCGGCGGTCTCTGCGAAGCGTCATGTATTCTGTCGCTACAAACATCCAGTTGTTCTGGGAACGTGACGAACGGAATGGCCCCAGAAGGTCCATTCCAGTCTGCTGGAAGGGTCTCGATAGGGCGGCGATCGGCTGCAGAAGTCCAGCGGGTCTCGGCGGCGGCGTTTTTCGTCGCTGGCAGTCACGGCAGATACGGACGTAGTGGGTGACGTGGGATGTAGGGCGGGGCCAGTAGTATTTCGTCTTAAGTTTGCCAATTGTGCGAACTGTGCCGAGATTTCCGGAAAACGGGTCGTCGTGCAAAATTCCGTCACGAAGACCTGCCGGAATAACAAGAACATGATTTATTCTCGTTGTGGGGCTGAAATTCTTCAAGATAAGTTGCGTTTGAAGGTCCTGGACACGGGGACGTTGCGTCCTTGGAGGTTGTCGTCATGACGCGTTGGTCGGGGTCGGCATGCTGCTGGGCGGCTCGGACGCTCTGAGTCACGACTCCGATGAACGCGCTGTCTTCATCGGAGTCTTCTGGGGGTGGGTCGACGGGGGTGCGGGACAGGCTGTCGGCGTCGGAGTGTCTCCTGCAGGATTTATAGACAATTGTAACGTCGAACTCTTGCAGCCGCAAGCTCCACCGCCCAAGACGCCAAGAGGGTCCTTCAAATATGCGAGCCAACACAGTGCATGGTGGTCTCTCACAACGTTGTTTGGTCTACCTCACATGTATAGGCAAAATTTTGAAATCGCCCATATAATAGCAAGGCAATGTTTCTCAGATGCTGAATATTTTTTCTCCTCCTTCGACAGACCACGGCTGGCATAGGCGATTAGTTTCTCGCCCCCGCTTCGCTTTTGGACGAGGACGGTAGCCAAGCCTATATCACTCGCGCCCGTGTGCATTACCGTTTCGGCGTTTTCGTCGAAATTAGCGAGAACGGGTGGGTTTTGCAGGCGTAGTTTCAGCAGGCAGAGTGTTTTTTTTCCTTGACGTTTTCACAGCTGAAAGGGGCGCTATCCTTCGGCAAACGCGTGAGTGGCTCTGCAATGCGTGAGCAGTTTTGCGACGACGAAGCGCCGGTAGTATGCGCACAGTCCGAGGAATCTTCGCACGCCTTTCTTGTCTTTGCTTCTTGGGAAGTTCGCTAGGGCTGAAGTTTTTGCCGGGTCAGGCAGGACTCCTGCGGCGTTGCCGGCGTGGCCCAAAAACTTGATTTCCTCGTACGTGAAACGGCACTTTTGAGGCCTCAGCGTTAACCCTGGCGAACGAATGGCCTCGAGTAGATTCCAACCTTGCCAGGTGTTCTTCGAAAGTCCGCGTGAATACCACAACGTTGTCGCGGTATTCGAGGCAGGTGTGCCACTTACGCCCAGCTGCATCATGTCGATTACTCTTTGAAACGTTGCTTTGGTCGTGCACAATCCTTAGGGTATCACCTTGAAATCGTACAGCTCGTCCGGGGTATTAAAGGCAGTCTTTTCCTTGTCTCTCCCTTGCAACCAAAGTTTGGGTTTGGGATAGTTGGTTCATATTTAAACTGTCCGATAAAGAGGGTGGCTTTGTGGTGGCAGCAGCCAAGGACTACGAAGTGAGAGCGGAAGCAGCGCTGGCTGGCAATTTCCGCCCTGTGGAAAGGTGCAACCCACGGAAGAGAAGGAATGAGGCAGCGGACCATTGATGACTTGGGTTGACAGCGTTGGCCTCCTCCATACGGAAACGGACGGAGGTAAGCCTTCAGGTCTTCTTCTCCGCCAAAACCCACAAGGAGTGGTGCCCGTTT